>OZ026618.1:3500440-3872940 GCA_964020975.1 Hermodice carunculata
CATTTTTCATGGGTCTGTTCCAGTTTTTTAGCTGCAGGGGCTAAGACCTGCTACAAATATATGAACTGAGCAAAGGCTGCACCAGTGTAAAATTTGAATTTGTTGTCATCGGACTTCATGTTGTCAACATCCATGGGCACACATTTTGTCATTTTTGCACTAGGTTCATTTTTGGACTTCACTAATTTCATTCTTCAAATAAGCATTTTCAATTGCTTTGTTTGCAAAATCATCTTTGTTGCTCCTCGTGGCTTTTGTTTCACAGTTTTTTTCATCACTGCAGTAGCATCCAAATATTTTGATTGAGTTTCGGTTTCATTCATTGCTTTCAATTGAACAGAATGTGACTCAGCAAAGTGTCACTGATGGTGGTGTACTCTCAACATAAACAGCAGTATCACTCAAAGCTAAAGTGAGATGCATTTTGGAAGAATGCGCCTTGGTCTTGGTGGTGTCTGTTTTCTTGAAAATTTCTCAACCTGAAATGAAAGGAGAGATGCATTTTGCCTTCAAATCGTTCAGTGTGCATCATTTGAATCACGAAAAGTATGTATGTATGTATGTATGTATGTATGTATGTATGTATGTATGTGTGTGGGTGTGTGTGTATGCATGTATGTGTGCATGATGTATGTATGTAAAAAATCTATATATCCCTATATAATTGTATATATTTATAAATCATATTTTTGTACAGGGAAATATTGCTGTATTTACAACTGTAATTAGATAGATAGATATTGTTAAATGTGATTGAGGGCATCCATGTGTAGTTTCAACTTGTGTATTTTGTTAATGACGTATATATACATTGACAATTTTTACTTCCCATCTTCTTGTGATTTGATTTAACTTTTTCCTGCTCAAAATGTTCATTATTCGTATGTCATGTTCATGTATATGTACTTTGTTATTCATGAGTAAACATTTGGTTATAGCAGGTCAGCTTACCTGCTTCCTTGTTTGTGTAAGTTGCTAGAACTGCGTCCGGGTTTTCATCCGTTGGCCCCCTGCCTCCAATGAAGTGCAGATTATATATATATATATATATATATATATATATATATATATATATATATATATATATATATATATATATATATATATATATATATATATATGCATCCTTTGTTATATTCTGCACGCCGAAATAGTCTCTGCGGCATGCATGGATCCACTTTTTACGTTTTTGCAAGTTAAGATGTGGTTTGGGAAAGGGAATAAAAGATTCCTTTGCATGTGCTCTGCTTGTTTTTTTATCTGGAGTCACTTTTGCATCTTCCGTAACAACAGTGATTCCCATCCTTGCAGTGTGGGTTTTCGAAGTTGAATAGTTAGCTAACAAAGACAAAGGGCTTTACAATATTCTCAGCTCTAAGTGATGTGGCAGACGGACTTTATTTCCATATAAATTAGGCAACTACAACAACAACAAAAAAGCTAAACTGTGCCGATATACTGTTGTTACAGTGATGCAGGGTTTGCTTATCCGAGTGGGGCCGCATGGGCAGGGATGCTGTTATTAGCAATTACACCCTACTCTCAGAATTAGCAACATATGGGCATTCCAGATATGGGCTGGTCGTCGACAAGATCTGCAGCCTGTACAATAGTTGTTCTTACAGGTGGTGATATAGGTGGCTGGTGCTCTGTTGGTGGGGTTTTATTTCCTGGCACCTGCATGGGGTAGACTTGTGTTAAAGGTATTTATGGGAAACTCGTTATTCGAAAAGGGCTTTGTTGGTTTGATCTTTGAGCCGTTGAATTTTCAGTTTGGATGTCCCAGATGTGGAAAATTCAATTCCAAGATAACAATAGTTTCTTGTTAATTCAATAGTTTCCCTTTGCGGGTGAAATAGAGGTACCTTGATTTTGCGACCAGCATTAATGGACACAACAATCTTAGGCTTCGACAGGTTCACTGTCAGTTTCCAGCGCTGACATTACCCATATAGCTTATCGAATGTACACTGCATTTCTGGTACAGTTTCTAGCATCAAGACCAGGAAATCAGCATACAAAGGACAATTGATATTTGTATCATGAATAAATTTAATTGACATAAACCACAGATATAAATGGGTACAGTCCCAGCTCTAGGTAATGAAACAACGAACATTATAAACAGGGAGTAATACTCATCATATGCTACATTGTGTATATGTAATTTAGCTGGGTCACAAGTATGGTCAAAAGTTTGTGGCAAGTCACACACACACACACACACACACACACATATATATATATATATATATATATATATATATATATATATATATATATGTATATATATACATATATATATGTATATATATACATATATATATATATATATATATATATATATATATATATATATATATATATATATATATATACATATATATGTACATATATATATATATGTATATATGAATGTTGTCGTGGTTTGAAAATCTTTATAACACAAACCCTCCAATCTTTTTCGTCATCGAAACTGGCCCTGGGATATTCCACCAACATAGCAGATCCTAACCTTTAGACGGGGCAGCTTTGGCATAGTAACTGGCACAAAAAAGGCAAATTGATGAGGCCTGAAATTTTAAAAATCGTTGGCATTCAACTTCGCGACCTCTCATAACAAATGATGGCTGCAGGTAGCTGGATCCCCATTTTTGTGCTCTAAGAGTCACCGACTGCAAATCGTGATGTGTGGTAAACTGCACGTGCCAACTTTGTGTGTTTGGACTTAAATTAAATTTAAGTGAAAATAGATATATATTCGGTTCCATTTGGGGACTGCTGACATGTGGATCAAACTCTGGAGAGATGGACTCCACACCACTGATTGAAGAGTGTGTTTCATGCTTTAAAGGTCAGTCCAAAAAATAGAATTGGTAGAGGAATTGAAATGGTACACATGGGACAAGGCTTCGACGCTTACGTGTAACGTGAAAATGTTAAACTAATGTTCATTGACAACAGTGGTATTGGAAAGAAACTTTCACCCATGATGCCGAAAAAAAGCTGCTAACACGAGTAAGTCATAATAGCTTGATATTATTTCTAAATTAAGTAATTTTTGACAAAGCAGTCGTTAAATTCAAGTTAATAGCTGAAAATAATGCAAAATACGTTATTTTTATAATACTATGACGCGGTGTCTTTCATGCTACTAAAAATACATGTTTATATATTATAACGTTTCGAAAAAGGCCGAAGGCGTTAGAGAAAAAGGATTTCATGAATACATTATGGAATGAATAATGTATAGTCTATATATTGTCGATAAAAATAGAGTTTGGTGCTTTTCAATTGCTTTCCTAACAAGACTGCTTTCTTCCAGCACTGTTATTTTGACATTGACATTAGATTGGCAGTATAAGCAATCTTAACAGTCACAGATGCATGTAAGCTTAGTGAAACTAGCAATATTACGATTTCACCTAAAGGGGCTTAATGTGTGTAAATCTCCCCCCCCCCCCCCGCCCCCTGCTTTTTGTTTGGTGCTGATGATTTGCAATCTTGGACACCATATAAACAAAATTATAGCTTCTTTTCCAAGCAAGAGCTGTGCTCTGGACCCTCTCCCAACATCACTTCTAAAGATGGTCCCGGACTTATTTGGTCCCATTATTGGAGCCATTAACAAGTCTCTAGCTGAAAAATGCTTCCCTGCTGCTTTCAAGTCAGCCCTCATAGCCCCACTGCTGAAAGAAACCATCGCTAGACCAAAGTGTCTTGAAAAACTATCATCCTTTGTCTAACCTTCCCTTCATTTCTAAATTACTTAAGAAGGTGGCTGCAAAACAGCTCAAAGCTCACCTTCTCAGAAACATCTTCTTAAAACCCTTTCAGTCAGCATATAGACAGGGTCACAGCACAGAGACTGCACTGGTGTGTATCCAAAACGACTTGCTGTGTGCTATGGGCTAGCAGAAACCTGTACTGCTGGTCTTGTTGGATTTGTCAGCGGCTTTTGACACAGTAAATCATGAGTGCCTCCTTAACACACTGAAATTTCTTTGTATACAGGGTACTGTTTTGAATTGGTTCTCCTCCTACCTTGAAGGCCGTCATCAGAGAGTGTTGATCAAGGGTGTTGTGTCTGAACCGCAGCTAGTATACTATGGTGTACTTCAAGGTTTAGTCCTTGGGCCTATTTTGTTCACCTTGTATATATATAACCGGGCTACTTTTTTATAAGGGTATGAACAACTCCAGCCGGTAGTTAGAATGACGGGTCTTTATTACATGTATGGACATCAATGGATCACGTAATTTCTTAGGTCTGTCACATGTGTCAGATTAACCTCTTGTCCACAAAACTATGAATGTCAATTCGTTGATAGAACTGCACAGAACTATAGAAAATATTATAAATAAGTCTCTCAATTCATTCCCCGAACTTCAGAGTTCATGGAACTTTGTAAATGAATAAGATTTAGAATAAATTTGCCCTTAGAGATTACGCACGTGGCGAGACATGTCTTCAGCAAATTTTCACAATATCAATTTCTATCAAAACCTTTAGATTTTGCCAATATTCACAAAATACTTAAAACCTGCATACATGTTGGAATACAAATTCAAGATAATTACACCTGGTAACAGCACAGATTAAATAAATGAACTTACATAGAATTTCTTTCCGTCTTTGTCTGTCTCTTTGTCTCGTATCAGACACGTCTGAACAGTAGCTCTGAATACGCCCAGAATGGCAAGACAAAAGCGCGAAAAGGCACACCTGAGTGGCGAAGAATGCCAAGAATGTCAAGACAATAGATCGATCTTACGATCTCCACCGAAAACATACAAGACTTATGGGAAAGTTTAAACACACATAAACCAGCATTCACAACTTTTACCCTCACTAGAAATGAATCCATGCCTGTATATTGCTGGAAAAATAAAATAGATCATATAAATTACATATCAACCTATAATTACACTACAAATCAATATACAATGAAATTGATCCCGTCACATATACCTCATCATTGGGTCAACTTCTGTGGCAGTATAACATCTGCTATCACTTTTATGCAGATGAGAGCCAGGTTTACATCACTTTCAAAATTCAGGAGGCATACATTGCTGTACATCAGATGGAAGAAATTGTTACAGTCGTCAAGACATGGATGTGTATTCACTATCTGAAAATGAATAATGATAATACTGAGTTTCTGGTGATGTCATCAAAGCCCATGTCAAGAAGATTATCAGCCCCATTTCTTCAAGTTGGAGACCACCAGATAAGTCCAAATATCAACAGCAAGAAATATTGGCGTCATCATGGACTCACACGCATCTATGGTAGCACAGGTGGCATCTGTGAGCCAAAAAGCCTACATTCAAGTTTATAATATAAGTAGAATCAGGAAATATTTTGAACATAATTCCTTGGAAACAATTGTCCATGCCTTCATTCCATCCAGGCTGGATTACTGTAACTCTTTGTTGTGTGGCCTGCCATCAAAACTTTTCTCTCGCCTCCAACTTATAGAGAACGTAGCTGCCCGACTGCTCACAGGTCACTCGAGCAGTGAACATATTATACCAGTGCTCCACTCCCTCCACTGGCTTCCAATAGAGCAGAGGATCAAATGCAAAGTACTGACTCTGGTGTATAAAGCAAAGAATGGTCTTGGTCCACAGTATATTGAGGAACTCATTAGCCACTATGCCCCAAGTAGGCAGCTTTGTTCTGGAGATCAGTCCCTGCTGCGTGTTCCTCATACTTAATCCACCCTTGCCCAGAGCCCTTCTTTCAGTATAGCTGGTCTTAAACTATGGAATGCACTGCCACTGAAAATAAGGACCTTGCCTAGCTTAACTATTTTTAAGAAGCACCTAAAGACCTACCTTCTTACATTTTATCTTGACTAGAAGAACAAAATCATTTACTGTGATGAACAATTACGACCAGTGCTTCAATCCAGTGTTTGTGCTTTTAATAATTTTTATGCTTTACTGTTCTTATGAATCTTATTCGTAAAAAGTAATCTTATTGACCAACCGTCCTTTGTACTTACAGCCTTCTACAGGATGGTTACCATGAATTTTACGTTATACAAAATAAATTTTTATTATTATCATCATCATCATCATCATCATCATCATCATCATCATCATCATCATCATCATCATCATCATCATCATCATCATCATCATTATTATTGTTATATTCAGTACCAAAACAGAAACCCAACAAGGCACACACAGATAGCAATTTTTCCCAAAGCTGGAACTTTAATTATTTTCTTCATTGGGTCTATTTATTTTGATTTTAAACAAACAATAACAAAACTCTTTCTTGTTATTCAAACGCTAAGGAGCCTAGAGTCGCTTCAGTGAGTTATGTTCATATGGCTATATGAACTTAAAACTTCGTGTTAAAACTAAAAACGTTTTTTTTTACAGTTTTAATTTAATATTTTATGGCATTTAAAACTAACCAAACTATTTGTTTCGGCTATTTTGTTATATTAGCTCAAGTTTCTGGTCTGTATATTTGCCAATCAATCCAGTAGAGACATCATGGGCCAAGTAATCAAAATGGAGGAAACTCTGAGGACAATAGAGGGTGTACAGCGATACTTTAATCAATGAAAGAAAAGTGAGATATTAAATGGAAATGACAGATGTAGTTTAGGTGTGTTGATATTCAACTATAACAATTTCTCAAAATAATTTAACCGTCCTACAATTACATGTGAAAGCCTTATCCTCAAGAGTCCAAGTCATTGGACTTGTGCAACCACATAGATCATCTGTCTATTAAGTCCACTAAAGCCTTTTGTTTAGGCCAATGTACACATATACAAGGAAGTCTCAGACTTCAGATAGTGGAATAGAGATCTTTAATATTTGGACAGCTCAGCATCCAACACAAAGATGGAATGGCCAAATCTCCCGATACGGTGGAAGAGCTCAAGGATTTTTAGTTCATTGTTGAAAGTTCTCGCATCCACGATCCCTCGTGTTTATTATGCCCCCCTTTGAAGAAGGTGGGGCATATAGCTTTGCACCTGTCGGTCGGTCTGTCGGTCGGTCGGTCGGTAGACTGTGCTTTCCGCACAATAACTCAATAAGTTTTTCAGCTAGGAATTTGATACTGTCCAGGTATACAATTCTAGTCAGAAACTAGGCAAAGTTTGAAGATGGATGACCTTGACATCATTTTAAAGGTCACAGAACCACTTTACTAAATATGGTTTCATGCTTTCTGCATGATAGCTTATACCTTGGGGCTAGAACATTTATATTGCATAGCTTTATGGGTTTCTGTAAGGGCTAGTTTGAGTTTGAAGATTGGTGACCTTGACCCAGTTTTCAGGGTCACAGAGAAATTGTAGAATTCCTGTGGTTTCTACACAATAACTCAAGACATTTAAAAGTTAAGACTAGGATATTTTGCAGGTGTATAGTTCTTGCTAAGGGCTAGAAGTTTAAAGTTTGGTGACCTTGATTTAATTTCCAAGGTCACATTGGTACCTGAGTTAACTTCGGTTTCCATACGATAACTGAAGAGGTTTTTTTCTTGTACTTTTATGTTGCACTGGATAATTGTCCGTATTCGAGGCTAGGTCAAGTTTGAAGATGGGTGACCTTGACCTAGTTTCAATGGTCACAGAGCCGTTTGGTTGAATACTGCATGGTACCTTGCATTTTAGAGGTAGCACTTTTATATTCCACAGCTTAATGCTGACCTATAAGGGCTAGTTTGAGTTTGTAGATGGGTGACCTTGACCCAGTTTTGAGGGTCACACACAGTGAGTAGACTTCCTGTGGTTTTTGCTCAAAAACTGAAGAAGGTCAAGTAAAAATGCGCGACCTTGCCCTAATTTCGAAGGTCATAAAGCCACTTTGCTGAATATGGTTTCTGAATGATGACTAATTTTTCAGCAAAAACTTTTATATTTTCCAGGTTTTAGTCGTTTTTTAAGGGCCCGTTAAAGTTTAAAGACATGTGACATTGATGTATGATCAACCTTCACAAATATTGTAAGGTCACGAGTGCCCCATCTACCACTATCAATAGGGTAGCGAGGGCAAAGGATATGTTGGCGGGGGGATCTATGTTTTAGAAACATACCTTGTTTAAAATTAGGTTGCATCGAACAATTTTCTAATCGGCTGTACATGAACTTTTGTATCAAATACGTTACCTACTTTTAATTAATACGTTTGAAACGGAAAGTCAAAGGATCACACGCACATATCAAATCATCTCTGGTCAGAACAACTTCAAAATACAAGCATAAAAGGCGAGAGATAAAAACAACTTTCGACCAAAACACATAGACCTACATAAACACACATTTATAACAAAGAGGGAAGGGATACCTATTTGCCTTCATTTTCACAGACAGAGTTGGTTTTGATTGATGCACATTGATCATCCAGTGTAGCCACACATCATTGAAAATTCATTTTAACACAAGACTTGCAATAACCCTTGCATTAGACAGAAGGCGGATGGTCGCATAAACACTGACATTGTGCATATTACAAACAACATATATGAGTCAGTTCAAACCTAGAATTCCCCATGTATCTTTGGAAAATGAAAACCTGATGGCAAAGCAGTGATGTGGTACATATCAAAAGCTTAGTCGGCCTTCATGATTTACGATCTTTTTGTTTGAAACATTTGCCCATGCACCTTCAAACTTGTGTGCATTGTGATATGAATGTTCTGTGATTTATAAAAAAAAAGGAAAGAAAAACATGAAAAACTTATGTGTTTCAGGCATTAAAGCAATCATACACTACATCAAGATACATTTCCTTGCACTTTTCTACTAACTAAAGAAATGAAAACGGTGAAAAAATGAGGAAATCTGCCTACAATTGGAAAATAAAAGAGATTACTGGTTAATCCGTGACTACATCGTATAAATCATCACTGAGGAGTGCCGGAAAATTGCTGTATGCTTCTGGCGAGGGGGCAGGGTGTCGAAATCATCACATAAGTAAATATTTCATGATTTGAAGCAATGCTTTTTAAGCGTGAATCAATTTTGCCGGCGATTTTTGTTTGGTGATGCTTTACGACCCGGAACCATCATAACTCTCTGATACCAGCCTGTTGAACATAATGCTAACCTTTTGCCACAAATCCAAATTTGGCATGCATAAAAAACGGCATTTTCTTTTCAACCGCTGAGCTTCCGTTATATCAGTGGCCACATAATGTATATCATCAAACATAGTGTGCCTGAAAATTGCTGAAACTAAATACTGGGCCGTCATGATATAAATAAATCATATCATTATGTGAACCATTTTTTAACAACAAATCAATATCAAACACTCTGTTTACGTTGGCTATGCAGCATACCACAGATCTTTCGGTGTCTCAGCCTAGGCATTGTATGGTACCTGACCTTAACCTTTGGACGTGAATTCCGGCATCCCATGCTCAACTTCAACAATTTTCATGTGTATTTAAACAAGGAAAGTATAGGGTCTCTGGGCTTCAAACAACTTTGTTTGGAGTAAAAATTGCCGTAATCCAATTGGTGTTTTTGCTGTGACCCTACTAAAGATCAATTACTGAGATTGGTATAAGCAGCAGGCCGATCCTCTTTGAAAAAAAAAAAAAAAAAAAAAAAAAAAACACAAGTGTTCACAGTTGCGTACATGACCCACACCGCGGTCGATACGTAACAACACCCCTGGAAACATGCTTTCCGGAAGTACAAAATTTGCACATGTGCAAATGCTTTTTTAGATAGTTGGGCGTTATTGAAAATTTGAAATTGTTGACGAATTACCAGCATTTTGATACTAAACACAGTGGGCCGAGCTTTCGTGTTGCAATATTATAAGTTGAAAGCTACTTTTGTTTCGAATAATTATGGTGAAAATATCATTTGATATGGTAGTGTATAAAAAATAGGCACCAAACGGACCTCTTAGAGCAAGGAGTACTACAAGTCAATGTGCCATTTGTATTTTGAAGTCCATGTAGTGCATTTTTTAGAGATTTTTACTCGGTATTTTGTGATAGTGATCACCTCGACTGGAAAGTTAATAAAGCGACATTTCATCGCTCACCTATACGGAATATATGAGTACCTGACATCCATTCTTTTCCTATCTAATCATTCCAAATTTGATTCAGTATACATGTATCATATTGGATCAAATTATCAATTCATTAGTGAACCAGGTTCCCAGGTTGGAACTGGGACCAAACGTGAAAATACAATATTATTTTCTGCAAACTACTAGCAAACACACAGAAAGTTCCACTGTCAAAAAGCTCCTATTCCTGTCTCTTCCACTTGATATCTATATAATTAATTTTCATTTTTACCCAGAAACTTACAAACAACATAACTTTATTTTCGTTTCGAATATCCCCATTTCACAAGTTTTTGACATAGAAGAAAATGACGGGAGTCGAAATCCGAGTTATTTTAAAATCATCGTTTTTGTCATAATATAATTTAAACTTTTTTTCACTTTTATCAGTATGTTTCAAATAAACATTCGGTGTCATTTTCCGCAGGTTCTTTTTTATTCCAAATCACCCGGGTGTATTTGTGACTAACATTATTTAAACTGTTTGTTCTTGATGTTTAATAGATCGCCAGTATGTCTAAATGTAAACTTTAAGCATTTATCATGAAATATCTTCCCTTTTGACATTTAAAACTTATACTCGTTGTAGTATAAATATAAATTGGCCGAAAGAGGTGCACAATGGGCAGCCATTGGAATACCAATTGTCTGTCTAAAGATCGAGTCACCAAAATTGACATAAATGTTATTAATCAAGTAGTCAGCAACTCAAAAAAAAAAATGATCGTATTCAAATGCAATCTGGTCATCCACCGTATCATTACCAAAATATGTACCTTTACAAGATATGATCACTCTTTGAAAGGTATTTTTCTCATGTATTTTATATCTGAAAGACTTGATACATTTTTTCTAATCAGGATGAAGAACATTTCTATATAAAGTGGAGAACTCCCAAGAAGAAATATGTAGAAATGTAAAATGATAGCAGCATCATTGAACTGCACCAACAGAATCTTCGAATTAGATGGAAGCCAAACCTTGTTATTGCCTAAAAATGTTTTATCAGACCACAGTAATTAAACCAAAAATTCTGTACTTTCTTCAAGCCTTTAGACAGCAAAACTGACAATTCTTTAGCACAGCAAAATTTGGAAGTTAATGTAAATCAGAACTTATAAGGGTTTTTATGCAGTTTGGAAGTGAGTAAATGTTTGGTAAATGAATATGTACGTCAGGAAATTCCAGGACAAATGAATATGAAGATTGTTGATACTTGCTCAAAAAATTATCCAATGATTAATTTATTTTTTAATATGTTGGAGAACTTGAGTTGCTCAACAGGCATAATTTGGTCAATGAGAACCTTATGATAAAGCTATCTACATATGAAAATAGTATTATTGAATGCTTCATTACTAGGTGCAATAACATTTATCTTGCATATTTTGAAGGCAATGAATAACGTCTGGATCTGTAAAGCATGATGTGATGAGGATTTGGATGTTTTTTGAAATTTTTATATTCTGTTTGCAACGATATGCCTTATTTCACTGATCCATTCATCTTAGATGGAAATATCATCCTCATCCTTCTTTGCTCATTTTCGAGCATATTTTTCGATATCTTCTATTATCGTTTTCCTGTCTTACCCCAAGCAAATTTCTGTCGCTCATGGCATTTAGGCTCTTTTGAAATTATCATTATCTTATCATTTGGTGCAATAGAAAAATTGCCAGTAATTATATCCACCATGATGATTTGAAATGTAAAACGAAATATGACATGGACATGGGTTTTGCAATTTATCGCTGGTGGACAGATTTACATGGGTTTTGGAATGCTGGATTCTCGTTTTGACATGGTAATGTTGTTTATTCTATGGCAAACTAGACGTCCATAATATATGCTGGACACACAACTATGGATATAAATAATTAAAAATAATGTGGAAGTACCCAGGTGCATGATGTAGCTGGACTGTGTAGAGTCACAAAGCCTGCGGCCTCCATTAGTGACACATGAGCCAAAGTAGTTCGACCTTTTATTGTTATTCAAGGTCAAAATTAACAACATCCCCCGCCATACCCCATCCCCCTCCAAAAAAATAAAACATTAGGCAGTTTCCGCAAAGAGAGTAAGCCACAACAGGCCAGAATAATCAGGAATTTTATGGTAATTCCGCCCAGTCATGCTTAATTCTGATTCTAAGATGGCAAATTAGATCGATAAATATACATGCTCTAAAAAGGGGTGGATATTTGCGGTGTAATCGTTTCTCTGGTCGAGGTTCGTAAGACATTTAGGAATAAACGAACCCAAGCACCAAACAAGGAATATGAAAACTAACAAAACGACACTCTTATACATTGTATTGTTATGTCTTTTATTATAAGCTCTAAGTATAGTTGCATAAAGTGTAGTAGCCTTTAAGAAATATATCAGTCACGTGCATGGACACAGTTCTCGACGGCAGCAACAAGTCAAATTTCCAAAATCCTTTCCTCACCTCAAACTTTTGCCTGGACTAAATATTATTGCATGTCACGATGCACATGTACCATTTCCCTGATGCTAATTATAGCTTCTCAAAGCATGGATTCATGCTGGTCCAAATGGATTTATCTTTGTTTAAAAGCATGAGTTTGCAAAGGAATACTTAGACATGATTCAGATTATAGACCTAAACGCACCGACGTGAGTGTATATTTGATATTTTCACATGCAAAGAAAGAGAACTTTAATAATAATAATACTGTAGCTCTCTGCTTTTGTGCTGAAGTCCTGTGTGACACAGGTGCTCTAGAAAAAAAAATCAAAAACCAACAAAACACAAAGTAGATGAGGCGGAGGGAACCATGGTTATCCTTACCACCTTTTCATGCCATGTTTCCGAGGACAAGAGCCGAGGCAAAAGGTCCACCACATCCTCTCTATCAGCTCTGGTGGGGCCTTGGTCCTCAATATATCCCCTACACCCACCGCTTGCCCCTCCCCCCACCCAATTGAAAAAAAACCTTAGCCACCCTATCCCCACCTCTAAGGCACAGACATTTCCTATGGGAGCCCTTATAGGGGCTACCACCGTTCCATTTTCCCCCTGCACTCTGAAAGTCCAATTAACCCTGCTGCTATTTAACTCTATCAATTCATTTCTTTTCTTCCAGTACCCTACCAGGTATTGCTGTACCCTTTTAGTACCTTCCCTGCCACCCAGAAAGCCACCTTTCAAACCTAAATCCCATGGTATACGTTCCTCTTTCTCCAAAAATCGAACCTCTTCCAGACCCTTGTTATTATAGTGTTCCCTGTGCCACTTTCTGAAAAATTCGTTTTAACCTGATACCGGAACATGCATTAACTCATTGCTTTTATCTTAAACCTAGATATTCATACCCATCAACCTCCCCAATTTCAATTAATTGTCCTTTAACTTGTGGAATCTGAAAGCGTACAATTCTTCATTACTTTTCCCATCTGATTTTTGCCCCAGGAGTCTTCACTTTACTCTTAACCTTACTCTATTCTAACCACCTTTTATACCCATACTCCCCTGCTATGTTCAGCATATCTTGTAGTTTTTCTGGGATTATGCCATGAATACAATGTCATCTGCAAAGTTTAAACCTGGGATCTTTGTGTCACCTGCTTTTATTCCCTTATTGCACTCCATTAACTTATCACCCAACTACTTAACATACAGAGCAAACACAATCGGCGACAGCACAAATCCCTGCTTTAGGCCTATATACAGGCTTGCATTCTCTACTTCTACCTTTCCTTATGAGACCGTACAGTGTACATCTTCATACAGAATTTCTTAAAAGTCCCCACAAAAATCCTAGTCCACATAGTTGTTCACATATGGCATCTCTCCCTGCCTTGGCATAGGCTTTCTTCACATCTAAGAAATCCGTGGAGACTTTATTCTGCTTTTGTTATGCCAATTCTGACATAAAGGTCAATGTGAAGATGTGATCACCTACCCTTTAATCTGGTCTGAATATTTTTCTGAATTTCCCTTAGAAGATCAAGCCTTCCAACCACTTAGTCTCTAGTATATTCTCCTAGTAAACGTTGGTCCCACATTTGATGAAGTGACAATATCTGTACACTGGTCCAATTGGTCTTTTCGGCCCTACTTTGGAATATATAAAATCTTGAGTTTATTCCTTTTCTTTCGAACTTGTCTTTTCTCAATAATCCTACTGAAAGGCAACTGTGAAATATCGTCAATTTCCTGTGGCCCTCTCTTTATGAATTCCGTCAATATATCGTCTGGTCCTGGAGCTTTGCATAATTGCATCTGCTCAATTTCTATTATAACTTTTATACTTCCAACTCGACCACACATCTCTGGATCTCATTGATCCTGTGTGTACTGTGCTTGACACGGCAGTACTGTTCCCTGACCCCAGTGTTGATTATTAAGTGCTTGTGAATACTCCCTTAAAGCTTCCTATATTTCTTTCTTGTTATCTGTCCATTTCCCTCTGTGTATAATTTCTGGTGATTCATTCAGTTTATGCTGATTAACATGTTCCAAAATATGGCTGACCCTTTTCCCTCATTCTCTATTATTTTTCTTGTCATGTGTTCATTATCACTGGCTCTTTTTTCTGCTTTCATCTCCTCTACATTCCTTCTACGTTCTATATACTGTCTCTTAGGTTCTTCTGGATCATCTTAGGGATACTGTTTTTCCTGGCTAATCTACATGCTCTGTTTTAAGCCTCTTTCTTTTTATGGCTCCTTGCAGCTCTGGGTCTATTCTACACAATAGACTTTCAACTGGGACTTTATTTCTGCCTATCTTTTCCTGTGCTACCTTATGAATCCTTCTGACCAGATCCATTCATTTCCTGTACTTCCCATTTGTTCTCCCATCCATTTTTCAATTTTACAATTCCACTTTTAATTGACATTGCATGTTAATGGGGACTACCATCCTTTATGGTCACTGCTTATATCCAATCTACCTTCCTCATCTATTTTGCATCCTTGTGACATTTGGAATGCTTCACTGACTACTAAAATGTAATTGATTAT
Source organism: Hermodice carunculata (assembly GCA_964020975.1). Classification (NCBI taxonomy): domain Eukaryota; kingdom Metazoa; phylum Annelida; class Polychaeta; order Eunicida; family Amphinomidae; genus Hermodice; species Hermodice carunculata. The sequence goes on from OZ026618.1 coordinate 3,515,504, forward strand.
TGTCCGTCTCTCTCCTTATGCCCACGTCCACATTCCTTTGCATTGTACATCTCTATTCACTATCCTAAGACCAAAATCCCTTGTGAAATTCAGTAGTCTGGTTCCATTGCCATTGATTCAGCTGCCCCCTCCCTCAATTCCACTCATTCCATTTCCCATGCACCCACTAAAATCAGCAGCTATCAAAATCTGGTAGCCCTACCACTGAACATCACTAATCATCATTCTCATTCTATCATATATCTAGTCATTCCATTCATTGGGTAACCCTTCACGACCGACACACACTACACCTACTGCTACTCTTTTGCCATTTGCACCTATTCCTAGCAACTGTATTTCATTTTCTATCTCATTATCATCTTCCCACCTGCCCTTTCAGACTTCACCTCAGTCTACCTCTTTCTTTATTAAAAACCCAATTCCCCCTGCCTTCTTTTGCCCAGTCTCTCTTCCTTCACCTATCATATCATATCCTGTGGGGCCTGTCACTATTGATATTTCTTCTTTTCTGATATGTGTCTCTGCTAGTGCTATTATATGCACCTTTTTGCATTCAGCTACCTTTTCAATTCCTGCTGTCTTCGCTTTGAAGCCTCTACAATTGACATTTTCTATTTTTGTGTGTTTTTTTTCTTTCTTCCTGTTGCACTTTTCCTTCCTGTTTGCCTGTGGTCGTTATCCCAGTCCGGAACTGACCTGGTAGTGACTGGGGTTTCTAGTTTTCCTGCTGCTGCCCCCCCCCCACCACTCACTATATACCTGCCTTAGCCTATCACCACCCTCTTGATTTGGGTGCAGCCCATCCCCAGCAAACATCTCCCCCCTCCCTGCGAAATCCTCCCACGCATCTCTAAAAGCTATCCCACCCTCCTTCCATAACTTCTCTAACCTCCTGTTAATCCAACAAATCCTGCTTGCATTCCACCCACTCATCTTAAGCCATGGTAATATCTCCATCACCAAAGCATCACAATCTAACTGTACTAACCTCCCTACAAGCTTCCCGTACCTACCTAACACCGTCTCAGTCCCTATTCTCTTCCCCTGCTCTTCCCTGTCTGAGAGATCATTTGTGCCAACCTGCACGATGACCCTCGGATGCTTCCCACATCTGCTTACTACCCCCTCAAGCCTCTCCTCAACATCCCTTATCTAGGCCCCTGGAAGGCATAACCTAACCTTATGCCCCCTGTCTGCCCTACAAGAAGACCCTACCTATCTTCTTACTATGTTGGTCCCTGTCACCACTGCCTCTCTAGGTCCCTCCTGCCCCCCCCCCTCCCACAGGGGCCTGCCACTGTCTGCCTCCCCTCATCTTCACCTCCCTCCTGACCTCTCCCCCATCCTGTTCCCCCTCAACCTGAAATACCTTACCCTAGAACTTCTGCTTATAACTGCTGCAGCCCTGACACTATCTCTACCCTCTTCTAACTCAATCTTGAGGGCTGCCAGCTACTGCCAGCCCTGTCCGCCCTTCTACTCTGTGACAATCCATGTCCCCACATACTGAATCGTGTGTTTATTAATTTTTCTTCTATGGTAATGTAATTCAGAATGGCGGCTCCCATGCACTGACCTATTTCCGCTTGCTGAAACTTTCTGATTAAAAAATTCCCAAAAGGCCCAAATTTGTCACTAAAACGTTTGCTGTGTTCTCTATATAATATGAAAAATCAATTTTTAACTTGATCAAACTCTCTCTAAAATTGACAAAATTCTACTTAATTTACACCAGCTTAAAATCCAAACCTTCTCTCGCTAAATCTCTTCTGGCAATCTGCAGGTATGTATCAAAGTCAAGACGTTGCATATTCCAAGTCAAAATTGGGTCAATCAGGGCAAGCGTGTATGCATGAGAATTACATTGCTAACATCACAGGGTAGATCATCTAAGTACAACAGCACTGCCTGCAACAATGAAATTAGGCCACTATCGCCACTATCATGTAAGAATTAGTATCGATAGCAACGATGGGCCTAGCACCTTCCATTACCAACATACTGGGCTCTTTATACTCCTGAACAAAAACAAAAAACAAAAACAAAAACCGTAAAAACAGTCGCCCCCATGATTTATGATGAGCTGCTCTAAATATTAGTTTGTGTACAAAATGTGGGTGTCACGTGGATTGGTATGAAACGTTCACAGGATAGCTGGGATTATGCATAGCAGTTCCCAAAGAATTAAAATGTCCTCAAATGAGATAACAATCAAAAAGGTGCAAAACGCATGCCTGTTATATAGGCGCCTGTTAATATTGCTTGTGGCAGGATCCAGCTCCATTTATCGTTCCATGAATTTACTGAAGCATGAGCCATTTAACAGGGTACCACATAGATCCACCAGGGATAGATCACCCACCAAGTTGAAAATAGCGCTGGTCAATGGTTTGTATGAACAAAAAATTAATCAGATATGCATACATTTTCAATAATCTAAACCTTTATTTGCTAATCATTATGCAGTTTCTTATATTTTTCTATTATCATCAAGTAGCAAAAGCACCTCCGACAGAAAACTTTGTTAAGACAGAACCCTTCTTTGATAAAAAAAATAAGGTGTGAGAAATGGTAAAGAATTTTAAAGTACAATACCAAAAACTTTGTAGTAAAAACAAATTAGCAGCACTAACCAATTAGTGCATAACAATATAGTAGCAGACAGAGAAGGGCTTAGATTTTTAAAGCAATTGGTTGGTGCCGTAATTTTGGAGATTTGTAAAGGATCCTACCTGCCCCTACATATAACAAAATGGAAACTTATAATAACCTGTGACAGTGCAAACATAAAAAGTGGTTTGGTGTCCTTTGAATTAGGGTCAACTTTTTTAAGGCTGTCATTCACGTCTCAAAGTACTGGTTTAGGAGGATAATTCCTCGCTGATACAAGTACCCCTTTTTTCTTGAATGGAGAGCTACCCAAAGGTAACGTTGTAAGAAGGAATACAATTATTAAGGATGGCACATATATGACCTTTACAATCATCTAAAGCCGAGAGGGCCAAAGACAATAAAACTGACATCACAAGATCTGGAAAGTTGCAACTTCTCAAAATTAAATGACAGTAGTTATTCAAATATGAAAGTGATTCATGTGTAAAATAATAATTGTACAACTTTCGATTAAAATGGCATGTACGTTCATATCTAACTGGAAAAAGTTCATTAGGATGAATACCTTTCCTCCACGATGTCAAATGTTACTGTCACATAGGTAACATGGCCTCTGCCACTTCCTTGAGAAAATAACAAAACCATCTATACTTGCATGCAGAGGTCAATGTCGTTAGTCTAGTAAGTAAAAGATAAAAAAAAGTAACCAAAATTGGTTTGCAGATATTTAAGAGGGCATATATGTCTACCTTAATATGATATGATATTTTTCTTATATACAATGTACATTTCTTCAGGGAATGATAAAGTATACCTACTGAGGCCTCTTAGAAAATACCATCATGTTGAGACCATAACCATTTCTGATAAGTGGATACGAATATGTTGAGTATCTGGTCCCATTTCAACATGTCATGGTCCGTCAAGTAAGAACAATAAGTCATCTTCAGCTTTGTACTTGGGAAGTGAATAATATACAAAGTACATTTTATATTCAGTATGTTGGATCGATAAAACATGATTTAAAATATTCCTTATCATGGTCTGCCCATCCGTTATTAACCAGTTCCACTTCCATTCTACAAAATATGCCTTGAAAGGTTAAAAATATAGTATTTCTCGATGATCTAGTTGTTCTTGGATATACATCATAGGTTGTCTGTTTAACATGTTGATCGATGTTGTTGAATAGGCATTTGAATGAATCGTATACCCCAAACAGGCTATAATGGAGGCTTCTATTTTTTGAAGAAAGTCATCATTTCTATGTTGTCGATATCACATGTTATCCTCTTGTTTAAAACTTGTCTTTTATGAATGACTGCTTGTCTCTAGCCATTGGTGATTTTTTTCCACGTTACTATTGAAAGCAGACTGTTGATGTTTTTTTGATTCCTGAATTTCTGCTTTTTTGTGCTTAACTTTGCTGTTATTGTTGGGTTGGAATTTATGAATGTGTGCAATGTTTTTTCTGCACTATTACATATTCAATCTGGTGATATTCATGTTCATGGACCTGCAGACTTTTCGACTTGGACTGACTTTTGACTACGATATTGACACATAATGGTCTCACTGCTATCGCGTAAAAATCCCATATAAGGCTGCATCTGAGGTAAAAAAGTATCAAAAGACACCAAAAGGAATATCGTAAACTCACATATGATTATAACAGAGGAAAGCATAGGCCTGAGGAATAGGGTAAACATTTTTAAATCAGACATATAGAGAACTTGGAACTTCCAGCTGTGTGGTTTATCTTTGACACATTTTATTAACAATTGGGCACCAGGCTAAGTATTTAAATGAAGGACACTTTTCCATTGTAATTAGAGGGGACAGGTTGAACAATGATATTGGTAACTATATATATATATATATATATATATATGTAAATATAAATATATATATATATATATATATACATATATATATATAAATATATATATATATACGTATATATATATATATATATATATATATATATATATATATGTATGTATATGTATATATATATATATGTATACATATATATATATATACATATATATATATATATATGTATACGTGTATATATATATATATATATATATATATATATATATATATATATATACATTTATATCAAATACAATAAATAATGGGGGGGCATATGTTAATTCTCGTGTTATTAGCTGTCCATTATACTGCATCTACAACTATTGGCTCCATTTTAAGTTTCCCTATAATGTTGTTATATTGATAGAAGTGAACCAAAAAAAGTCACATTAAATGAAGTGAGGTCGAGATAAAGATGGCTTGGTCTGCCGGGGGCAGAGAGAGAGAGAGAGAGAGAGAGAGAGAGAGAGAGAGAGAGAGAGAGAGAGAGAGAGAGAGAGAGAGAGAGAGAGAGAGAGAGAGAGAGACAGACAGACAGACAGACAGACACTTCCAGTACCTTGCCTGAACAACACAGCATCAGCGATATCGAACATATAGAGACAGCTCTTTATATGTATAATCTAAACTAATATTTACACCAGGAATTGTACAAGTGTGACCGATAAAAACGTCAAGTTCCCATAACTATTTTACAACAGTAATGGCAAAAGTTCCGCCATTTGTTAATATAAACTAAGCAAATTTCTCTGAAAACAATCTTAGCTAGATATGCTGCTTTGATTATGCACACAAAAACTAGGGGCCATTAAACTGTGATTTCCCAAAAGGTAGATAAGCCTATAAATACTAACCCACCCACAAAAAGTTTATCTATTTATTTTTTTTTTATTTATTTTTTTTTTTTTTGGGGGGGGGGGCAACAGCAATGACCCGAATCTTCTTGATACTGGGGGAAAGCAGTGTTTAAAGTTTCTCTGAAATTTGCAAAGCAAGGAAAGCAACATTCTTATCATTGTGGAGTATCCAGATGTGAGATGTGTAGCGCAATTGTTGCTGATGTATATTACAGCACTGGAGGCCTTTACCTTTTACCTTATAAAAAATCTGGGCAAAACGTTATTTTGGTGCCAATTACACATTTTACTAAATCAAGCTGTCCATTGACAGAAACATGTTTTGTGATAAATGATAACGCACTTTTTGGCAAATTTAGGTTATTTACAGATATATTTTAACTCGGTTTAAGGCATAATAATTCTAACATTTAGGTATCTGATTGGCCCGCGGTCCTCTGGGGTTGCTCAAATATAGTAAAACATTAATGTGGCTACACACCATATCTTGCTGTCAATGATGCTTTACCTAGTTGCATTTCTTATCTGACCAACAGTACAACAGGCCGGAAGAGGAAAAACACATCTCATATATATATATATATATATATATATATATATATATATATATATATATATATATATATATATATGTGTGTGTGTGTGTGTGTGTGTATATATATATATATGTGTGTGTGTGTGTGTGTGTATGTGCGTGTGTGTGTACGTATGTATATATGTGTGTGTATTTCCTTTCAATACATAATGTGTACCTAAATAAAACCACAACCCTCTCACTTTCCAATTGTAATATAACCCTTCAAAACACATAACACTCTTTCATAAAAGTCCTTGGAAATAAATGTGTGCAAAAATGGATTAGAAACACTGTTTATTGGCATTACAAGTACAACTAACCAGGCACCAATCATCTCAGGCAGAGTTGTTCCAGTCTGGGACAAAATAATGGTGACTACAAATGGCATAAAACAAACAACATTACTGGTGATCAATAATGTTATCCATACTGACAATCGCTTTTTGGAGTCCAGTCGCCCAGATTTTTTGCTGCTAGTCTTTACAGTATAGAATATCCACAAATAAAGAACAACCATTAACGTAAAGCAAATTAAATTAAAAGTAATGAATGAAATCTGCATGACAGACCATGTGCCAAAGCGATGCAGCTGTATGAGAATACAAACACCGGTCTCGACATACTTTTTGTTTAGAGCTAGAGACGAGCCAGGCAAACACAACAAGCTTAGTATGACCATGGCTATTAACCCAACAGATAAACTGACAACAATATCTCGTCGACTTGGTTGTTGCACAATCAACACCAGAACAATACTTATGTACCTTTCTACAGCCATTACCAATAGTATGAACACAGACATGAGCGACGAAACCGCAGATAGGATACCTAAGCATTTACATAGTATATGTTGCCGCCAACTTTCCTCCACAAATGCGTAAAAAGTACCAAAATATATATTGACCACTGATATTACCAACACATATGTTCCCATAAAAAAATCGTTAACAGCTAGAAATGCTTTAAATAGCTCATTGATATGAGCCTGAATGTTGGGTATTATCATCATAACTATACAATTCATGGTCATTCCTGAAATTGATATCAAAAACGCAACAACACGCAAGATACGTGAAGAAAAGAGTCCATTGCAAGTATTGAACTCTCCTGGCCTTGGGTAACAGTTTTGTACGTGTGCAGCAAGGCAACAAAGTCTGAGGTGATCACTTTCTAAGAGCCAGAGAGTATGGACATCAGCAAATATATCTTTGTCTACCCATTTGAGCCTATTGCCACGTACATCCAATTGTACAAGGCGTTTTATGTCTGCAAATATTCTGCCTATCTTGTCTAAGTTGTTCCATGAGAGGTTTAAGGAACTAGTATGCATACTTGCGAATGCAGATTGTCCAATTATTGTAATGCACAGGTTGGCAAGATTCAGCAGAGAAAAAGTTCCCAGTCCTTCTAATCCGCGCATATGTATAATGTAAATTGGATTAAATTTCAGGTTTAAGTTCATGAGCTTATTAAGCCCGTAAAGGGCCTTCGTATGTATCGTGCATATATGGTTTCTACTCAGATCTAAGGACAGAAGGTGTGGAAACATTATAAACTTTTTTGAACGCAGTTCCTCTATCTTATTCATAGAAATATCCATTTCAAAGATATATGGAAATCGAACAAGAGAACCGCGCCATAGTTTTAGTCCAGTATTCTTTAATACTAAAACTTTGGTGTACAAGGAGATAATTGGAAGAGTTGTCACGTTTGGGTGACTACATATGACTACAGGACCTCTGCAAAAACAAGACATTGGAACTGGACATGGGTGGCTTGGGCAGCTCAACTCATCATCACTTGTTATTTCACAGTGAACATAATTATCGCAAACATAATTTGGATGCACACAGGATGTTTGATTTTTACAACGGAAGAGAAATGGGCAAACAAAATGGTTGCAGTGTGTTTCGTCACTTCCAGTCTCACAGTCTGGAACTTTATTACAAATGTATCGCAGTGGCAAACAGTAACTCGCTGGACACTTATACATACCAGAACACTGTATATGTTCACATCGTTGAAGATGTTCCCCATTTGAACAGAATCTCAAAAAACCGTTTCTGAATACTTCATAAATACAAACTGCAGACTGAGGGTAGCAAGGCGAAAATTCCATTTCCTCACACTTCAACCAACTGGAACTTTGACAGGCATGTACTTCAATTAATGGGAAAGATATTTTTGAAAGTATTGGGCAGTGGCCCTCATCTTCATGTGATATTACGCAGTCAAAATTACCATCACATCGCAGGAAGTAGGGAATACATCCGCCTTCACTGCATTGAAAATACGTCGGGTGACAAACACAGTCTGGTTGTTGGCAGCTTTTCAGACAAACTTGATACTCATATTCATTGACTCCACTAAGAAAGGTGCAAGTAATGTTACACAACCCTTCATCAGACCCATCCAGGCAATTAAAGTTGCCATCACATACATAACTGTCAATTACGCATTCCTTATTGTTGCACATAAACTGGCCAATCAAGCAATATAAACGTCTTAGTTGCGGACGTTTTTGACATACAAGCCCTATTTCTACATTTTGGTGCGAGTCCGGTGCAGTTTTGAATATGATTAATGGTGGCATTGTGTATGGGGCCGTTGGATAACCTTCAGAGCCGTGACCAGTTATGAAACTAATATCACGCAAATCATTGTCCAACTTGGGGTCCCTCCCTGATTTAATTATTTCATACCAAGCATTAGTATCTCTCTTGGTAAAATTGGACTGGGCCAATTGTAACCTGATATCGTGATTTGCAGCATCAGTTTGTTTTATCCATAAGTGTATTGGCGTATTTACTACTTTCCACCGCCACAGCAGCTGAAAGATTTCATAGACTGAAAAATTATGACGAAAGTGTTTCATCACGTTTTGACATCTCTTTCTCCTTTCGTTTTGATTCCATGAACCCTTTTCTAATATATTCAATGATAATAAAGATTTTATCAGCTTCATTAGATGCCTTGATATATGTTCTACATTTTTACTTAAACTGAAAACTGTGGCATTCATGTCCAAACAAATATTTCTTGCACGGGAAGGACTGTATTCTCTTACATTTGAAATGTGGATCATTAAATGTAAACAACGGTTATTTGCAATATGATAACCCGGTAGACATTCTGCTGGAAAAAATGTTTTGTTTCTACTTTCGTCTCCAGATGGTGTCGGTCCTATTTTCCTTTTTTCACATATAAATGAAACATTGTGATGTGGAACATGGCACCCTAAGCTTAATAATAATGGCTTGATAAAAGGGGAGATGACATATAAAGCTGCACATCGTGTAGAAAAGTCATTGTAAACCTTTGTTAACAGAGTACAGGAAAGTAAATCTAATGGAATAGGTTTTTCTTGCATCTTTGATTCCATATGACGGCGAATAGACGTTTTAGGGTGACTATTAGTGTTACATGTTTTCCTATATGGAAGGTAGATGATGGGTTCTTTGTTGAGCCATTTGAATTCGTGTTTCTACATTGAAAAAAGGAACACATTACTCCATGATCGTAAACTTCCACAACTGAGAAATACTGCCCCCTAGCGAAAGTCTTCACGCTTTTTTTTACCGTATTTGAAATGTTATTTTATGCAGTGACTTGGACGAATAGTAGACTGGGACTATGCATGGGCAACTTTGTTTTGTCTCATAATTATTATGGAAAACCTATCTCTTCTCCGTATGACACTATTCTGTCTTTTGCGAAAATGTGTCTTTTAACTAACATGCCTATGGGGATCTATGGTCTGTACTCACCTCTTTCTGCAGACATTTGGGACTCCCAACACGTTTGGCAATGTTGCAAGCGAGTATGGACCATGTGTTCCTTTAGTGTCAAAACCCATAACCTTTCAATGGTGTAAAATATATAGAAATATATTTTTCCCAAGGCATGGCAAAATCATGCAGGAAACTATAAATGTATCTGCGATATGGGGAAGCATAATTTAGCGTCACGGTAAAACTGTCAAAGATCAATGTCAATTACATTTAAAGTGTACTGTACTCAATATTTGTGGGTTATTTTGGGCATTTGTTACCAGGACAATTCTGTAAGATATTCTTTAAGCTTGATCTACATTTTCTACATGGCATTCCGTATTGTGTGCATCTGCACTCCTCCCCACACTCACAGACACACAGACAGAGAGACAGACAGACAGACAGACACACACACACACACACACACACACACACACACACACACACACACACACTCACACACAAAAACCCAAGTTAGGTAAAAAGCAATTTAACCCTATTCATACCGGGTGGGGTCTTTTGGGACCCCATGCATACTCTTTTGACTGTAAAAAATTAAGAATTGGCTCTTTTTGCAGGAAGTTTCATGAATTTGTCACTTTACATTTCAGAATTCATGGGTTATACTCAAAATGGTGGAAAACTTTATGGCTTTTTTGTACGGAGGTAAAAACCTTTGGGGTCTTTAAAGACCCCACAGATTTTTTGCCATAGAACCGCAAAAATATTCCTCATCGCCACACAATATCATCTAATTTCAGGGTAAAACATGATGGACAGGCAGAGAGCAGGTAGATATCTGACAAGGGATGATGTTCTCAGAATAATTCAAGAGGATAGTTCCAGTGAGGAAAGTGAATTGACAGATTCAGGCTCTGAAGATAAACAAGATCATGTGTCTGAAGGCACAGATAGAGGTGACAGTGAATCTGCAAGTGATGTAGATGGCAGAAATGAACAAAATCATGATGATGAGGAGAGTGTGAGAGTTCAAGGCAAGGGGAGTGATGGTGATGAGACTGTGAGAGGTCGAGCCAGGGGCAGAGGTCGTGGTAGAGATAGGGGGCGAGGCCGTGGCCGCGGCCGCGGCCGCGGCCGCGGCCATGGCCAAGTTGACGCCACTCCAGGCCAATCCCTACCGGGCGACCCTCCTGCTGCACAAAACCATTTGTTGGGTAAGGATGGTACAGTATGGTCTAAAACAGCCCCAGCACAAGGACGGAGACGTGCACAGGATATTATAAGACAGGTCCCCAGCATAACAGCTGATGCCCGGTGTGATGAAATACTAAAGTCATTCCAGCTCCTCCTAACTGATGACATAATACAGCAGATTGTCCGTGAAACAAATAGAGAGGGTCATCGGAAAGCTGCAGAGTACAATGATACTCATCCTGAAAATCCAAAGTCATGGAAGGTCGTTGATGCTGTAGAAATTAATGCTTTCATTGGGCTCTGTACCCTAGCAGGTATCCAGAAGTCCAACTTTGAGCCTGTGTCTTTGCTGTGGTCCAACCTTCAAGGTAGACCAATCTTCACCGCAACAATGTCACGCATCAGATTCCAAGAAATACTGAAGTACATGAGATTTGATAATAAAGAAACTAGAGCAGCGAGGATGGCCTCAGATAAGCTGGCTGCTTTCTCTGATGTTTGGCAGATGTTTCAGGCACAGCTTCAAAAGATGTACATTGGAGGCCCAGATCTGTGTGTGGATGAGCAGTTGGTTGCATTTCGTGGCCGCTGTTCCTTTCGCCAGTATATACCATCCAAGCCTACCAAGTATGGCCTCAAGATCTGGTGGGTCTGTGACTCAACCACAAGTTATCCTCTCAAAGGGCAGATCTACACTGGTCGCCTTCCAGGTGAACAGCGAGAACTTGGGCAAGGGGCACGTGTAGTCAAGGATCTTGTTGGCCAGTACTACAACAGTGGCCGCAATGTTACCGCTGATAATTTCTTCACTACAGTACCACTTGTAGAAGAACTTCTGAATTCTGGGCTGACTTATGTTGGAACCATCAGATCTAACAAAGCACAGATCCCCAATGAGATGAAGGCATCTAGAAACAGACCGCTGAACTCATCAGTATTTGTATTCAAGGATCAGCTAACTCTTGTTTCGTATGTGCCCAAACCCAACAAGGCAGTAATGGTACTATCCTCTCTTCATCATGATGCTGAAGTTGAAGGGGAAGCTCAAAAGCCATCCATTATCTGCTACTACAATACCACCAAGAGTGGAGTCGACAACATGGATCATCCAGTCACCCTTACTACCTGTAAGAGGAAAGCAAGAAGATGGCCTATGGTTCACTTCTTCAGTATGGTTGATGTAGCTGGAGTTGCTGGTTTCATCATCTGGCTATCGAACTTCCCTGACTGGAAAGTAAGGGAGAAGAAAGGGCGCCGCCGTCACTATCTTCTACAGCTTGGGAAGGCTTTAGCCATGGCTATGGTTGTACGCAGATCAGCAGTTCCTCAGCTGAATCTACTTGTCCGACAAGCCATACAGATGGTGCAGACAGAAGCCTGCTTACCTGCTCAAGCAACCCCAGTGGCTCGTCGAGAGACAGATGTCCCTAGGAAGAGATGCTACCTCTGTTCCCGAGAGTCTGACAGGAAATTCAAACACCGCTGCTTTGTTTGTGAGAAGGATGTCTGCCCTGACCACAGTGAGAGTCAGGTGACATGTGAAAGCTGCATGTAGAACACAGGATGCAACAGCTTGCATGGTTATATATACCAGTATAAGCTTTAAATGTGTTTGCGGACTCGCCTTTGGTATTAGATATGGACGATTAAACAATATTGCTGCCATAGTTTTAGGAAAATGTGTTAAAATGTTCTAGGTTTAAGTACATTAGTTTCAGCTAATAGGTAAACAATTACTTGGACACTGTTGGCACAACAGGTGGATTTGTAATTATGATACCTGGAACAAAATGACAATTGTTCAGTGGTTAAGCGCACTTTGCGCACTTTGGAAATTATTACTTTTCATAATTCTTAAGTTCATTCACTTCTCAGAAATGCCAGAATGGTCATATGTGAATGCATCTGTATCTGTTTAATAAACTTTTGTTTGTGTATGATGTGTTTGTGGTCTCCCTTCTGGTCAAATAATGCAGTAAAACATTAAAAACAGCATGGGGTCCCAAAAGACCCCACCAATATGAATAGGTTGGACAATGATTTTACTGCCATTTTCTAAAAATAATCCTGGAATATTCTAGTTTTGAGTGCATTAGTTTCATCTATGATGAAAAACATCACTCATACATTGTTGGTCTGGCGACTGGGTGCTTTATTTATGATACCTGGAACAAAAATTGCATTTTACTTCAATTGTTGAAAAAATTCAGCATTATTTTATTCACATTTCTATAGTCAATTCACTACCTGGAAATGCCAGAATGTTTGAATATGAATGCTTATGTATCTATTTAATATATTTTGTTGATGTATGTGGTATTTCTGGACTCAGAGCTGGTCAAATATTGAAATAAAAGGCTAAAAAGAGGTTGGGGTCCCGAAAGACCCCACCCGGTATGAATAGGTTGGCATGCCTCCCGGTATGATTAGGGTTAATTTTAGCCCCCTTACGCCCTCACCCATGTATGGGTGAGAGCAGTAAGAAAGATCCAAACAGGCCGAAATATGTAAATGTTCTGTATATTACAGAGAATCTATAAACATATCAAGAGGATTGTGCGCGTCCTGTGCTCAGCTGACCTTTCATGCAAAGATTGAAACAATCTTGACCTTCAAAAAAAACATCTAGCTTACCTTTATTTATGATCATGATTATCACTGTTTGCAGTGTTGGTCTTACAAATTCCCGAAAGCATGACCATTTGCACAAAAATGGTGGACACTTAACTGAGGCAGATTCTGATCACATTTGAAGTGGAACTGGCAAATATTTTGGAGAATTCAAAAAGCAATTTTGCACAAATCACAGGCTACAGACGATGGATTGGTTATAAACGAACAATGGACACATACAAACTCCACTGACTGAAATGTTACCTGTGCTAAATATCAGCTATAATATACACATGTTTATATTTTAGAGTAAGTCAGATAAAACACCTTCTGAGTTCTGAGCTCAACATCTGCACTTAAAAAGTACTTTTACTTTCCTATGAATGGGTCGGTAACCTACTGTATCCCTCGTCAAACAATAAAGTTCACAATTTTCCTAAGCAAACTACGTTTGAAGTAAAGAAGAATAAGTTTGATATTTCAATATTAGATGTCTGGATAAGTGGAATTAGGCTAATTATTACAAACAGAAAACTAATATTACTTAGATAAACCAAATAACCACCAGATCCTGTTTTGACAAATCCAGAAGTTGTCCAGTGTCCTGAAGAGGTGCATGATATTGATGATTTTGCACCTGTTGATAAATTATCTATTTATATTATTGTTATATGTCGACAATTTCATAATACGATTCTCATCGATGAATTAAGCCTGTTGGCCTTCTCAAGTTAACCCACCTGTTGAATCACTGGTTATTATTCTGAACAAACATGAACAATTTTTATATTCATTTTGCCTGTGAAATTTTCATACCCATTTACTCACTTCCAAAACTACATAAAAATTCTTGTAAATTCCGACTCATAGCAGGTTCCAAATTTTTCTCTAATACAGAATAGTACGTTTTGATGTCTGAAGGCTTGAAGAAAGTACAGGAATTTGGGTTCAATTATTGTGATCAGATAAAAACATCTTCCAGGGTCAACAGGGTTTGGATTTAGTTGAAGCAGTTGTATGATACTGTATATCATTTACCTTTGTAACAGATTTTGTCTTGGAACATTTCCATTTATATACAACCATATTTCCTTCTGATTTGAAAGAATGTATCAAGTCTCTTATGTATAAAACATATGAAAAAAACTAAAGAGTGATAATATATCTAACAAAATGCACATTTTGGTAATGGTAAGGGATGGCCCGTCTTTATTTGAATTCATCAGCTTGTTTACTTGTTGAATTTTTTGACTGATGAAATTTATGTTAAGTTTGGAGATCCATCTGAAGACAATGAATATTTTTTTGAATGGGTACCAATTGCTCACCTCTTTTGACCTATTTATATTTATTCTACTATGGGTATAAGATTCTTGTAAAGTTATCAAAGGAGAACAAATTTCATAATAAATGTTTTATATTGACATCTAGATATATTGAAGACCTATTTAGTATCAGAATAAATACCTTCGATAATATATCTCATAATTATGCCCTGGCCATTTGGAATTAAAAATAGCTACAGAGAAAGACACAGCTTGTTCAGTTTTAGACATAAAGATACACGATATTCACTGTCAGACATTTTAGGTTTACATGTTTTCTGTTAGGTAAACCCCAGGGGATACAGGTAGCAAGGAGCGGCCTACGACAGTTACAAGTTTGCCTAATTGTACTTAAAATCCTGTTAAGAAAAATTGTTTTGATAGCATTTTTTGGGCATAAATGCTAATGACTTTCATTCTTTTCTGATATGCCTAAATGCACATTTACTCAATATTAAAGATATACTCAAAATTGACAGTTTTTTCTCAAGTGTCACAAACCTGATACATTAAGTTGACACATTGACTCATGGTTGGCGGTTAAATAAAGCTTAATTGTTTGAGGAGTAGGTGTCATCATGGAGTTTGTTTTACATCTCTGGTGCAGGATGTACATTGTTGCAGTCCTTGTTAGGATTTCCCTTGGTTTATACAGGTGGTCTAGCTGCAACTGTTTATTTTACAATCACTGGGACTGAATATAATGACCCACTTTGTTTCCATTTCAGTTAAACACTGACAGATGGTATAACTAGAATAAGCTGTCCAGCTAGAAAGGGTGCATATTGGTTCATGGGTAAGTCAAATTGTTCCTATCTGAACCTGTACTATGTAGCCCTACTCACTACTTTCTTCTTTTGTATTTTACTGTGCTGACTGATAAGTCAGGACAACAAAAATATGCCAGCCTACCATGTATTTTTCTGTTTGGCGCAAGTGATAAATTTTAGGTTTTCAGTCGTTAGACCTATATGTTTTGCAAAAAAAAAAGTCTACTGTTAATGAACAATATTTCAAAAGTTGAATGGCCTACTAAATGACACGTTCAAAATTGCATGAAACGGACCAATGCGGACTGTTAATACTTTGTGTGATTAATTGGAACAACTTGTTGGCTCATAATATAGATATCTTTTGCTTTCAAACGTTGGAGCTCTCGCCGTTTCAGCCCTAAGTAGGCAAAGTTTCTCCTTTTTTGCGGGAGGAGCCATGATGTCATCTGAGTAACACAAAGTGAAGCAGCATATCGACAAGGGTAGATCCTAGGTACATGAGGGGCAGCGACGAGGAGTTTGATCCCTGTTGCTCAAGTAAGTTCTGGGGAAGCCACTGACAAGAGGGGAGTTATGATGGTGATGATTTTTTTTTGGGGGGGGGGGGAAGGACAGGCTTGTAAGATTTCAGGTGTAGGTCCCTACTGACAAGAGCCACAGGCATCTGTTTCCATAGATCAATTGGTTCAATTAGAGAAGTCATGGAGATTGAGCAGTTTAGAATGTCAATGATTGGGTGCTTTTGTTCCAAGAAATTAGTATGAAACAAAAATTTCAGCAGCAATTTTTGCTTCAAAAAATTTGATTTTAAAGGATAAACCTAAGGCTATGCAAAACTGATCTGCTACAAGTGGTGGGGGTTAGGTGGGGGTGACTGCAATGGTAGCTTGGTCAAGCAGGAAGACCATAACGCTCAGTGATTCTCAGTTGCTGCATTGGGTGTTATAGCTGGGTGTATGCCAGCTAATTGACCAGACCTTTTTGAAATATGATCCCCCATTGTGGCTATGGTAGACTTATTAACAGTTTCCCTGTCTTATTTGCATAAAGATACTGTCCCATTCCTGCGCATCCAAACTTCGTGTAAATTGCAATAGCCTTCGACAATTTTGTAATAATATGTTACAAGTTTGTAGCACAATTCTCTAGGCTAACAACGCCTACAATCCCCGGCCCTTGATACAATAAACAAATCGTGATTAGTGGATAAAATTGGAGAAGGTAAACTTAACATCCTGAGAATAAGTGTCTTTAAACTTCTTGTCACATAAGATCAAATCAGATAGAAAAAAATATATTTCACCATCTGGTATTTATGAATTTCTACATGGGGCAAAATACAGAGAACGACTGATGAATTTTATCACTAAACCCCAAAATTTATGAACCTGCGGAAGGGGTTGGGGGCGGGGATGGATATGGGGGGATGGGTTGGGTTGGGATATATATATATATATATATATATATATATATATATATACATATATATATATATACATATATATATATATATATATATATATATATATATATATATAAAACAATGTTGAACCCCTTTTTATATCTACTGTCAAGCCCCACAGCAGCAACCAGACAAACATATATATATATATATATATGTGTATGACATAATACACATACTGTATTCATCTTAATAAGCACACACTCCCTAAAAAGTGCCCCCCCCCCCATTTTTTCAAAGAAAGGACCCCCAAAATATCCCAGTTTTCAAGCAAGTGGTAGAAATTACTATTACACTTAAAACCTTCACTTTTTCAGCTTTTGTGGGTGATTTATTTTTCATAGCGCACTGTCCGCTTATTAAGATGAATACGGTATTTTTGCGTCCATAATGTTCAGACGTACATTCATTACTGTGGCTGATTACCGACCTACAATGGAGCTTTCCTACCGCTCACAATTTTAATAATTTGTCCGTTTATCGACATACCATAAACTTTTTAAAACTTTACATAACATGGAGCATTGGTGGCTACCATACTTACTATAGACATGTAACTGCCTAACCACAGTAAATTAAAATTCAACATGCATTCACCAACACATTTGCCAAAATATGCGCGGGCTCGCCACTTGCGTGAAACTGATATATTTTATTTCTGGCCCCTTTATTTATAACAGACAGGGTTATCACTTTCACCTGCTCTAAACCATTTTCACTTAGTGACCGGACCTCACTTCACAAATGAGATTCAAGTGTTCACATGATTCACTTATACCATGCATTTACGCATGAAAATGCAGGTACATTTCATCTATTAGCTCTATAGCTTCCTGTTTAAGCTAAAGGCTAGGGAGAAACATGGTGTACTGAAATCTTACAACCTATAATAAATTTTAACTCATTTTAGTCATACATTTGTATCCATTACATTTTCATATATATGTATATATATATATATATATATATATATATATATATATATATATATATATATATATATATATATATATATATATATATAATTATATGCATTCCAACCATAGTCATTGAACTTAATGCATATCCAGGAATCGTTTGTCTGTCTGTACCTCCCTCTGTCTGATGGCCATAATACAAAAGGATGCATGGCACATCTGTGTCCTGTGAACATTTGTCTAGGATATACTTTTAACTAAGTGGCTCTGGTTCAAAGCCAGAGTAATGTTGTGAACATGTTTTGTCTTGTGTACTTCTTAGGTCTTAGGCACACAGATATTTAGGGATTTGGAGGAGATGGATCATACATTTGATGGAGAAGCAGCAGTAACCCCCTAATCCACCGTGTCGTCAGCAACCTCACCTCGAAGTAGACGTAAGGATAAAAACAAATTGATGCCTTTCTTCTGATGAACCAGAATATGCAATAGACAAAAAAATACACTTACTGGTAATAAAACAGGCAAACGAGCCAAGAGAAGAAAACGCAGTCCTCTGAGGTTGTTCACTTTCCGACAAACTTTGTTGCAAAACAGGATGAAAGACATGAAAAGGAAGTAAGGATGCCAAAATATATGCACCAGGAAAAATGGCTGCACTCAAAGCTTTAGGGGCTTCACTTGATAAATAGATTATATGGTGTTATTTGGACTCCTTTATATATCTCCACAATCCTACAAAAAAACTGCAGAAATTGTTACCCTTCCCACATGCAGCTTATTTCTGGCCTTACATCACTATTTTTGCAATTTTTATTTGTAGGTTTAGCAACCTGCAGTATATGCAAGGATGCTGAAATACACACAGTAGTGCTAGATTATGGACATATATTTGCCTGCATGGCATGTACTGTAAATTAAAGGAATGTGCCATTTGCAGGACGATCCCTTCAAATGAAAAAAAATAAAATTTATGTATCTTTCCTTAACTACAATGCAACTAATAAGTGTCAGTGAAATCAGAAATTTCATGGAGGTTATTATACTCATTTAATGATATGTTGGCGAATATTGAAAAATTACTCAGATAATCATAGACATTTTGATTACATATGCTCATGTACCACGAACCAATATTTGTTATGCATTTGAACTCTGCAGCTAAGTAAGTTGGTGAACACAGGAAAATTTCATGTAGGTAATTGTTCTAATTCAATTGCATGTCCATGTACCAAAAAGCAGAATTTTTATGCATATGAACACAGCAACTAAGTAAGTTGGTGAACACAGAAAAAATTTATGGAGGTAATTGTTCTAATTTAATTACATGCCCATGTACCAAAAATCAGTATTTTTTACGCATATGAACAATGCAACTAAGTTAGATAGTGAACATCGGAAAAGTGCATAGACGATCCAGGTAATTCTAGTCATTTTAATTACATGTATTCATCTCCCATGAATTAATATTTGTTTATGTATATGAAAATTGCAACTGAGTAACTTGGTGAACATTGTAATATTTCATGGAGGTAAGTTTTTTAACATTGAAAAAGTGTATTTTTACTGATCAGAATGATACTGATATTTTCTTAATTGCATTCATATATCAATAGTAAAGCAATTATCTTTGTTATGTAAGAGTTTCTTTTTGTTTAATATTGTTGGCTCTCCTGGCAGACGCAGGCAGACAACTCTAGTTATTCCATGTACTTGCGTGCCCCATATCTCCATCTAAATTTATTTAATAATGTGAATATTACAACTACTTATGTAAGGTGAAACTGCGTATGGGCTCTTCCAGAAAATGTCCTCTAGGGGTGGTAGGCAAACATCTTCCACCACCTACCCAGGACACAACTGATAGTTAAACTCCCATGTCCCTACGGCAGACATAACTCACCCTGGACCTACAAATTAATCTCCTATTGCAACTACCTGTACATAATCAGAAACATATATCCCCACTCTCCGGACATGAAAAGTCTCTGCCAGTCCCTCCCCCCCCCCCCCCGACATTATCTTGAACAGTCCTTAACATTGAAAACTTTGTTGTTTGATACTGCACGTAAATAAACCCCATAGTGAGAGTTACTGTCAAACCTACATGTATGTATATGAAAAGTAAAGCTTTAATTACTTTTTTCCTTCTTTTTTTTTTTTTTTGTTACTTACAGAGTGTCTACGGTTTGTCATTGGAGACGATTTCTGAATAATCTAAACAGGGACCTATTAACATAGCCCCATGATTCTAACAGAAAATTATTATTTTGATTCAGTTTTGCTGCAGGTATGGTTGTAGTGATGATTGCTGGCATTCGTAAAAGATTTTGCTTGAAAAATACCATGGCAGTGTGCATTTCATTACGTTTTACGCACATATATAAAAAGAAATTGGTCATCTCGAGTCAAGGGAACAATTTTCACAGAAATATAAGCCCTACAAGTGACTTTGCATGTCCACTGGAACAAATCAGATTGGTGCCAGTGACACTGTAGTCTGTAGTGTCTTACCTCATGGGACCTGTAAAATTATGTCCCTTAGGAAACTTTGTTATGACAGGACGATAAGATTCAACTCCTAAATGTTGCTCGAGGTCATGTTTTTTTCCAGATAGGTACTCTAACATAGAGTGTAAAAAGTAAACCAAACTGAAAGTACGTAATTTGTACATGTTTATTTTAGAGCTCCATTGAGTTGAGTGTTGCTTTTTGTGTTTGCCGTTTACATGTCAACATTTTTTTTATGTGATGATGTAATTATCAGTGGGGATTTCTAGCAATTAAATCCCTCTTTTCAATCCCTTTGTACGGATAGGCCTGACCTTGCACCCTGTTTGCAACATTGTTGGCATGAACAGGGAAGTGCATACATGCAATATCTCTTTCTCTCCTTCCTTCCTTCCTTCCTTCTTTCCTTCCTTCCTTCCTTCCTTCTTTCCTTCTTTCCTGCCTTCCTTCCTTCCTTCCTTCCTTCCTCTCTTTGTTTCTCTCTTTACCAGACACAGTGTCAATGAAAATTCACAGACTGTAAATTAATCTCGGAATGAATAGATGTGGGAATAGATGTGCCTCCCATGTACACATGGATTATATATCTACCTATAGACGTAATGAAAATTTACAAGGCACAAAAAATGTATAAGCTAGAGTAAAGAAAATGAAAGTCAATTCATGAAATGGTATGCTGTGATTGGTTACTTTTGACTGGTAGTCATGGCAACAGTTGACTTCATACCATAGGAAATATCTCCAACTGCACATGTGCAAAAAAAGTAGAAACTGTCAAAAATTCAGGTAAATACACATTACATGTATCTCATATGGTACAGCTACAGAGAAAACCTTAATTGTGCAGAAATTCCGTGCTTTATAAGGCTAATCTTAGCAGTATCAGACAAAAACCGTTGATTTCAGCTGCCATCATAATGGCCGCCAATCAATTGTTTGGCAAAACTTGCCATACTTCTATCCACAAATCCAGCCCAGGCGATGGAAACCATTTACTGCTGGCACCAATACTGCTTTCAATGGCACTTTGATCATTGGGTTAAGCTGTATGTACCTAACCACCTGTTATACAAGGTTATAATCATTGTGATTGTTCACGGCTGTACTTATTTTATATCCCAGATGAGCGTACATTTTTTGTTACAATGTTGAAAGCACCTAACGTTCTCCTAAAGCAAACCCATCTATACCAAAATAAATTATAGACGTAAAATTGTAGCTGTGAACAAAACATCGAGACAGGAAGTTTTGAATATGGACATATATTGCTAAAACACTTGCAAGTAAATTCTGGATTTTATGTTCAGGCAGCACAGCTGCCAGGTAGGGTTGTTCTGTCTTTACCACTGTATGGACCCCACTTGGTCTTTGCATCAATCACTCTGGTATGCAGCTCAAAACTTTAGCCTGATTTTTCATATTAAAAGATAATCATATATCTTGCCAAAACGAATTTAGAATTCATATCCTTATATCCACCAGCTACTAAACTCAAGGCATATTGAAATTAGGGATTTACTGTGAAACCACACAACAACAACGAGACAAACACATATCTATGTACAACATACTACACTTAATTAATGCGTCCATAACAATCAGACAAATATTCATTACTTCGGCGATTACCAACCTACAATAGATTTTTTTCTACAGCTCACAATTTATGATATTAGGCCGTTTATCGACCCACCATTTAGCATTTAAAAATTACATATAGCATGGAACTACTACTACTAGCTACCATCCTTACATTATACACCTGGAACCACCTGCCACAAGATCTTCAAATTTAACGTGCATTTACTGACACCTTTGCCAATGTATGCACGGGCCAGCCACTTATGTGAAACTGACAAAGATTTCATTTATGGGCCTCTATTTGGACACGGCGATTACTTTCGCCTGATCTAAACACTTATTACTTAGTCAGCCAACATCACCAAACCAATGTTATACAGGTGTTTATGTGATTCACTTATGTCATGCGTGCAAATGCGGGTACATTAACTCTACCAACTCTTTGTCTTCCTATTTAAGCTAAAGGTTATAGTAAAACATGCTAATGAATGAAATATTAAAACCTTACAACGTTTACATTGTACCTCATTTCGGTTAATAAATTTATAACCATTATATTTCATATATATATATATATATATATATATATATATATATATATATATATATATATATACTTTAACAGAACTGCAAATGCATACATGTGACCGGTATTCCTATTTCATCCACCTGCAGCTACCATTCAAGTTTTTAAAGATTTACACCAAAACGAAATCAAACAATCAAAACAAAGGGAAACACTATCACCATGAAATGAACAAATTTGCTTCACATTTAGTCCAATTATATTTCAACACCCAGGTAAGTAGAGAATACAGTTATGAGTTTGTAATAATAATCATAATAATAATAATAATAATAATGATGATGATGATGATGATGATGATGATGATGATGATGATGATGATGATGATGATGATGATGATGATAATAATAATAATAATAATAAAGATAATAATAATAGTAAACATCATCGTCATTATCAAGTCTTAAGATATGCAGCCTTTGAAAAAAAAAAAAAAAACAAGGGAGAATATGATAGCCCTTTACTGTGGATGCATATACACAAGTAGCCATGTTATCTTCATAAAAATAGCAAGGTCACCTTCACTTGAGACAATCAGTTTTTAATGAAATGTGCCAAGATACAGTATTGCCTAGATATTTGCATACATATCTGTTTGACTTTTCATTCACACTCAATGGCCAAAGATGAACCATTGCTCAGATCAAGACCCTTATGTCAAATTAACCGCTTCCCATGTTATGTCAATTCTTCCGTGCACATTTTCTTGTTACTTATAATTTCTAATTTTGAAAATTCTTTAAATTCAGGAAATGCAAGGGGCACCTAGCATTGAACCAACCAAGTGGAAAACTTATGTAGATTTAACCCTGACAAGTTTGAAAACAAACCAGCCTGTGCTTTGGAAGAAATCTGAAGCAACAAAACACAAAAGTTCATAAAAAGTAAGCAAAGCAAAGCCCTCTTGAACAAATTTAGGTCTAGTGGTCTCCATAAGTGCACATTTTATAATTTCAAAGCAATTGGCCTATCAGATCGGGAGAAAGGAATTTTTCCTCAACATAAAAAACTAAATTGAATAATGCAAATGTACTAACATCATAAATCACCTGAGCGTGACCATTTGAACGAAGTGTACAGGTTCATGTACAGTACACCCGCATCGCATTTTAAGAAAACTCGGCTTAGAGATTTGTACAAAAAGTCTAAACTGTGAATTGATATCACTATCTCTTTTGACCATCCGGGACCAAAAAGGTTATTCGTCACCAGGTATATGGTTTATGCAGAAAACGAGGATAGCTTTGCTGTCTGTTCGGCAACTCAGCTAACTAAACTGCACGCTGAATTCCCAGACATTACATGATGGAATCAATAGTAATGATCATGAATACACATCATTTTATAAATAGGTTATTTCAAGGCCGAACAATTTGCCTATGGTTCATGGTAGAGCAAGAATTAATATGATTCATTTACATGATTGTTTTTGTCTCGGAATTCAAGCAGGCCTATGTAGATGAAATCAGATAGGTACAATGCATGGAAATATTTTGATTTTTGAGTATGGTAACCTGAAAAAGTAAATTGAAAAATTAACAGGTATTCTTGTTCCGTGTTTATCACCACAAGGTGTTTTCGTATAATAAGGCAATATGCGTAAGCTCTCAACCAGCTTCGGTGATAATTTGGGTACTTAACATAATACTGTCTGTTTGGAATCTTTACCCTGTAATGGCGTTTTCCTAGTGTAAATGGATATCTTGATGGATATAATTCCAAGGTAAAACTTTTGTATAGTAATGAAGCATCCATAGAAACAGTAAACCATAAACTCGTTCTGTATCTTAGGATCTTTATATCTAAGTCCACATAGCGAGAGAGACCCCAAATAGTATCCAAAAGCCAAACAAATGAGTCCCTTTTAATTCGCAACCATACCCATTTCAGCTTTGGCTTTCTGACTGTCAAATCTGACGAGCTGTAAAAGTATCCAACAATTTCAAGTCTAAATGCAGCCGGGTGCGCCTGTTTTATATTTATTGAGGCTGTGCCTGCCCATGGTGCATTATCAAAATATATTTGGTCAAGTAGTAGTGCATTATATTTATAAAAGGTAGACAAATTTTTACACTCCTGGTCAGGATGTACTGCTTGATTTCTTATGTGGATAAGTAAAACTGAACTGTTTGGAGGTAGGCCCAGGTTAAAACAATCTAAATGCACTGGTAAATTAACAAAATCTCGGCTTACAGTTTCCTTGTAACACTGTGCTTCATTGGTTGATTCATTTTGTTCTACTGAGAGGTAAAAAGTCCAGCCATTATTGAAACAGTGACATCCAACCGAAATATACAATACTGGCGCCTTGGTACCGCCATGTCCATCATGAGCAAGGCTTCTCTGTAGTTCACAGTTTGGTGAATATATACTGCCTGTATAGCTACACCATTTGCCGTATTCTCTTTGAAGTACACCCTTCAAACTGGTACTAACACTTGTTTTGCCCTGATATTTATCCAGAGGGTCCTGTATTCTAAGCTCATACTTAGTTGCAAAATCACGCAACACAGTTTGTCCAGGAAAAATTGTTGTTGGACAATGTAGCAACACATAGCATGTCGAAGTCAGAGATTTATAATTCAACCTGATATATTTATAGGGGCGAGATGACGAAAGTGAATAGCGTATTTCATATCTCAGTGTTTTAATGGATAAACGGTGATGTTTACCGATCAGTTCTTCATGCAAATGAAAAATCTGTGGTACCCCATAGCATGGAGATCCATGGACAAAAACATGGAGGAAAAGCAAAGAGCAAGACAGGTAAAAATATAAAAAGCCTACAAACAGGAGTTCGTGTGAAGGGGATACAAAATGGTTGGTTTTCCTGAAAAGAATCTCCGAAAAGTTACAAAATGGCCCCATGTGTCTTGACTTGAGGCTCTCATAGGGGAAAATCAATGCAAAACCACCATTACTACAACCGTTTGTGGTTGACCCTTTGAAAACAAACCCTTTTATAGTCATGTTGACAAACAGGTCTTTTGGAGTTACGAAATATGCAGTTATTATTGAAAATGTCCTCTGAGGTAGGGAGGTATTTAATAAGAGCATAATTCTTAGACTTTTTGTCTTTTTTGTATGCATTGCTGATCTGGTAAGAATGTATGTGTAATGCTGTGTCATGTTGGTTACAGTTCGGCTCACAAATGTATAAAGTGTCCCGTTTCCAAAGAATTCAAGACAACAGACAGTTATCATGAGCTGAAAACCTTTTGACTTATAGAGAACACTTTCTGCATATATTCTCCCTTTAAAAAATTCCTGTGTGAAAGAGAACACTGCTTCTTTGTAGCCTTCTTGAATTCGCAGTGACACATTGTTTCCACTCGATATGCATCCAAGGAAATGTACCGTACATACGTATATTTCAGTTGTTCTGTAGTAAAATTGCCACTTCCTTTTAGTATGTTTGGGCACAAAGTAATGTGACTTAAAATATAGTGTAAAGCGACTCCTGAAATGATACACATGCTGCGGTTTGCTGCAATAAACTGAGGCCTGACTGACTTGGTATATCAAATCTAAAACAATAATTAGGTTGGTTGTAGCCTCGAAATCAATATGTAGCACGAGACTTACTCTATTGGAAGATGAGGATATTTTCCTCTGAAAATCCTGTCCACAAGTTCTTCCTAGTAAACATTTTGAACAACATGTCACGTTAACGTCTCTAATTTCCAAGTAGTTTATAACGCAATTTTCATTAGGCTGTGGTATTTTTAGTTTGAGAAGCAATAATTCAAACGTGAGGGATGTCGTAATCAAATAAGATGTTATAGATAAATTCTTATCTGTAAACTCAAAGTTCAACTCTCCACAAGGCTTTGAGTAGTATAATGGGGCCAAAGTAGACCTACCCTGTTTTGAATGTACACAAGACGACATATAACTATTTACACAATGTTTAATTGTTGATTTTGTGGGCACATGTGCTGGTGCAAGGGACGATGAAGTGACACATTGATGCAGGATATACTCATACAGATGTTCGATCGTGGTGTTATGTACAGAACGCAAATTGGGTTTAGCAGGCTGATATGATATTTCAAAGAAAGTAATACTATATATTGTGCTTGTCAATCTACTATAGATTGTTTTGATGTGAATTTCACTTTTTGAAGAGAGGAGGTACAAGCTATCTTGAAAGTCGAATTCATCTAATAGAATCAAACACTTGTCGGTAGGACCATCAAACACCTGCCACCTGAACATTAGTGGTCGATACCAGATTCTGTAATGTGGGGAAGTTTTGGTTAAGAGTGACACTATATATAGAGGACTTAAATTAATGGTCCACTTATCTTCGCACACTTGAGGTAAGGGTCTTTTATCTGTATTGTGACATTTGCCCACTATATGTATTATCCCGATTGGTTTATAGAGAACATGGGTGGTCACTTTAGCAGAACATTCACAATCAAGGCAGGTATTCCTCTGCAAAGAAAGAACGGTATTGTGGTAGTTTACGCAATCAATGAATAGCTGGAGTGTGGAATGGAGAAGTTTCACCATCGTCGAATTAAAACAGAAGATGAACATTATACTGAAATATTCCACAGGAAAATTTGATGAACCCGTACGGCATACACCTCTTGATGCGCCATTCTGAATTAGCAATGGTAAGTTTGCATCTTTTTGGTACAAACATAGTGACGCCACTCTGCTATTTCTGTGTGCATTTTTGTTACTAGACATTATACTATGTTGAAGTATACAATTATAAAAATATTTTTTTACGTTTAATGAATTAAAGAAAACAGTAGGTGTCAAGAAAGTTCCAGTGCCAGACAGGAAAAAAATATTTGATTGGCACTGTTTAAATGCAGACTTGAACAACGTGGTTGCCGTTTGCCAGGTCAAAGATGTGACAACGCAGTTTTCTAATGTTTGACGTCAAAAAGAAATTCCAAACGGAAAACACTGCAACCAGCATGACAACATGTATTCTGTATGACAAGACTTCTATGGGCCACATGCAGTACTATATGATGTCACCAGTATTTCTTACATTCGGTGTGCACTGAACAGATTTAAAACAAGCAATTACTTGAAATTCTTCCTGTTTATGTCGGGATGTAACCTATGCGACCATAGTTGGTGATATATCAAGAGACTGGCAGGTGAGGTATTACCCGCTCAGGACAGTATATGTGAAGAATTAAATGGCAGAATATTGACATACTTCTTTCCAAATTTGTTTGCAATACAGGAGATCCAAGATATGATTAGTGTGGCCATATGCTTTTTGGACGCTTACCATATAAGGTCTGCCCTTACTTGATACAACTACAAAGAGATTACATGTGTTATTATTGCCTGTTGAGCAGTTCCATGTGCGTAAGGTGTCACGTCTGGAAACGTGTCTGCTGGCACCATGGCTATATTGCAACTGTTCATTTGAAAGTTGCAAGTCGTCAAGTGGCTTCTGAAGATATAAAGCTTATGTAAATTAAGTGTATAAAATTTCTACCAAATGGCACTTCGCTCCACATATTATCATAGTTAATTTGTGCAATCCCTCTGATGGATATTGTTTCATGTGCCAAGATAACAATGAGTGATTCTTTAAATTTATATCCTCAATAACCTTGTGGCATGAGATCAAGGTCACTCAGATTATCTAATACAAGAGGCCCGAGGGCCTGGTGCTGTCTTGACATTGCCATTGATGTCAAAGCTACTCCCTGCCATTACAAGTTCACCTCTTTCCAATTTACAGGCATAGTCACCTCACAAAAATAGATCAAGGTCTTTGATATTATACCAGATTCTAGCTTTGGACAATGTCTAAATATCCTATAAATTTGGCAAGTCTAATCCACTAAGTTTTCAAGATATGGAATTTAATAATTTGAAACACATTTGGGCTCATAATTTCCGTAAAAGCATTGGTGGTGCCTATAGTATCACTAAAATCTTAGACTTTGACCTCTCCCATAATCCCAACAAATATTGTGATGATCTGCTGAAAATGAAAGATGCTAGAGTGTTTACAAAATTTTCATATTTTGACACCTATATTGCTAAATCTTGTAAGTGGCGCCACCAATATGAAAAGGGGCCTCCATTTTTATAAACAGTATACGTCCTGAAAGTTATATTGTGGTAACTTAAAAACTGTGGACGGTATTGCAGTCACGCAGTTTTTTACATTTTGACCTGTGCATTACATAATACTATTCGTGGCGCCACCAACATTGATGTCGATAAATATTGTATACACTTTATAACTCCGAAACGTTATATGGACCTATCTAAAAAAATTGACGGTTGCAGAACATTCACCTGATGACTTTTACATTCAAACCGGTCATTTGACCTTGACCTTTAACTTGGATAAAAATTGGTATGTTCAAAATATGCGTCCATCATCCAGCCAAAGCTACATCCTGCCATTACAAAATCACCTTTTCAACTTTACTGGTATAGTGACCTCCCGAAAATGGGTAAAGGTTGCTGATACTATGTAATATTCTAACTTTGGCCATGGTAAATATCCTATAAATTTGGGAAGTCTAATCCAATTACTTTTCCAAATATGCAATTTAACATCCTATAACACATTTTGGCTCATTTCAGTCATTTTATACGAGGCGCCACTAGTATCGTCAGCTACTGAGACTGTGACCTCAGCAACAATCCGAATAAATTTGGTCAATATCCGCCAAAAATTAAAGATGCTAGAGTGTTCACAATATTTTTACATTTCGACTCCTATATTACCTAATAATGTACCAATATCAAAAGGGGCCAAGATTTGTTTTTACACCCTATAAGTCCTGATTGTTATATTGGGCTAACTTGAAAGCTTTGAATGGTATTGCGCTAAGAAGCAAAAGTTTCCGGACGGATGGACAGCAGAGCTAAAAAAAGTAATCAGTAATGAGAGATTACCACTGTCAGACAAAAAGGAATGTGCTATAGTCACAAGATTTTCAAAACGTGCCAGTCTGGTAGATCACACGACTATAGGGCTGTGCGAACAGCCCGTGCTTAGCTGACCTAAGCTTGTTCACATAATCAAAGTTGCAAGTGAAAGAAACCTGTGTTGAGCCTTAGCTGAGTGCTTATAATATTTTGAAGTATTTGATATATTTGCCTGAAGAAAACTTCACTAAAAAGATAAATTCTACTGGAGCATGCGAAATTGAAGAATTTAAAGAGAACTTTAAATAGAACATTCCTACTCGGTGGCAATAATACATATCAATTGACTTACATAGGTACATTGTGCTCCTGTGTGATCTTAAACCTACTGGGTGAATGGTTTCAGAGAAGAAGTTGTTTTAACATTTGAAAATTCCAACAAAGATAATCAGTTAGAGTTAAGACAGTTCAACTACCAAGGGCTACACACTCAATGGTGGAAACTTCAAAATACTAACATTATTCTCTGTTGAACTGATGTACATTTACACAGTCATAACTAGTCCACGCCGAGCTGATAGCTTTCCAGGTGCAGTAAGTGAAGACAATTTTTATTAAAGTTTGTGTTTTTGTAATATTTACACTGATTATATAAAATTATAAGAACATTTAGCACCCTGTCTGTGGCATTGTTTGTAGTTTGATCAATATTAAGTGAAAATGTACAGTTCTTTAACTTCTCTGGAAGTTCACTTTTCAGTGCATACACTACGCCATGTATGTTGGTGTTTTGTGCTACAATCCTGGGCAGAGTTAGCTGAGAAAGTTCTCCTTTTGCTTGGTTCAGTCGGCTGGCAAAGTCAATAATGAATGGGACCAAAGACAATGAATGTGCATGCCCTGAGGTGAAGGTGGCAGTAACTGCCTAAAAATGTTCAATAAATATAGAATACCACATGGCTGTGTCATAGGGAATGTATTTTAGACAGCACCAGGTTTAAAACCGTTCACTGCAAGCCTTTGGCGAGCGGTGAACTAATCGAGTGCTCTCTAAATCCATTTCCGTGTCACGGCCATGTGGAATTTTGTTTCTCGAATAGAGTGTTAAATCCTATGTTTTTGTCAAAAAATCAACTTGGTTTAGCGTGCTTGTAGCATCAGTTTCGACTCCATTTTGTTCACTTTCAACATTGCGGTGCTAAGGCACGTCACGCAAGAAAGAACTTTCAGTTACTCTTTTCTATCTTATGTAATCTCTTTGGCTTATATAGAAAACAAAAACCGTGAGTATTCTCTCTTTGATTTCATTTCGGTCCTAAGATTGTTCCACACTTATGTTGGGAACAATTGTCTTTCCGCATGGGTAATTATGGGAGAAATATAATTAACACGTGCAGAAAGAAAGAGGACAGAGAAATAGTTCACATTAAAATGACACTCATGGATCCATGTTTGTTGCTAAAAAGCAAATTCATTCATATTAAATCACATTAATCAATGCAGCCTTTGAAACTGCTCCTTTAGTTCAGCTTTACCTATCATTAAAAAATGCTTGAACTAAATTTAAAATGTAGGGGGGATCTTCACGATGATAGATTGGTTTTACATCTTTGGACGAACTACTCATCTGAACATATAGTCACTTAAAAGGAAGCGATATCATTAAATTTGTCAAAACAGTGATACAGCAAATACTGAAACCACTTGGAGCATGAGACGATAATAGATAAAACAAAACTATAAAACATCAGGCTTGAACAATCACTTTCATTACCACCATCACTTTCACTATCTTTCCTTTGCTGTAATTGCAGCTTACACAGCTATGTATCTACTTTTTAAATTTGAAAATATATAGGGTCAGTAAACAGTAATTAAACACTAACTCCTTAAACCATGCAGCAATATTGAACTTATCTTCACTGGTATAAAAAGATATACCTATAGGAACAATAATTGGGTGAATATGCATGGATGTCAATCCCAAAACACATGTTTCATGGTCACTTTTTGCCATCTTTACACCACCTATACTATCCAGTGACATTTGTCTTCATGAAATCAAAAGAGTTACTGATAAAGTGCAAACGTGACCAAAAAACATTTTGCCAGCTAGTGACTTAATCCATAACAAGCCAAATTTGACAAATACTCCTGTACATAGTCTATGTGACAATTTCGACAAGACAAACCTCTTCAGGCAGCCTACATGTTTTAAAGACAACGCTGAAGGTACTCTGTTTGATTTACTTTTTAGCCAATAGACCTTCACTATTTCAAGATATGAGGTCCTTTTTGTTCTGCTGTGGGCTTTGTTCTCCAACTCATAGTTATAGTGGAGGTAGAGTGTGTTTGTAATGTTCCAGATTCATAAATATCACAAAAACAATGTAGGCCTACTTTACTCTTTTGCTGTAAACTGAAGTGACTGACCAGTCGGAAGAACTAAAAGGTGATAGGCCTAACAGGTCTCTTTTTATTTTTGGCAGAAGTAATGAAATTTGTGTTTTTGGTGGTTAGGCCTATACATTTTGGAAATGAACTAGTGTCTGCAGTTAATGATGAATGTTTGTAAGGTTGAGAGGACCGGTTTAAAACCACCAGTTGCCTTTTATTAGTAACTGCCTGCCTCAAGTCAGGAGTGAAATTCGTTTCTTAACTTGGTATTAGAAAAGAAATGTTGATGCTTTGGCAAGTCTGGGATCTCTTTGCTGTCATTGTTGGGTTTGGAATTAATGAATATGGATCGTGTTTTTCAGTACTATTTGAAAATTACTTCATTGGCTATGTTGTGCTGTGGGCTTTGTTCTCCAACTCATAGTTATAGTGGAGGTAGAGTGTGTTTGTAATGTTCCAGATTCATAAATATCACAAAAACGATGTAGGCCTACTTTACTCTTTTGCTGTAAACTGAAGTGACTGACAAGTCGGAAGAACTAAAAGGTGATAGGCCTAACAGGTCTCTTTTTATTTTTGGCAGAAGTAATGAAATTTGTGTTTTTGGTGGTTAGGCCTATACATTTTGGAAATGAACTAGTGTCTGCAGTTAATGATGAATATTTCTAAGGTTGAGAGGACCGGTTTAAAACCACCAGTTGCCTTTTATGGGTGACTGCCTGCCTCAAGTCAGGAGTGAAATTCGTTTCTTAACTTGGTATTAGAAAAGAAATGTTAATGCTTTGGCAAGACTGGGATCTCTTTGCTGTCATTGTTGGGTTTGGAATAAATGAATATGGATCATATTTTTCAGTACTATTTGATTGTGGTCTAATTTACTTCCATCATCTTATTCATACTTCCACTAAACTGCAGATACCTACAAGAAGACCACAATATATTTCTTTTAGGACTTACAAGCATTTCAATGATCATAATTTTCTGGAAGATCTAGCCAATGTCCCTTTCAGGTATATGTGATTTTTGATGATGTGGATGATTCTTACGGGGCATTCACCCACCTATTCAAGTAGGTCAGTGATGAACATGCACCAGTTAAGTGTAAATGAATCAAGGCTCAGCAAGCTCTTTATATCAATGCTGGACTGCGGAAAATACTTTCATGGGAAATGTTGAGTGTGGCAATTTTGTGGATCTGTTCTCACTAAGAACATAAAAACATTCAGGAGAGTGAATTGCAATTTCTTTGAAGACTAAACCTGCAGTTTTTCAATCAAGTAACTTAGGAAAAATATCCTCAATACCTTGGCGTCAAAATTTGGAATAAAATACCTAATGAAACCAAGAATACAATTTCACTCCCTGATTAATTCAGGTTTGGAATTTTGAAGAGTCTTGCCATTGTCATATTTGCGAGTAAGTTGACCAGTCTATCATGTTTGACTGGGCATAATCTTATGTTTGTATGTATGTTCTGCAGATGAATTTAATGGTGAATCCCTTTGGGAAACTGTAAACTTCATACATTTATACATGTATGTTTCATGTTTTCATCAGTATCAGTATATGCATATTTTAGATTGTAGTCATTCTTTCATCCTTTTTTTCTCCGTGTTCTTGCCTTCACCATTCCATTTCAATTATCATTTTTGCTTATGTATTTTGTGTTATTCATACTCCCTAGAATTACTCATGCCACTATGTCATTGCTTATGACTTATAATTTCATTCATACTTTTATTCATATCATATATTTTTATGTCTCCATTTCATGTAGCCTGGGCTACTTGTATTCTAGTGTCGGCTGTGATACCCCTTGGCTAATGTTGAATGTTTATATGTGCCGACAAAAAATATAGATTTGTATCTTATATCTTGCCCAACAACAAGGCCACGTAACCAGGATCAAAACCTACTGATAAAACAGCTGGGCAAAGAAAGCATGGTTGAACACCATTTACACAACAGCGTGGTGGATAATTACACTGAACTCTGTTGCCACAAAAAGCTGGGCAGAAGACACTATGGGCATCATTCTATTGACGGAACAGCTGGGCAAATTTAGCACAGACAAATCCTGTTTTTCCGTCAAACCTTTTGGTACCGCAACTGCACAAATAAGGCGCGGTAAAACCTCATTGGTACAACAGCCGGGAAATTAAACCATGTTTAACCCTTATCGGCACAACAGCAAGGAGAATAAGAACAGCTGAGTACCAGCGGAGCAACAGGTGGTCAAATGAATGACTGTCACACTCTTATTGCTCAGTATCTGGTCAAATAAGCATGGCCAAATCCTATCTGCACAATAGCTGGCTAAATAGACCATGGTTATTTTATCAAAATATTTCAACCTCTCTATAGTGGTTTTTATACACAAGTTCACTCACCTTTTCTGACTGCAGCCATGCAGTCCTTTCTTTTTCAAATTTCATTCAACACCTTTTCCAGGTAGATTCCAATAACTATCGATATATGTCCCTAATTGGACATAACGTCGTTGTTACTGTCTTATTGAAGCAAAAGAGTGCTGCCAGAAGAGTCACTTGCTGATAATTGTATATGTTTCATCTGTAAACATTTCATAGTCAGTGATATAACTGAGCCAGCAATAGCAGTGAACTTATATGTAAAACAAGACCACTTCAATATGCTACTTATATTAAACAAATAGTCAAGATTATCTTATGTGTACTGGTAGGTCATCGAGTTACAAATATACTGTTGGTAATTTCTAGTCTGGGATCCAACTGTACTGCAGTGTATTGAATTTTTTTTAGAGTGACTTTAGTGAGCATTTTGAATTGAACAGTTTTCTTGAAAATGAATAGCTACTCAAGTGTATTGTTATATGAGATAAAACTAACAGTCAAGATGCCAAATATTGATATTAATAGCATTCGTAATAAGAAGAGAGCCAAACAGAGTCAAATTATGAACAAATAACTGAAAACAATCATTCAATGAAACATAGGTTTATAATAATAGTACGGTTATGATCATAATATCCTGTATCTTCAACTCTGAAAGAAGTAAGGCAATGTTGAAGCCAGTTTGGATAAATTTGCAGTTCTGGTCACAATACTGTAGGACGAAATTAAGAAGGTAACGTCAATGTTAGTCAGATAGTCAATAGAGCATGTTAATCTGTGGATTTTTGATGCTAAAAATAAGTATCTGCTCTTAAATGCTAATGGACATTTCTGGGAAAGAGTTTGAGGATTTTAAACAAATAAAAATGACTTGCTTTAAAAATCATCAAGAGCATAAAGGTGTCAGGGATTTCCTAAGAAATGAAATGTTCTTTTTTTAATGTGTATCAAAATTGAAGAGTTCTATAAACTTTGTCATTGTCACAAAAGCAAACAATCAAAATGACCATTTTTGTACATCACTGTTGAGGTGGCATGAACAAGCAGAAAATAATATTATTAATAATAATAATTAGTAGTAGTAGTAGTAGTAGTAGTAGTAGTAGTAGTAGTGGTAGTATCATCATCATCATCATCATCATCATCATCATCATCATCATCATAATTATTTTGTGCACGCACGCACACACACACACACACATCCCACAACATAAGACGGTGTTTTCAGTTTGGCGAAATGGTCATCCCAAGTGTGACATGATCTTTACTCATCAACAAATATACCTACTTAAACCAAAATCTTTACTAAAGCCAAAATATTTCCGTACAACCAGTTATTCATCCTGAATAAGGCAAAAAATCCATGACTATGTCCTAAATTACGCCAAATACTAATATTTGGGGGGGGGGGCACCTGGCCACCCCCTCCCCTTGTAAAGTGTTACACAAGCAAGTTAGGTAGTAAAGTGGCAGGTGTGGGGAAATTTGTAGAGCCGTTGCAAGAAAGTCTGTAGAAATTTCAACTATCCAGAATTGGAAAACAAATCAGAAATCTAGAGAAATTGACAAATCAATCCGAGATGCACGCCTGTTTGAGTATAACTGCACAAAGGTCATACAATGGTCAACCGACACTCGTGCCACAGGGTGGCCAATCCGCCGTGCATGTGCATGCACAAAGCCCGACACGCACTTCGCACATGACTGGTGTTTTGTGCACGCGCACGCGCACACACACACACATCCCACAACATAAGACGGTGTTTTCAGTTTGGCGAAATGGTCATCCCAAGTGTGACATGATCTTTATTCTTTAACAAATATACTTACTTAGGCCAAAATATTTACTTACAACAAGTTATCCATCCTGAATTAGGCAAAAATTCCATGACTATGTCCTAAATTACGCCAAAATGCTGAATTTTTTTTTAGGGGGGCGACCTGGCCAAAAGCCACATTAGAAAATGTGGCGCCCCCCAAATAAGCCGAGGAGGAACTAAAAAATCGAGATAAGAAAGGAATGTAAAGTAAAAAAGTACTGTAGCTTCCAAAATGGTATCTTATGAAAGTAAAGTGATGCGGCTGATACTTTAAATACCAGTGCTTGCCCCTCCATTTACCGATTGAGCATAACCAACATAACCAAAATGTGTGTCTTAAGTTGCGCTTATGGCTGGAAAAAAGGCAATGTTTACAAAGTCAATATTTTCAACAATACATAATTCAATCAAGTCCTATATACAGCCTGAGTAACAGAGAACTCATGCATTACAATCAGCTCCCCACTGGGACCCGGACCCTTGACCCTCCATTCCTTGGGGAACATATGCTTGTATCTGGAAATTTAAAAAAATTAAAACTGATCAGCCTTATGTCCATATTTACATCAACTTATAAGAACTGCAATGCATTACCACTGATACCCCAAATTACATATTCGACAAATATTCTCTGTACAAGAAGTCTTTAGCTGTATAAACAAGGATAAGATGCCCAGAACAGGGGTCCTCGGCCCACCGTTCCACGGGGAACACTGGATTTTGATTGCATTTTTAATGAACAGGGGTCCGGGTCCCTGTATTCGTAATGCAAAGCCAATTACCTGAAAACATTAAACAATTGTTTAAATTCTCTACAGCAAATATATATGTACAATCCCTAAGCCATTTTGTCCTATATACAATGCTGAAATCCAATGAAATCGTGTATTACATTGCTACATCTTACATCGAGATGTACTGAAACATACAATTAATACTAGTTATACATTAATACAAGTAAAGGTGAATAGGGGTCCTTGTCCCTCTATTCCTAAGTAGTGGGCGGGGGTCCTCGGCCTTCCATTCCCTTACAAAAACCTGGTAAATGTTACATCGAAATCTTATTGAGAACAGGGGTCCTTGGCCCTCTGTTACTTGGGAAACACTGAAGCCTACAATTGAGCTTAGCGTTATTCATGGGGTGGGGTTCCTCGGCCCTCCATCCCCTTACAAAGACCTATGTCACGACGTCCGTAGTAAAGTGAAGATCTCTCAGAGCAAGGGTTGTGGACCTAAATCTAATACTGTAAGTTTGGAATTCACAGAAATGGTGATGCAGTGAACTAGGGGTCCTCGCCCCTCTAACTCAGAGTTTAATATATGGAAAATTAATAAGGCGGACTAATGCCTTGGTGGCAGCAATACCCGTCTTCGAGCTTATATGGGCCAAGAGGGGAAGGCGTGTACTATGACCTTGTGTCCCTCAAGCAAGGGTCCTCAGCCCTCTGCTAGCTAAAAAGGTATAAAGCATGGTTTGTAACAAGCAATAGCAGAGCAGGGGCTCCTCGGCCCTCTGCTCCCTTGAACAGACAAGTGGGGTCTTTGATCAGCCCCAGTTGGAACTACACAGTATGGTTCCTCTGCCACCAGTTCGTAGTGGCACCCAGGTTACCTCAGCCTATGGGTTTACTGCTGACTCGTGTATATCTACCAAATGCATCCAAGATCCAACGACCCATATTTCGGATATGGGTATCAGAAAAACCTTTCGCCGTGGATTGGGCATGAATTTAGGCCACAGAACTCTACAGAGCACTTCAGAGCCTTGTCAAACTTTCTCCTAAGACAGACTTTGCCATCCAACTCAAACAGAGGACCAGGTTCCCATCCTCATAATTTACAAAACTTTTTCAGGAGTCTAACTGGACAAACGTCCCTCCGCTCGTGCAATTCTTTGCACAGAACCACATTCTGCAGACCTTGTTTAGCGCTGGACTTGAAGTCGCGGATGGTAATGGTCACCTTAGACTTGTGAGCCTGCCAAGATACATCGCGCAACTGCGACACTTTATCCAGCTGGGACTTAGTGGTTGGTTTCATTTCGCCAATGCATAAGTAGGCAGCAAAAGCTGTTGCGAACATACACCTTTGCATCACGACCTTCCTCTTAGAGAATATGACTTTTGGGAGGGAAAGAACCAAGTCCTGTAGGACATTGGAAGTGATTGGGAGTCTGATATCCATAGACTGGGACATCTCCTTCGCCCCTGTGATCACCTTTGATACCAGAAAATGCTTGGTGGGATCAGAAATGCCTGAAAATTTATAATAGTGGCTAATTACCAACATTGCTGAACATATATAAGATGGACCCGACTTGTGTTTATGAAGGTAAGCTATAAAAATTACCAGGTCTGAATTGGAAATTCGCAATTGACCCTTATCCCCCAGGACCTCTGATGGGAATTTTCTACAATACGGCCGAAGGTGGCCATAGGCCTGCCGAGTAGACTTGGCTAATGATGACCTTAGCAAGTACCTGACATGTCTTTTATATTTTCTGGTCTGAAGTCGATAGGAACTGGCGTCGCTTCCAGAGCTGCCCATGGTGCATGCTTCCGGAAGTGTTCCATCTGAAACCAAGCACACTGGGGCGAGCGCTCCCTAGTGCCCAAACTCTTTGCTGTGCGGAGGTGAGAAAAGGGCTGCCATTGTCCGACCTTTGACCTCATTTCAAATATAGCAGCACCCACGTCTGTTGGCGATCGTGTTGCGGCATACCACGCAGATTTCTGGTTTTGGGAAGGAAAATAAGCATCAGATAGATTACAGATTGCCTTAGAACGTACAAGGGATAATTTAGCTGAATTTCTTAGCGAGGGAAACCCACTGATACACGATAATGTGGACCCAATGTTCGGCGAGTTGAAATCTCTAGCAGCTGCCGTTATGAGGCGTCATATGTCCTCGTTTGACAACATTGCATAGACAATGAGTTGATCTTTTGCAGATATAATTGCCTGTTCAAGAACAACACGTTATCTTTGTAGTGTTTCATATTTTGCACATATTTGCATTTTTTCGCATTTTTCCATGATTCTTGTGTACCTATTCCCGGCTTATTGCAACCGAGTTATATAATGGATACAGGCGTAGCCGTATCTTATGCAAAGACAAGGAGTAATCAGTACACGAGACAAGTGTAAAATGCATGTACATATTGCTTTCAGAAATAAATGTAGCTTCATGAAAATAAAAACTGCAAAGACTGCACATTTTTTTCCACAAATAATTGGCATAAATTTGTTTTATTATTGTTTGGATGAACCTGTGACAGGCCATGGACCTTACGTAGGTCCATGTACAGGTAATGTGCAGGGCTTGCCTGATGGGCGAAAAAGGACCAGAACTTTTAATTCAGAGTATCCGTTTCTAAGTTTTCAGGTTTACAGCCACAAAAATGTGAAACGTGCACATAGCACATTTTAAATTGAGTTATTTTAAAGGTTTCATGTTCAAATGGAATGTAAAGTTGATGAAATCAATACTTCTGTATGCTTAAATTTAAATTGTTGAAAACTTTTAATTTAAGTCCAGTGACTGAAAAAGAGGAGACAATCTAAAAAATGTCTAAGAAAATTTCAACTGGATTAGAGCACTAATTAATATGGGGATAAATTTGACACTTGTGATAGTTGAAAATATGAATTGAGCCAGTTGCTTGAGCCGATTGCATTCAGTTCCTCTTGCTCTTAGGAATGTTTATTATCAACCACATATGAGGACAGAGTGCTTTCATATGTAAACCCTCCCGCATTTACTGACTTTTAAACCCATCTGCATGTACATGCACCGAAACAGAAGATAATGGATAAACTCAACCTTATAAATATATGGGCCATCTAATACAGACATGATTTTTACTATTCAATGCTCCAAGAGTTCCCATAATTCTGTTTTGTCAATATGACTTTGATGCTGCATGAAAATCCTTCTTGAAAATGCTTATTATTTTGACGTCAATCAGTATCGACCCTTTCAAGCTCCCCCTCCAGCTGACCAAAACTGGACAGAGTCAACTGTCCTCTCTTTTCAGGACTAAGAATTAATTTTCAATCTTAATAAAAACCAATTTGAATGAAAAGTAAAATGCCCCAGGTCAAGAATTTTCTATGGTACACTAACAGGTTGGCTACTTACTACCTGCACCAAAGAAAGCTGTTGACTCGGTCTTGATCCCATGGGTGAAAGGGTTAAAATAGACCTTTTTTGGGAGGGGGGGGGGGTTCAGACAATTTTGTGCTAAACATTTCACGGGTCAAATGGCTTCTATTTGTTATTGTGCAATTTTGAAAACTTGGTTGATTTCTCCCATATTTGCCATGACATAAAAATGAATTAAAGCAGACTACATTACACATTCCTACTTGTATTAAGGCATAGAATATGAATAATCAGAAATATTGTTCTCTGCAAATGCATTTGTGCTGAGAGAGTTGTGGTCATGTAACAAAACTGTCTGACTGGATGTCCGTGAAGATTACCGTGGTGACTTCTACGAACTTTACCCAGACCCAGTTGTGCCTGTATTTTGACACTCCATCATTTTCTCAAACATCCACACAAAATTCAGACATGAGAGCTTATCTTGCTTTAAAGAGCTGAAAATGGTAAAATCAGGTAAAATTTTAAGATTTTATTTTGAAATTTACAATACTACCTACAATTTAAGAGCACTGCTATGACATACCACCTGGCACTTGTGATCACATATATATTATTTGTAATTTTACCTGTAATTAAGACCACCTGCCATATGGAACCACTTTTGGCTGACAGAAGGGTTGCCCTTAAACAGCAGGTACTAGTAAATTTCAACTATAATCAGTTGATCAGCTGAAAATTATCCGTGTATGAAAATTAGGCCTAGGCCTACTGCTAGCATTTTGACTTGTGGACAGCCCTGTGTATGTCAGCATTCTATGCCCAGATCATGTAGATGTTAGACCTACATGTATAATATTTTTAACTGTTTTTCTTATGAAGTATTTACTTGATAGAATTCTTATTAATGAAAGTCTTGATCATAAAGAATAATCCGTCTAAAAATACACCTTCACCCCACTGTTTTGTTAAATCTGAGAAATCATAGGCCAGCAACATTGGGTCACATCACAAAATATACAAGAACATGCTGTTTCACATGATAGAATACTTGTTTTAGCAAAATGTTCGTGACATTTTGTCACTTTTTGGCTTGATGGTTTTTGAAGGACAAAAGATGCTGTGGATATACAAATTGTCTGCTTGATGCTATATCACAAAAATCGGCCCTTACCCATCCTGTAACTCATCACTGCTCATGGCACTTCTAACATTTTGGGGAGAGTTTGCAAAAAGGCATAGGGTGATTATAGCAAAGTGAAACCTGTTTTGAGAGACTACCCTTAAGGCAGGTCAAAAAGTTTTCACATAAGGCAGGTGGTCTCTCAATAGAACTTCAATAACATGGAAACGATGGCAAAAGGACATGGTAAACATGATCTGAAAAGCAGGTGGTCTCTCATCACAGTGGTATCAAAACAAGTTTCACTACATATATATATATATATATATATATATATATATATATATATGCATACATACATACATATGTAACCTGCATACAGTAGTCCATCTCTTATAATATTGTCCTCAATACTCCAGAAATGGGGTACATTAGCCTCATTACTGGTGTGGGGGTGAGGATAGGAGTGTGGTGAAAACATAACTACAATATTCAGAATACAAAGGAACAGACCTCATGCAAAAGGCATGCATGTTTTTGTGGAAGTTTTATAAAAGAGTGACCACTGCAAAAAGTACTAATTATGATTATTGAAAAAGATTAAGACAAAACCTGAGGATATATGCTGAAACATTCATTTATCCACACATTACTTGCTAGACAAAAAACTTTGTCTGACATGAGGCTTATTTCATCTTCCAAAAGGTCAAATATGATGCGATAAATCATTCAACAAATCTACAACATGAATACAGGTGGTAGACACCAGTTATGTAAAACCTAGTTTCATATAATAACAGTTCATGTTTTACACTACTATTTCATGGTGTTCAATTTTACATGGACATTTTTGCTAACACATATTGCTGAACAATTAAAACGAAAGTTGACATGTATGGTATGTAAAAATCTGAAAATTTATTATGTTATACTAGAACAACATTGTTCTTTAGAAAAAAGTGAAAATTGAGATTTGTCTACTTTATAGTCAGACAGGAAATACAGTTTAGCACCAGTACCAAAATATTTTGCTTAAATTTAGCATTCTGCACATTAGCTACAAAGATGTATATTTCCTGCTAATAAGATATTATTTAAATATATTTTGCAGAAGTGGAGGTGCCTTATTTTTATGGTTATGTGCATCAGGGACTGCATAATTCCCAGTATTGTCCATCTGATAAATACAGTCCTGAAAATGTAAAGGTCATTAAAGCAGTACTTAAAAAACTCAACACAATATTAATTCTAATATATTTTGTACTTCAAACAGAGATAAAAAAAATACAGATAGATCGATATATTGACGATAAAAAAAAGGAAAAAGACTTCTTAGTTATGGCAGTGAAAATCCTATGAGTATTGAGTTTCAAAATTCATACTGAATTGGGCAAATGATCATGGTATTGTGTGCCTATTCTATGTTATGTGCAGAGCTTTCCAATGGTGCAGGAAGAATTCAAGTTGTGGATACAGTCCATTCACAAGCAACTACGACCTGGCCATGGAAAAAAAAAAAACTTTAAATGTGAAATTTCCCTGTATAGAAATGTTCCTGGTGAGGTATACTATGGTATGAGACAGATCAGTCTTGCTACCTGGTTTGGTTTTGAATGTTGCTGTACATGATATACAGATATACTGAAAATTACATGCATTGAGAAACTAACACATATACGGATTACAACTGTACAGTTAATATGGGAATCCCAGAACCATATACGAATAGAAAGTCACTGGTAGAGAAGGATTTTCCAAGTGGTGAGAAGGCCCATGTTATCTGTACCAGCGAAAAGCCTGTTGTAATAACGTACAACAAGAGGATACCGAGACTGCACTTCAACCTACAGTATCAGTATGTGTACAAATATGGTGTCCAACAAAACTAGATACCCGAGACCCAAGACAAAATTTAGTCACTTTTAAATGATA
The DNA here is from genome assembly GCA_964020975.1 of Hermodice carunculata. NCBI lineage: Eukaryota > Metazoa > Annelida > Polychaeta > Eunicida > Amphinomidae > Hermodice > Hermodice carunculata. The sequence continues at coordinate 3,558,749 of OZ026618.1, forward strand.
ATGGTAGTAGCCTTGGTGCACAAATTCAATTTCTAAGTAAAACTCGAGTGCATTTTGCAACATGAGTGGTGTGAACAACCACTTGCATGTATTTCCATTGAAGTAAACATCTAAAGTTGTGTGGAAAATTTTAGATTCATAAATTATATTAAACTTTGTGGTAGAGTGTGTCAAATACTGCTCCTACCTGACAATGGCTATTTAGACAGACCCTATCATAAATAATATGACTATTATAAATACACTGGTAGTGGCTACCAATGCAATGGCAGCAACATTTTTGGCTTGGTATGGTGGAATGCTGTAATAATACTTGATCACACAGCGGTTCGTATAAATTGTGGAGAAAATGCCATGACCCTGGCAGATTCTTGTAAACAAACCTGATACATGGAATTGCATTAGGAGCAGATGGGGCTCCTTTTACCAAAAGGAGCCCCATCTGCTCCTTATGCAATCAGAAATGTTCCCTTGGGATAACCCAGCCAGTCTAAAATATCATCATTTGGAAATTCTGCATCTTGCCTAAGATAATTTGATACCAGTTTCTTTAGCAAGGCTTCAATATCCCACTTACAACCTTGAATTTCATCTAACTGTTTTACATTCATTGTTTTTGAATGCACGTCATTGAGATGAGTCATCAAATATTTGTAAGGAAGCAGCTGATTTTCTTGTTTCACCTTTCTATCCAGATTCTGAAAGGACTGGTATTTTACTTTACTTATCAGACCTCCATGATAGAGTCAAGTTGCACGTTTAGCTATCCTTAACTGGAAACTTGTAACAGCTTCCCTTTTAGCTAATTTGGGAAACCCTTTTGTATTCATTTTTCTGGAGTTTGACATGCATGCAACCAGCTCTGGTACTGTACATGTATTTATGGTTGTGTGCCAAAGAGTATCTTTGACACAGCTGTCAGATACACCTACATCATCATGGTCAAATGTATTATGATGTACCTGTCAGACAGCTTGTAGCGTCTTCTCCCTTCTCAACCTTTCTCCTCCCTTAGAAAAGCCCTGCAGACAATCCGTGTTAATTGAATTTACTGACAGAATTTGCTTTTGGCTGGGAGCAACTGGTTTACTCTTCTTTGTCTGCTTCTAAATGAAAAAAAATGAGATCATGCATAATGAGAATATCATTTTCCCTTTTTTTGTATTACAGTACTTACCTGCTATTTAAGACCACCTGCTCTGCCACCCAGAAATGGTCACCTATGGTAGGTGGTCTTAAATTGCAGGTTAATTTAAAAAGAGTGCAGCATTTGCCCTAAGAAATATGGTCACAAATGTCAGGTAGTCTCTCACAGCAGTGGTCTTACATTGCAGGTACTACTGTATTGTAAATTCCACAAAAGTTAGTTTTCTACTGGAATAATATACATGTAAATAATACAGCACACAATCATGTGATATGTTTTTTTTTAAAGCATTTGTCACTTAAATTTCCTTCTCATATTTGTATTATCAATTTAATATACTGTGTAAAACCTCAGAAGTTGTTTGATAATCTAGATGTAGAAGTCCATACAATGAAAGAATAAGGAACTGTCTTTATTTTGAGTATTTGTACTGATGAGCTAAATTAAATATACATAAACAAGCAAAAACCTTCAAAAGTTCTGTACTTGCATGTAACTTTCGAAAAGTCTATAGCAGGACCATGTGTTATACTGAAGTGTGCTTTTACTTTCATGGTTAAAAAGCAAAAAGGTACTATCAACTATCTCAAGTTCAGCTAGGTACAAATATGCATGTGTATTCAGATACAAATATGTAGCCCTATAAGTATATAGCATACAGGCTTTTGCTAAATGATACTGTTCCCAAATATTTTTACAAGCATCTTCCTTAATATGTAGGCCTGCAGGTTATCACAATCATGATGCACGATTGGTGACTGTCGGTTGGCCACTTTTATCAGGTCATGGTTCATGTGTAATTGGTTACTGTCCTGATATATCAACCAATGGACAGTCATCAATCCTGTAACTGTTAATACATGTATGATACCAATAAGCCTACCTTTGGGTTAACACATTATACAGTGTACATCTGGGCATATTTGGAAGTACAAAATTAAGAGGGCCAACATGATTGTTAAACATGTAGGCAAACATATACAGGAACATGTTTGTAATCATTTTTCATTTTTTTTAATCATAATCATATTTTACATGCGTGTGATACATATGCAAATATTTATCCTTACTTTATCCTAAACAGAGAATAGTAAAGGTCTACATGTGCTAATTATGCATAGGTTTGCATATACATATGTATACATGCACGTAAATATGTTTTTATCTTATGTGTATACAAATGAGCATATGTAATATGTGCTTATTTGGAAACTGGGCGTACTACATTTTTGGAAATGGGCCTACCTGCAATGCACATACAAGCATAAATCATAAACTAAAACCACCCGACAGAGTTACCTGCAGTTGAGTCTGCTGGCAAGCCAAGCTGCTGTTCGTTTTTGTTATGGTCTCTGCCTTTCTCTGGTGTTCTTGCTGCATACATTGAATACCCTGTTCAAGGTGATGCGGATACAGTTCTTTTTGTTGTATGTTTTGCTCAGCAGCACTCAATGCCTCAAATTGTGTGAGACGCCTGTGGGCCATATTTTCTTTTAAGGCAGCACATTGTTTTTGTAAGACACAGTATTCTTCTTTCAGGAGTAAGAGTTTATTTTCCTCTGCCTTAAGCTTTTTTGTCACACTACTTTCTAGCAGCTCATCGCCTCTTCTCTTCCTTTCTGCTGCCCACCTTCCTAATGAAAAACGACCTGGCCCTGGACCAGGTGCTGCCAAGTAATCATGGTCCAGTTGTAACAAATTAACAGCAGCTGGCCCAGTGGCAGGTGCTGGCGCGTAATCGTGGTCAGATATATTAAATGCACCCAGCATGTTTTTTATCCCTTCCTTTTTTTTTCCTTTAGGTCTTTAGGGGTGGTAGTGAAACCCCTGTATTCTCTGTTGTCCCTGCAAGTATAAAGAAAATTATATTAGGTCCATAGATAATTTAACATACCAATGTATACACAAATATCCATTTAAACAGTCAGAATCATGAATTTATGTGCGGCCAGTTCACATACTGGTGGGTGGATAGATTCATCATAATATGAGGACTATATTTTGAAGGGTGAAAGCCCATTTTAGATGTACACTAGCTGCCTTGTTCATGGCATCCAAAGTGACAATGTTCAACCTGCACAAACATTCAGTTTATTAATTGAAACTATGTGCATTAAATAATGCACATTAGCCTCACCAGCAGTGATTGTGACCAAGTTAATTGTGATTGGTCATATAAAATATGACCCATTCTGTAAAATTTCATGACGGTAGGTCAAATAATTTTGGAGACATATGCACGACACAAGCTATTGGGATGGATGGATGGATGGATGACAGAATAGACGGACAAGAGCAAATCTATAAAGGTAAATTTGTCTCCCTTAATTACACTATTGTTATATCCATGCACAAGTTGCCTGCAGTTGAAGCATGCAAGTGATACATTGAGCCCTAGGTATGCCTGCATACTGTGTAGCCTATACCCATTATGATCCTTCACCAAAGCCTGCTTAGTTAGTTAGGCCTATCTGATAAATCACATATAGGCCTATCAAGTTCACAATTAGCCGTCAATAAGCTGTAAAGTCCCAACTTTTTTACAAGCAGGTGTATTTGCCTTTTATGTCACGATTTTAAGAAGTTTATTAGGCCCTGCTTTTCCAAATATTACCTTTGTTTCAAAGGCAGAAAAGGGTTAACATTTCTACTGCGTCTGCCAGAACAACATTTTTTCATGAAACCAAACCGAAAAACAAATAATTTTTTGATGGGCATATTATCCAGCTTAACAGTTGATGCGTCCAAACTCTGATTACAACGAGTTTCGTTGCCCGTAGGCTGTATACATGTGGAATAGCAACTGTGTTGAAAATTTGCGGACTGGGCGATATTTGGGGCTGGGACTTAGTTCAACTTATATATGCCCTCGAAATTCTGACTTTACATTTGGCTAGGCGAGTGTGCCGAAGGTAGTGGGTTCGAATCCCATGCAGGTCGACATAAATTTATCGCATTTTTCACTTACACAGATCTAGCTTGTAGTTGAAAAGTAGAAGTTACAGACAAAGATTGTTGGTTTTAGTTTTATAAGAAACTGTTTTGTTTAACAGTTAATCGTGATGAGCTGTTAGGCCCACGTTGCCTAGCAACATAATGCTCAGGAATTCTGCCGCACACTCTTACTGTTTTCTTTATCCATACATTTTTAATAGCTCGTAGTTATTTTCGGAAATGATTCTTTTTGATTATAGAAACAGTTTGTTTGCAAAAAAAATGATATGAAATTGAATGATATTCTAGAATACAACGATGTGCAAGCTACTCACCCCACACGCACCACCCGCCATAGGTGACAAGTGTTTACATGTGCTTCTTTACCTCTGGCATTGGAGAGCAACTTGGCGATCGCAGCGCTGAGGCCTCGGCGTGAAGAGACAGCGTCTGCTAAAATGTTACGTTTCGTCAGTAACCATGAACAGGAAAAGCATATGTTATGTTTAAAACAATACAAACCTAATTTCCGGAGGAGAAACATAACCTGTTTGTTTTTTTGGATGTCTGTCGACCAATTAGGGGGACCAGACCCTTGTTATCTATGATAAATTCTATTCTTTTGTTTGCAAGTCTGTCGCCCCAAATACTAACGGATACCACTATTGGATAAAATTCCAGGACCGTAATAGGGAATCCTTTCCAATCTTCTGGCCAAGCACCATTTGACCATGCTGTGTCAAGTAGGGGCCCCCCCCCAGCCATGGGCAGCAGAGGCGTCTGTGTACAATCTCAGGGATGGAGATGTGATTACATCATTACTCAAGAAAAAAGATTTCCCATTGTATTCTTTTAGGAAGTCAAACCAAATTGCCATGTCTTCTTTTGCCCCATGAGTTAGGTGTACAAAATGGTAGGATTCCTTGATGCCTATAGTTAAGTCATGCAGTCGTCTCAAAAACGGTCTGCCTGGAAGGACCAATGAGTCTACAAAATTTCATAGGCCTAGCACTGGCTGCAGCTCCCTTTAGCGCACACTGCACTTTTGGAGCAAGTATTTGATTTCCTTTCTACATTTCTCTAGACGGGCTTCGCGCAATTCCGTATCCAAGGTGATCCCTAAGAAGGGCAAGACTGTGGACGGCCCCATAGTTTTCTCATTTGCTATTGGGAAACTGTTCACTTTACAAATCCACAGGAAGGTGTCCAGTGCCCTAGAGACTACTGCACTGGATCTACCGATAAAACAAAAATCATTGAGTACTTTGATTATGAATATATCCGGCAAGTGATTGGCTGCAATCCAGGCCAGGCCAGAGCTCACTCGTTCAAAAATGACAGATGAAGTTGCTGCCCCCATGGTTAAACAGCGATCATACCAATATTGTTTTCCCCACACAAAGCCTAACAAAGGATACTCAGATGTTACCATGGTGATCTGTCTAAATGCAGACTTAATGTCCATTTTGCCATGTGGCATGGAGTTCCCGATGCTAATAGTGCCTGGATTGCACCCTGAATGGTGGCATATGTAACTGTGGATAATTGTTTGGGAATGAAATCATTAATAGAACCACTCTTTGGATAACAGAGATGAAGTATTAAACGGTAAGACCCTGGTTCCTTCTTTTCCACTAAACCCAGAGGCGAAATATGGAAGGGGGTGAAAGGAGGCTTCAAAAATGGGCCTTCTACTCTCCCCAGTTCACTCTAAGATTGAAACACCTGCGGAAGGGATAATGCTGATTTTAAGTTTTTAGCATGTGTATCACTTACCTGGCCCTTAAAACCCAATGAGAAGCCAACAGTAAATCTGTTTATGATGAATGCTGATTCATCCCTATCACAGCCATGCAATAATAAGGCTAGGACCTTAGCTTTGACTGGGGATGGGCAGGTCTGACTGCTTCCCTGTTATTGGAATAACGGGGATTTCCGGGACATCCCGTGGATAGAGGGCTGTTGTAGCTGGCAGGATTCGGGGGATTCTGCCTTGGGTACCAGGGTTTGGTGCGACCCGCCCTATGTTGATTAAATCTGGTTTGGTTTCTTGCGTTTGGTTGGGATTGATACCCCTGCCAGCATTTGAAAGCTGGGTGTTGGCCATTACACACAAAGCAGCTGTGGGGAAACTGGCAGTTTGCAGCGTTGCAATGCTTGCCTGCGTGAAATTGCCAGCAGGTACCTGTAGGAAAGAGATCACGCACTCGCGGAGCAGGGCTGTTGTTTTGACTTGATAGGTTCTTGACACGAAAGAGTGATTTTGTTGGCCGCGAGCTGTATCAGTATTGCATATATAATTCTGTATCAAGTTCGTCCCAGGTAATGCTCTTCAAACAGGCCCGAGCCATCTGGAAGTACTGGTCATAAGATTTCCAGTCAACTCCCAAACGTGACAGTTCCATTATGGTATGTATATATTGAAAAAGGCTCTGCACCTCTTTTGGAAATTTCATAGACTGCTGCAGCAAATAACTGGAATGTATCAGCCAATCTAAGATAGAATTGATAGACATTTGAGATTTTGTCCTGGCCTTGCACGACTCTAAAAGAAAACCAGGTCTACGAGAAGCTGCCAATAAATCAATGTACTCAATGAAATCATGGGCCCAGATTTTCCTCTTTGTCTTTAGGGGGATTCTATCCTCAAGCCTAATTTTTGTTACATTGACCGTACTTCATCTCACTTGACTTTGAGATGACAGGTGATGAAGTTGAGCTCAAATCGGTGGAGGAGGAGGTTAAAGAGGACAGAGACTCAACATCTGAGTCACTACTGACCTTGGGATTGTTAGCCTTAGTTCTCAGTCTTCCCTCCCATGACCCAGATGATTCCTCTGAAGAGTCACACTTACGTTTCTTCGACCTGTGGCTCTGGCGATTATGGGATTTCCTGCCTTTGGGAACCTTTCTGGTTGTACTTTTCCTTGCTTTTGAGCACCCAACTTTACCTTTATTAGAGACCTTTACCCTAGAGCTGTCGTTGGAATCAAAGTCGGAACTAGATTCCATTGGAGAGGTGGATACAACAGGGGGTGGGCCAGCACGGGTCAGCCCTGTTGACGTACTGGGCACCGGTGTGGGAGAGGGGAGTTTTGTTGCCATTGGCTCCTTCACCCTTGCTTCTAGACTGGTGATGCAGGCTTGGAGAAATGTCAACATGTCCTGGTTGACTGGTGTGCCTGAGTTTGCTGATCATGGGGGAGTGTGCGCCCTCTATTTCCTGGCAGGCTGCAGCTCGGCAGGCAGTGCAGTACGCCGACACCATGTTTTAGGTGGCATCTGCAACAAATTAAATCAACAGCAGACAAAATTGTCCGGGTAAGTGTGCATGACGGGGGAGATAACTCTTAAACATACCAGCCACTGTTGAGCAAACCAATGTACTGGCCACAGCCTGAACTGATACCTTGCTCGTTGTGACCAACTTATGACTGTTTTGTAATAGGATACCATTGTCCTTACGCAATGGGTGAGAAACACATTACTTCCAATTGGTGATTACAGCATGCAAAATCTTTTTGCTTGCTAAAACTGTGACTGGCCCACTATAGTACTTGAAGGTGAATAGAGACGAGACATGTCTTTAATAAAGTTAATGCATTCAATATATGTGTCAGCCCACCACCAAGCTACAGTATGACTGGAGCAGACCATCAAAATTTACGCCAGCTCAACGCACATCTGCCATTGGATGGAAATAATAATAAGGCCAGCAAATTGGCACATGGTGTGATGCGATAGACCATGGGTGATCTAACCCTGCACCCAAGGCACCAACCAGTAGTAGAGACCTGATAGGTACAAACTAATTGATGCTGGCCTGTTGAACAAATCCCACTTGTGTGAGGAACTCTTCCCTCCATGCATTAAAACCGTGCAATCCACCTGGATCCAGAGGGGGAGGTTAATCTGTGCTGGGTTGAAGACAAGACTCGAATATGAATTTACGCCTCAATCCAGGAGGAGAGGTACCTTGGAACATATCAAATCTTGAATTATGACGTGTAGCAACCTCTATCAATTGGAACATAACCAAATTTACATTCTCAAAAGTAACCCACTTTGATATAACGGGACATGTTAGGTGCAAGCAAATGTACGAACTTTTAAATGAAAAAAATTCCACGCCTCAAACCCACGGGAAGGATTTTTACAACAAAACATACTATGCCTCGATCCATAGGGAGAGGAAAACTGGAACCATAAGTGAAAGACAGCTTCACTGCATGTGGTGAACCCCTCATAAGCTGGAAGACAAAGAAATATTATGCCTCAATCCCAGGGGAGAGGAAAATTTTCAACAAAACATAGTACACCTTGATCCATAGGGAGAGGAAAACTGGAACCAAAAGGAAAAATCATTGTTTCACTCCACGTGGTGAGCCCCTCATAAGCTGGAAGACAAAGAAACACTATAACTCAATACCATGGGAGATTAAAATTGGACAATTAAACACAAGGGGAGAGGAAAACTTGACTATGAGTATAAAAGAAAGACACAGCTTTATAGTGCGTGCGGTGGGCCCATCATAAGCTGAAAACAAAGGAAACGCAGTGTGAACAATCCACTTCAGGCATGCAATACTGCAAAGCAGAACCAAAGGATAGATTAACCCCATGCCTCACAACACCCGGGTCAACCTACAAAACATGTTTTACTGCTTGAACCAAAGCCCTCTTGATACTTTTGTAGTATTTCTCATTCCCATCGGAGCTGAAATGTATGCCATCGTGACACATCAGTTCCGTGCAAACCGACAGTTCTCAGAACCCCTGATGGCGCCAAAACACAACCCCTGTACCTTTTTATTGTTTCTTCACCATGTCGATGATGGCCTTGTTTGCCTTGAGCACAATGGCGTTGTAGTCACGTCAACACGCTGAATCCCTGAAAAAAGCTGGAAGATTACAACCTGTGGTGCATCCAATCCAATATGGATGTACTCTGCCACTGCAACAATCCTCTTTGCCAAAGCGTCTGGATGAGTTTGGGGCATGATATTGTTTCCCCCTATCTTCAACATGGCGACCAAAACTGGCTCACTGCAAGTTTGAATTACATTGGGTGCCATATTGAGAATGTGGCTGAGGCGTCCTCCTCCTCTACCCCTGAAAATGATATTCAATCTGCCCTGAAACTTGTGATTCAGCCAGAAATCAGAAGTGACCTCGTGCTCAGAAGAATCGGAAATAAACCCCTGCAAAAGGTTGATAAAACTATGGCCTTAGATGACGACAGCGTGAGTACAGCTGTTAGCTCCTGACGCCATTATGACCTAGATATCTGGGATTCCGTTAAAACTGAAAATTGAATCATTGGTGAAAATAAAACGTATGGAAACTGGTGCAACGGTGATCAGTCCGTAATTTGCACCTAAAACTTATTCTCCAAGTGAGAACGCACTTACCGTCAAGGAATACAAAGGACGGAGCAGGGCGCCTTGAAGACGTCTGGGTGATGCTGATAGCCTTGAACTATTGTACAGGATGTAGAGGCAACGCTGGAGAGTAAAACGTGTAGAAAATTTGTAGAGCTGTTGCAAGAAAATCCGTAGAAATTTCAACTATCCAGAATTGGAAAACAAATCGGAAATCTACAGAAATCGACAAATCTATCCGAGGTGCACGCCGGCTGGAGTACAATTGCACAATGGTCACACAATGGTCAACCCACGGTCCTGCCACATGGGTGGCCAATCCACCGCGCATACGCATGCACAAAAAACGACACGCACTTTGCACATGACTGGTGTTTTATTTTTTCCATAAGTGCATGTACAGCTTAATTTTGTTCTTCCAATGTGCAGCCAGAGTAAGCATATAGTAAAGTTAAAGGTGATACTCGTATTACAGCTTAATATGAATAAATTGAATGCAATTGAATTTTGTGGCACACAGTGAAGTAATAGGAAATATCCTAGAGTAGATCATCACAGATATCATCGTAAAGAGCACCTATTTTGTGCAGGTGGGATTTCACACGAATCTTCACATATGTAATCTTTCAAGATTCACTCTAAATCAGTGACTAATAGTTTGCTTGCCTTGTACTTTGTACTTTTTACTGTGTGCAATAGCTAACTTTTCCATGAAGTAAATAAGACATTTTGGAGCGTTTATGGTGATTTTTCCTCAGGGTAATAAGCTGCTCTTGCACCTGATTGACTAACAGATTCCCATCCAGTATTTGCATATAGTTTAGAATTAGGCTGTTCAACTTATTAGACAGTTAAGCACTCAGGCAACAGACAACAAAACATTTTCCAGCAACGAATCCTTCGTTTTTTCACAATTTTATCAAACTGCATATCTAGTCTCTCAAATAAGTCTAACAAAATACACATTTACTGTTTAAACTATTGCTCTTGACAATTTATATTGGAGGCTTCTGACATAAACAAGTCTGGGGGACTTTTCAAACAATCCTGTTAAATGATATAAGGTCCTTTTCAAATATATTCAAACGACATTATCTGTTGTTTTGTTTCCCAAATTTAATTGCAGCCAATTCAATAAACTTTTTAAAATTTGTTTGGATTAAAAGCTCCTGGCCACTACTGGTATCATTGTTAGATCTTCTGTAAGTCCTCGTTTTAAAGGTCTGAGACAGTTTCTGTGCCATACCATCAGCAGAAAAGTCGTACATTTGATGTCATCATATTGACCATGTGTGTGATGTATATGGTTTAAACTGAGAAGGCAGCCCAGTTCTGCTATACGAACCTCCAAGTAAGTCAAATCTGGACACGATCCTTCGAAAAGTTACCAAATATTTTTTGTCAGTAAGGTAGTTTGAAGAATGTCAATGAAGGATCTGAAATGCAGTATTTCCCTAATAAAAATAGCAAGCTTTTGTGTCAGATGTTGACAAAAGCCTTTGTTATATCGAGCTATCTGATACGAATCCCGTTCTGCTCATCCCACACGTGACAAAACCCATTGTATCAGTTCAGCACTTGACAACCAGCAATGCCTGAAATATACCTGAACCCATGTTACATAATAATCTTATCTCTATAGAACTTGCAAATATGTATAAACATTAACTTTTCAGGCAGCAGGTACATTACATTCTAATAGATATAGTTGTATGTTTTAGCTTCATTCAGCACTGTAATTCTCTACTTAATGGATGAATGTGACATTTGGCTGCATGATAAAGTTGGGTTATGATGATTTAATTTATATTCGATCATAAAAAGGACTATGCCACCACGTGATTATTTTTAATGTTTCGTTTTTGCAAACATAATCCATTTTTTTCCGTTTTCCGTTTTTTTGTTTGTTTTTTTTTTTTGTTTTTTGTTTTTTTTTTTTTTGTTTTTTGTTTTTTTTTGTTTTTGTTTTTTCTCTTGCTTGGTGATAATTCTGATATTGCTTACATTGTGCCCATGCTTTTGAGTTGTTATTACCATTTTTGCTCTGTATGGCAAGTTGTTCTCTTTTCTAACTGCACACAGTCTGGAGATAAACTAGTGCATGTCATTAGGTCCTGTTATGGCTGTTTTCTTTGACACAGCCTGTCTCATAGTATTGAACGAAAGAGTTCTGCCCAGCAATAAAAAGCAGCATCTACATCATTTGTTTCAAAACCAGCATCGCAATCACCATTTTCAAAACATTTCTAAAACGTGAGAATCTTGCCATTGCAAACCTCAAAAATAAGTCGCTGTATGAAAGTGGTTGTAGCATAGATAATCAGTTTGAAAGGTTTTGCAAACCCAGTCTAATATAAGTCTAACAAAATACACATTAATGGTTTAAACTGTTGCTCTTGACAATTTATATTCGAGGCTTCTGACATTAAAAATGTTAGGGGACTTTTGAAACAATCCTGTTATATGACATTAGGTCCTTCCCAAATATATTCTACTGACATTATCTTGTTTTGCTTCGCACATTTCATTGCAGCCAATCCAATTGACTTTTTAAATTTGCTTGGATTAAAAGCTCCTGGCCACTACTGGTCTCACTGTTAGATCTTCTCTAAGTCCCCGTTTTAAAGGTCCGAGTCAGTTTCTGGCTGGTTGATAAGTAGATTAAGTGCCATACCATCAGCACAAAAGTCGTACATTTGATGTGATTTTTTTCGACTATGTGTGTGATGTATATGGTTTAAACTGAGAAGGCAGCACAGTTCTGCTATGTCAGCCTCCAAATAACTCAAATCCCGACCTTGTCCTTTGAGGAACTACCGGACGTTTTTGCCAGTGAGGTAGTTTGAAGAATGTCAATGAAGGATCTGAAATGCACTATTTCCCTGATAAAAATAGCAAACTTTTGTGCCAGATATTGACAAAAGCCTTTGTTATATCAAAGTACCTCATATGAATCCCATTCTGCTCCTCCCACACGTGACAAGACCCATATTTTCAGTCGAGTAGTTGGCTTCCAGCAGTTGTCTGAAATATACCTGAACTCAGCTTACATAATAATCTTATCTATATAGAACTTGCAAATATGTATCAACATTACCTTTTTAGAAACTATTCTGACATTAGCAAGCAATGATGTTGGCCAATAATTTTACATTTATTAATGTGACATTTTTTATGAATCAAACTGGCATTCCCATCTTTCAAGATGTTTCTAAAATGTGAAAAATCTTGTCATTGCAAACCTCGAAAATAAGTCGCTGTATGAAAGTAGTTGTAGCATAGAAAATCAATTTGAAGAAGTTTGCAAACTGAGTGTTGCTGGGTCGAGACAAATAAATGTACTTTGTAACATGTGTTGGCGCCGTAAAATAGGCAGCAATTGTGTAAGCTGTAGAAGATCTCTATTAAATACATAGCATGACCTGACAGGTGTATCATGTCGATTACAGTTCGACTGTCAACTAGTTAGGTCGTATATATTTCTTTATTTATAAGATTTTTGTTATGGCTTCGAGTTAAGTTGCACATGGTGGTGCCCTTCCATGTGAATATATATGTACCAACTGCACTTTAGCTTTTTTTACACGTGATTGAAGTCGCCAATCAGAGTGTCAGGTGACTAATTATACATTTTTGGTGACTTGGTCGCTTGGCTTTTTTCTCGACACTTATGTTGACTACCAGCAGTTGCCTGAAATATACCTGAACTCAGATTATATAATAATCTTATCTCTATAGAACTTGCAAATATGCATAAACATTACCTTTTCGGAATATTTTCTGACATTAGCAAGCAATGGTTTAGGCCAATAATTTTACATTTATTAATATGACATTTTTATGAATCAAACTGGCATTCCCTTTTTTCAACGCAGCAGGTACTTTACATTCTAATAGATATAGTTGTATGTTTTAGCTTCATTCAGCACTGTAATTCTCTATTTGATGGATGAATGTAACATTGGGCTTTATAATAAAGTTGGGTTATGATGATTTAATTTGTATTCCATCATAAAAAGGACTATGTCATCACTTGTTATTTGTAATGTTTCGGTTTTTGCAAACACTATCCATTTTTAATGTTTCCTGTTTTTTTTCCTTTTGTTTGGTGATTATTCCAAAAAAATACTTAAAAAACAAACATGACAAAGGGGAATATTTGAAGTTCCCAGATTTGGTGAACTTTGCGAACCTTGTTGCAGATGAAATGTCTGATCCATTATGGGGGTGGAATCTGTAACTGATCGTATCAAGCAAAAGAGGTGTGTAACAGTTAATGCCACTCACACACAGGATAGTTCGAATGGCCGCAGCTGCAAACAAGGTAAAAGTAACCTTGGCAATAATGCTGATGTCGCTACTACATCTAAAGCGTTGCAGCCACCGCATGTTGGTACAGGTAAACACAGCAGGGGTAGTTCCAATGTGTGTAAAATGTGTTCTGCTCCTAATTTTTTAGCCCCCTGTCTTAAATGTTTATCTGGAGCTGATCGCATTGTGTTTGTCCAAAACCGTGGCTTATATATGAACTCTTTGCACGACTCTCGCACAGTAGATGAGTGCACAAGTACGAGTAGATGTTATGTGTGCCAGGAGAAGCACTCTGCGTTTGTACAGCTTGAAAAAACTCATGTGACCCATGTTGCCAATACAGGTAATTGTTTTATGCCCACTGTCAGAGTGCTCGTGCAGGACAAAGTGTGGGTTAATGTGGCCGTGGACACATTTTCAAGTAGCTCACTTTGTACAGAATCACTGGTGCATTGATTGAAACTCAAAGGCCCTGTTCCGCATTACACTTTGAACATGATGGGAGGTTTTGCACTAGCCCAGTCCAAACTCGTTGCTATGAAACTATCATCTAGCAGAGACGTTATGCGTTTTTCAGGTGTGAAAGTTGTCCAAGAGTTACCTCTCCACACCTATGGATCAGAGTTATATCCCCATCTTCAAGGTCTTTACTTGTCGGCAAATATGAATTGCCAAAATGTCGATATTCTGATTGGTAAGGACTATGTAGTACGTCGTTTCCGTTAGAGGCTTGTAGGGGTAAACCTGGTGAACCGTATGCATTTAGGTACAAATTTGGATGGGCACTGAGTGGCAGGGCTCCAAATGCAAACGTCAGCCATGCCACTGTTTGCAATAAAGTTTCAGCTTCGCTCACTTTGGATGAAACTGTCAATGTACGCGCCAACTCTATGTAGCTTTTATAAACTACGAGAAGGCATATGAAAAAGTGAATAGGAAAACGTTGATTGAGCGCCTTATCCAGGCAGGATGTGGTACAAATTTGTAAGAGCATTATTTGATTTGACGCAAAATAGTGGCAGTATGATGGTACTGTATGTTTTCATGCGATTGCTGGTGTTTGGCAGGGAGGGGCTCTAAGTTGCCATCTCTTCACCTTCATCATCGATGTCACCGTTGAATAATTAAATAAAACTGGAGAAGATGGCTGGTTGGAACGCTTGCATTGCTTACTTTTTTGGATGATACTAATATTTTTGCAACTTCACGAAATAATCTGATGCAAAACTGCACCCTCTCAAGAATGTTCAGACAGTCTAACTTTGACTGTCTGAACATTCAGACAGTCATATTTAGACTGCAAGACATGGCTCACGAATGACTTAAGAGCAGTAGAATCTCCTTATATGTCCATGTCGAAGGACGTGCTTGGTGTTAAGCAACATACCCCAGCGTCACTTGTACTTTTGGAACTAGGAAAACCAAATGACAAAAGCTTTCTGCATAATAAACAGAAGGAGTACTTTCTGAAACTTACGAAGTCAGGATAGTTATGTGGGGAGCTACATAGAGAAGGTCAGAGAAATGGTCATTCTAGTACGTTGTCCGATGGGAAAAATGCTACAAAGTGTACTGGGATCCACCACCAGTTATTCTTTTTCTTTTCGTAACAATCTGGCCATACTTGTTAGGGAAACTCCAACCACTAGGCACCAAACATATGTGGAGGTAAACCCGTCTGTCCAATGACACCAAATTTACAATGATCCAGTCATTCTGGAATGGGCGAGAATTTCTTTGTCGCGTCTGAGATTAAGCTCACACAGGCTGACAGTGGAAACCGGAAGAGGGGCTAAAATAGCAAGAGAAGACCAACACTGCCTGTGTGGCCTGTTACTCAGACTGAAGAGCATGTCTTATTGGCGTGTCCGCACACTGAGACTCTGAGTAACAGTTTTGCCACAGCGCAACGGGCCAACTGTGTTGGGGAGCTCCGTGAATTTTAAGGACTTGGCGTTATACTGCTACAAAGTTCTGGATACTTCCACAGTATCCCATTAAGCTGTGACATGTTATGCCACAGCATATTGATATTTTGATGACTTTTATTGTTGACAAGTGATATGATCAATTAGCGTGAGAATTACATATTGTTGATAACATTACACATTTAGACTGTTGAGCACCCACTAAGAACATATTCATTAAGCAATTGAACTGTTGAGCTAGAGCAAGGAACGTATATTCCACTAACTTTTCTCTCTCGTTTGAAGCAGAGTTATGTACTCTCGCAACGTAGAGTGGTGAATCTCAAAATATGGACAGTAACTATATATACATGTCTTTTATTTAAGGAGTGTGTCACTCCTCCCTGTTTTCTCAATGTATTTTTGTTGCAGTCAATAAACTACTACTACTACTACTACTACTACTACTACTACTACTACTACTACTACTACTACTACTACTACGTCCTGAGTCATTTGTGACTCCTAATGTTGATCCCTTGTGGAACTTTGAAAATGAAGGCATGTATGATCAAAACATGTCTGTTTTGGATAGAAAAAGTTCTTAAGCTTTGGGACGATACCTGTTGCAAAGTAGGCAATCATTATGAGCTGCCTATGCCGTGGAAGGAGCCAGAGGAGAAAATTCCGAACAATTGCTCTGTTGCTGGGAAACTGCTTGACAACTCAGTTAAACGTCTACATAAAGAGGGTATATAAGATAGATATGACCAGGAAATATCCAAGCTACTTGGTGAGGACTATGTAGAAATTGTCCATCTCGAATCTGTAGTTTATTGCTCACTCGTGTGGTATCTGCCGCATCATTGTGTATTTAATCCAAATAAACCTGAGAAGCTCAGAGTTGTGTATGATCGTGCCTCACGTTTTGAAGGTTAGTCTTAAAATGAACGGATTTTTTAAGGTCTGGACTCACTCAATAAGTTCCTGTATGTCGTATTTAGATTTCTTTTCCACGGATTTGCTATTCAGGCTGATATCGAAGCCATGTATAGCCAAATACGTATCCCCGGGCATGATCGTGATGTGTTGCGATTTTTGTCGTTCAAGAACGGGAGTCTTACTCGTTTGCACATGACTACGCACTTATTTGGTGGAGTCTGGTGCACAAGTTCAAGCACTTGCGCTCTTTATAAGACCATCTTAGAGAACCCTAACGTAGATCCACTTATCAAAGATGCAATCACTAAGGGTATGTATTTTGACGATCTCGCCAAGTCTGTTAAAACTGCACAAGAGGTACACTAAACTGTAGTGGGTGTTCCTGCCATGTTGCAAACTGGAGTTTTTGAGCTTAATTAGCCATTAATGACAAAGAGCTATTGGACGAGATACCGTTACCTTTCCGAGCTGAAGAGGTTCATGATTTTACTTGCAATTCAGTGAGGAGAACACTAGGTATTGTATGGAATATACATGAGGACACCTTTTCCTTTTGCTCCCAAAAATTTGTCTCACATCGAGATCACAAGACCCAACATGCTCAGTTTTATCATTTCAATTTATGATCCGCTTGGTCTTATCACACCTTGGGCTCTTCCAGGTAAGTTACTTGTCCAAGAAGCTACCAATGATATTCCATCTTTTATGAAAGAGAATTGGCTTTCATGGTTGCAGTGTCTTTCTGCTATCCGTGACGTTAGCGTTCCATAATGTGTTAAACAACCTGTATTTGATGAGGGCTATTACAAGTACCATATATTTGCTGATGCAGTGGAATCAGCCTATGGTGTGTGTGCCTATCTTAGATGTGTCAGTGTCCAAGGTCAGGTTTCATGCCAGCTCCTCATGAACAAGGGTTGTGTTGCGCCTATCAAGCATTGCAACATCACCAGACTTGAACTACAGGCTGCCCTTATAGCTGCCAAAATATTTTCTATTTTGGGATCAATGTTGGACTTGTCAACAGTACCATTTTCCTATGGATGGATTTTATAATTGTATTCGGTTATATCACCAATGAAGTCCGTAGATTTCGTGCATTTGTAGAAAACAGGGTGGCTGCAATTAGAGATCTTACTGATCCTGCTGATTGGCAACACATATCTTCTGTGCATAATGTGGCAGACTTATTGACAAGACCAGGTTTTTTGACAGCATCGAGCATCCCCATTGAACGATTCAAGCATGGCCCAATTTGGTTGAGTTTATGCTCATCCTCATGGCGTCAAATAAGGACAAACTTTTTTTTTTTTTATTTGGCTGAGGAGGATCCAGAGATAAGGCCAACTCCTATAGCTGCTACTATTCTTGAGAGCGCTTACTGGATACAGAAAATATGTAAGCGTTTCTCTTCGTGGAGCAAGATTGTCAGAAGTATTGCATTGGTTCGTCGTCTGGGATTGTTTATTGGTGGCCGTTTTCAGTCACGTGGTTAGTTGGTGGTATTTGAGTAAAAGGAATCTCGTCTTATGTTGCTCAGACACAGTCAGCAAGAAGTATATCAACAGGAAATAGCAGGTCTCTCTGAAGGGAAATCTTTAAAAAGATGTAGCACATTATCCTCATTGTCTCCTTATTTGGACGAGCATGGCTGGTTGAAGGTTGGCGGTCGCACTGGAAATCATCCTATACTCTTACCCCACAACCATATTGCTATTCCCGCTCTTGTTAGGAGCTTTCATTTGAACGGTCATGTTGGCTGTGAGTGGACTCTTAGTCCTATGAGAGAGAAATACTGGATCATCAAAGCTTGTTTTCTGGTGTGGCGCGTTTTGAGAAAGTGTATGTATTGTAGGAGGATGTATGCAAAACCATCCAGCCATTATATATCTAGTTTCCCTCCTAAGCATCTTGAGTCTGGCCTCCCGTCCTTCAGTTACGTAGGAATCAACACGTTTGGCCCTCAAGTCCATCGAACAATTAAGAAGCATTACGGATGCATCTTTACATGTATGAGCACCAGAGCTGTGCACATAGAAATGCTTCACATGTTGCATGCAGAGTCGTTTATAAATTCCTTTACGCATTTTGTAGCGCGTAGAGCTCTTCCAATTACAGTATTTTGTGATAACGAAGGAAACTTTGTTAAAGGAGAGCATGAGCTTTAAAAAGCTTTTTTGCATCACTCTTAGATGACCTTGAAATCATATGCCACATCATCTTGTTGAGTTGAACTTCAACCCGCCTTTGTCTCCTCATAGAGGTGGCGTGTGGGAGCGAATGTTTAATACTATTAAGAGAGTTTTTCAAGCTCTTCTCGGCAGACTCACTCATTTTACAGGCCATGTTTTGGGTACCACTCTTTGTGAGGTAGGGTTGATTATAAATGGTCGCCCTTTAACTAAGTTAATCAATAACCTGCGTGATTTATCGCCACTTACTCCAAATCATCTGTTGTGTTTACGTCAAGGAACTAGCCTTCCTCCTGGCGTGGGTCGCGCCGCAGATGCATACCGTTCACGTTGGAAGTTTGTTCAACATCTTGCCACAGAATTTTGGTCCAGATGGATCAATAGCATTTTCCGCAACTTCAGCAAAGATGTAAGTGGACTGAGATATCTGAAATCTCAAAAAAGGAGAGTTGGTTTTGATCGTTGATTCCAAACTTCCACGTAACTTGTGGCCTCCTGCGGTGGTCAAAGAGGTTTCCCTGGTGCTCAGATGAAGGTTCATTTGGCAATGCATAAGACACGAGCTAGCCAAATGCATAGGCCCATTACACGCATTGTCAGATTAGAGTTGGATTGTTTTTGAATACATGATCTTAGGATAAATGTTACCCCATGTTTTATGTATGACCAGCACAAGTTATGTATAGGGTTGTTGTTCATGCTGTTGGTTAATTGATTTAAATAATACATGTTCCTTTGCAGGTATTTACGTGCTAAATACATTATTTGAGGCTTTCCTCAGGCCTTTATTAGTTGTTTTTTGTCATTTACATGATGCGTGGTTATTATTTGTATAGTCAAATGTGCTCATGTTAAGAGAGTCATTTGTGTAATGATATTCTGGTAAGGATTAAATGTTTTTCCTTGGCTGTGTTTTTGAAACAATAAATGTTACAGCTGACCCTTTTGTGTCCCGGTTTACCTAAGTGCAGTTGTAAGTTGCTAAATAGCTCCTCCCACTTATTCTATAGAAATTACAAACGGCGAACAAAAGGCTAACAAATGTGCAAAACATGCGCCACCAGCAAGCAAATGACATAAAATAAGTTACCATATTTGTCCTTTTATAAAGTGCTGGTCGGAGATAGGTTTTGTATTTTGCGAGTCTAAGGTTATGATATAGACATGTAGTTATCGTATTTGTGATTTGATGCTTGTTAAGAGATATGTGATATGATCTCCACTTAGGATTTTGGGAAATCTAGCGGTGAGGGTATATCGTTTACAGTTCGGCTGTCAACAAGTTAGGTCGTATATATTTCTTTATTTATAAGATTTTTTTGTGGCTTCGAGTTAGGTTGAATATGGTCGTGCCCTTCCATGTGTATATGTACCAGCTGCACTTTCGCATTTTCTACACATGATTGTAGTAGCCAATCAGAGTGTCAGCTGACTAATTATACTTTTTTAGTGACTTGGTCGCTTGGCTTTTTTCTCGCCACTTGCGCTTTGACACTTGAAGGAGAAGCTGTGCTTTTCAATTCAGGGTGTCGTATCTCTCCCCCAAGCAAGATACATGCCGCTTGTTGAAGTTTTTGTATGCTCATAGTTGCTGCCCTAAAGCGTCTTGAGAATAGTTGGAACCGCCATAAATTCTTCGGGAGGACTAAAAGGTGATAGGCCTAACAGGTCTCTTTTTATTTTTGGCAGAAGAAATGAAATTTGTATTTTGGGAGGTTAGGTTTATACATTTTGGAAAAAGAACTAGTGTGTGCAGTTAATGATGAACAATTCTAAGGTTGAGAGGACTGGTTTAAAACCACCAGTTGCCTTTTATGGGTGACTGCCTGTCTCAAGTCAGGAGTGAAATTTGTTTCTTCACATTGGTATTGGAAAAGAAATGTTGATGCTTTGGCAAGTCTGAAATCTCTTTGCTGTCATTGTTGGGTTTGGAATTAATGAATATGGATCATGTGTTTCTGTACTATTTCAAAATTTACTTCATTGGCTATGTTGTGCTGTGGGCTTTGTTCTCCGACTCATAGTTATCATGGAAGTTGGGTGTGTTTATAAAGTTCCAGATTCATGAATATCACAAAAACGATGTAGGACTACTTTACTCTTTTACTTTAAACCTAGTTGACTGACAAGTCGGGAGAACTAAAAGGTGATAGGCCTAACAGGTCTCTTTTTATTTTTTGCCAGAAGAAATGAAATTTGTGTTTTGGGTGGTTAGGTCTATACATTTTGGAAAAAGAACTAGTGTGTGCAGTTAATGATGAATAATTTCAAGGTTGAGAGGACCGGTTAAAACCCCCAGTGGCCCTTTATGGGTGACTGCCTGTCTCAAGCCGGGAGTGAAATTTGTTTCTTCACATTGGTATTGGAAAAGAAATGTTGATGCTTTGGCAAGTCTGAAATCTCTTTGCTGTCATTGTTGGGTTTGGAATTAATGAATATGGATCATGTGTTTCTGTACTAATTAAGTAAAAAGAGAATAAGTAGTTAAAGTCTATTAGTTTAATATAATATACATTTTCTTTTCTTTCATGTCACGTAGACGCATTTTTACCCATTGACCCTGATACGGTTTGTAATGAAATATAAGGTTTAAACTGTCTATTATTGCGTTGTATGAAAAGCCTAGAATATGTTAACTTGTGTAAGATTATGCTAATAATTATATTTCTTCAACTGTGGGACGAAAGGAACTCGACATTGTGAATCTAAATCTGTTTACAATGGGAGTGTATTGATATTCCCATTTCAATGTAATATTGTCTTTAAACTGGTTCTCTCAACCTTCAAAACATTCTCCATTAGCTATAGACTTTAATGCTTCCGAAACATACAGACTGAATCACTTAAGCTCATATTATATCCCTTGTGCCAAAGATACAAATAGACATGGTAGGCCTACCACTTCTTGGTTATCCTGACTTGTCAGCCAGCTGAATATACACCAAAACGAATGAAGTAAACTAACATAGTTTTGCAATGTTCATGAATAGGGAACATTACAAGCAAAATCTACCTCCAAATACCAATGACTTAGAGAACACAGCCCATACACAACATAGCCAATACATAATTATCAAATATTTCAGGAAGACATGGCACATATTCATAGATTTCAACCCAAAAATGACAGCAAAGATATAGTCAAGAGTTACTGAAACTTCAACATTCATATTCCGATAACAATGTGAAAAAACAAATTTCACTCCTGACTTGAGACAAGCAACCCCCCATAAAAGGCAACTGGTGGTTTTAAATCGATTTTCTCAACCTTCAAATATCCTTTATTCTTCAAGACAGGTTTTTGTGAACATAGTAACACAAGCTGGGCAGAATTGTTTGCATTGCCACAATATTACTCATGATATTGACCCAACGGGTGTACCAATATTACCACGACAGTCCTATATGCAGCCAACTCAAGCAATATGGCAAAGTATCTTATTTTATAGACCAAGATATAAGTTATACATATAAATAAAAGAAACGCCAATTAGAATGGAAATATACAATGGGGATTCTGAACACAGCCAGCTGGTGAACAACTTTTCTTGAAACCTTCCACAAGTAAGAGGTCCCTATGCAGTTTTGAAGCAATTGGACAAGCGCTCTTAGAAAAGATTTAAGATTGTGGCTAAAAATGAACAACACAGTTCCTTAAATAAATCAAAAAGCGGCTACAGCTTGACCATTTGAACAATGTAGTAGAAATGTAGCCAAGATATATTCACACCCAGCTTAAAGTTTATCTGATTGGCGGTTTTGGTAATGAAGTCGAAGATATGTTAAGTGGAGTGATGACAAACTATGGAAAATTGACAATCTCATATTTATGACATGTCAGGGATTTTTTTTGGTCGGTGTTTCTTTTGGAGTGACACAATGATGAAGAGCTGAAACAAGAGGTCTCAATCATTTAGATATGTTCACATTTGAGAGCCTCCATTTAAGTAAAAACTCGTGCTCAGCTGGCCTAGGATAAAAAAGAGCAAGGCGACACTTAACCCTAAGCTAACCGCATATAAAGCACTAAAGAATCAATTGCGCATGACTAGGTGATGACATGTCACGAGGGAGCAGCCAAGTGTGTGCCCATGGAGTCTGCCATGGATCTGTCAAAAATAACTAGATTCAGATTCACGCTCTTTCTTTGACAAGAAAAACAGATATATCTGGATAAGACACCATATCAGGGAATGTCAAACTTATTCTTGATGCAAGGAGGCGTTTCATTAATCAATTCTGGTATACAAAAACAAATAGAGTTTTTGGTTGCATTTCTGACTGGAATTACCAGACGAGGGAGATCTCAATATCGGGTGGTGTATGGGCATGCTCCGGGTTCAATGGCAAACATGTTTATGAAATATTGCGATACTTTGTTCTGGATACATATGAAATAAAATTTTAAAGCTCTTGCTCGCATAGCATCTGTTCCTTTTTTATGTATTCAGCTCTTTAAATAATGGGTCCGTGTGGGCAAGGCAATTTGCAAAACAAATGAGGTGGATAGCTTGTTTTTGGTGTAGAAAGATACGATCTGGGGACAATGCCTAAACGAGTATGTAGTAAATGTGTGGGGTAAGAAGATATATATCATAAATAAGTTACTGGCAGGGAGTAAATTATGCACCCTTTTCAGTATGCAAATAATTTTTGATAGTTAAGCAAAAATGTTATATATATATGATCACTCCAATTGAGATTCACAATTTCAAAGACATTTTTTTAAAGGTGTATTAGTGATCCAATATCAATGACAATTTAACTTTCCATTAGGGAAATGGCAAATCGCAAATTTAGTATTATAAATGTTTAGTCACTCAAATAAATTATCGCATAATTTATTTGCAGAGAGCCAACCATGTACCTTCTTCAGTTTCATGATTATACTACTAGAGATATTTCCATCGTTGGTAGTATCATCAGTTTTAAAGTCACAAGGAATTTATTGATTCAAATTTAGGGGAAGCTTTCACTAAGTCATTGATATAGATAGTAAATAAGAGTGTACCAAAAATGGATTCGAGTGGTTCCCCATGCTGTATAGGCTAAGTGTTAGGGCAGATCTCATCAAATTGTACGTTTTGAGATCTTCCTAGTGAATAACTTAAAAACCAAATCCGTGCCATGCCAGTGACTCCATAAAATTCAAGTTTTTCAAAAAGAATGTGGCGGTCTAATGTGTCAGAGGCTTTAGGGCCAATATTTGTGAGAAAAAATGCTAAATCTATCGGCGATTCCGACTTTTTGTTGTAACTATTGTAAATTTTATTCTGAAGAAAAGGGGAATTCTTTTCTCGTGTCTGATACCAGCTAACTTTATTTTAATTGTGCCATATCAAATGTGTAGTTGTAAGGCACAGTGAGTGTCAACACGTTTGAGATCAAATTTTGTTCTCTAATTGGCAGATCTCGTCAACTAATGTCAATAAATGCACACAACGTTAGGAACGGAGTATAGTCGGCGTCTTTGCGCTTATGGCTTCTTGCTCGTAAATGTAGCAGACCCGTCTAAGTGATCCACAGGTCCAGGACAGGATCCAGATCCATTTGTGCCGGGTCAGCAGGCTCACAACATGGAGGCATGAGATCTCTAGAAGGAAAATACACGTGCATGTAAATTAATACAATGTTGTGTACGCAGTGTACACATGATACTTTATTGTGTATTATGCTTGGCAACTGTTTCTCATAAATTGACTCACACATATTGCACCATGTGCTACATGTATAAAGGATATATATTGTGCATCTTGACATTTAGTGTGTACAATATTTTTGCAAAACAAGGAGGTGGCAGCATGTTGCCACGTCAAGCAATGATTTATCGGAGTTATGAAGAATAACTAGAACTCTATAAGAGGAAGGGGGCATACTGACCATTCCTTCCGTATATGAAGAAATATATTTATAGTTCACAATAGATGAAGCTATGGGTGCCAAACAATGTGAAACCACCACCATTCAGTGTTATCAATGGTGAAAGTGTACATGCAAGTGGATATGTTTGTTGAGTATATGGCGCCAGCTGGGCAGACATAGGAGTGTGCATGATGGCATGGTCGGTGGCACCAGCGATGCGAACCACTGGCATCTAGCTGCGGAATGAAGTGTGTGATGTCAGTAGCATCCAATTTATGGCATGGAGGCTGTTGATTAGATTAACAGATCCAAAAAGGGACCAAATTTCCCTTTCTTGCAAAATATCACACAATTGACGCAAATGTTTATAGGGATAGAAAGACAATGATAAGGTTCATGTTCTTGACATTTTTAAATTCCACGGAAGACCAGTTATAGGCAAGGTAAAGGCTTGTCATATATCTTTGATTCCTAGAAACATAGCCGTGTCTGATGCCAGCCAACTATATCTTAATTGTGCCATATTCAATATGTAGTTGTGAAGCACAGTGAGTGCCAACGCGCATAAGTTCACTTTTTGGCTTCTTGTTGCCGGACCGTGTGAACTAATGTCTCTGAATGCACACAACGTTATGACACGATTAACTGAAGGAGCGTATACATCTGCTGTGATTGCGCTTATGGCTTCTGGCTCTTAAACGCATTACACCTAGTTAAGTATCCCTTAGGTCCAGGATAAGATCCAGATCTGTTTGTGCCCAGTCTCCAAGCTCCTAAAACAGAAGCACGCTATCTCTTGATAGCAAATCACTCCACGAGTTCATTCTGTTACTTAGCCAGGTGGCTTGGTAGGTTCAATATTTAAGTGCTGCTGTTATAATGGGATTTTGCACGAGTTTCATAACATATCTGCCCTTATTTATGATGAAGACAGTAATTTTGTTGTCGCATTTTGAAAATAATTTTCTTTCTAGTCGATTGCTATACCCACATATGAGCAATTACAATAGGTACAAGTTCTTAAAATAACATAGAGGCATTGGCATTATCAAGTTGAGGCATATAGTTTTGCTTGTACTGTGAAAGTGTTACCCTGCGCTACGATTGTATCCGACAAATCCAACTCTGCTAGAATCTGTGTAAACCTGAAGAGAATCAATGTCAGTGCAGTCATCATTGCAAAACAACGTAATTCAATTCCAGTTTCCAAGCAAACAAAGCCACATACCTATACCTGCCCGACACTCTCTTGTAATGGTAACAGTTTGCCATGGATGATCTAACAAATGTTTCAGTTTC
The DNA here is from genome assembly GCA_964020975.1 of Hermodice carunculata. Classification (NCBI taxonomy): domain Eukaryota; kingdom Metazoa; phylum Annelida; class Polychaeta; order Eunicida; family Amphinomidae; genus Hermodice; species Hermodice carunculata. The sequence goes on from OZ026618.1 coordinate 3,584,724, forward strand.
GAGTTTTCTGGAAATAAAGAATTGCCCAGTGGGATGTACCTGTGACATAGTTAAAGTGGCCACCCAGACTTCCTAGTTCCCATTTAAAATATGTGAAACTTTTCCAACATTTCACAGTTTCGTTTTAATTGATCTTGGGAGAAACCAGGCCTCTATTTGTAGACTGTCCAGTATAATGTATAAGATAAGTAGTGGCAAGTGTGGGGCCTACCGTTTTATGCTTGCTGGGAGGCACCTGCAAAATATTGAATATTTTAGTTGAAACAGCCACTGTTTGGTAGCTTTCCATGTTTGAGTTCGCCACAGTGAGGAGATCGTCAACCAAGTAAAACAAGCTGTTTACATTATATATGGTTGTTTGCTGCAATGTAATGAATGGCTTCACTCAACATATACAAAATTCTTGAACCGAAGTAGAGTCATGTGTAGAGGTATATAAGACCTTGAAATCCGAAGCCATGTACATGGAACAACTCTGGAGCAATGGGGATATTTTGAAAAGCATCTTTGATATAGAGCTTGTTCAATAACGCACCTTAATCAAACCGCTTGATTGCCACTTTTGGCGTCATCTATCTTTTCATATATCAGTAAATACTCCAGTTTGAGGATTAAAGAATGCTCTGATGATCAGAATGTTCGTCGCAGCTGCTTAGGTAAAAAAGGAAGTTATTTTCACCCGTATATGTGATTGCAAGGACACCAATTTGATTAATACGATAGACCAAATATGGACATGTAGCTTCAGTGTATGGACCAATCAAACGGCAGTGATGCATCTCCATCTGCATGGCCTCTGCAAGAAATGTTTCTGTCCTATTGATATAGATATTTACCTTTCGAGGTTGCTGTTCCTAGTAGTCATTACCCTATTCCGCAGTCCAAACTCTTATTCTTGATAAGCTAGCCTGTCCCTGTCAAACCAAAATACATATGGAAGTACTATTGTCCATATTGCTAACGTTCTTCGGGAAAAAAATTGACACAGGCTGTGTTCGCCCAAACAAATTAAAGGGTCTTCAGCAGGTAACCACTCAGAACACGTTTCGGAGCCTATTACCCGTACATGTCTGTCTGAGTAGCGGCTCCTTGTCTACACTAAATATTCAGCAAAGACAACCCATATGATAAGGAATAAATATCAAGGTGGTAAATAATGAATAAGGTAAAAACGTGAAGATTCACGTGTTTTCCACTAAAAAAATTGTGCCTTTATGGCAGAATGGAAATTTCTTTATGAGGCTGTTTATCCTCAGAAACCCCCTTTGAGTGAAGCAAGTCCTTTAAGGTATTGTCATTTGAAGGATGAGATCCAGAGCCAGGCTCCTGTCTAAGCTGCTGGTAACTCTTTCCAACTTCGAATGTGAATGGCTTGTTTAGCAGTTGTTCTTTCGATTCCTGGGCAGTTTTTCAAAGGTTCAACACCTTGTCCTCGACTTTTTAAGATACCACTACTCTGCACTGTTCCGTTCATGGCAATCAAATTTATTTCCTTTTTGCTTCTGGAGAGAAAGGAGTGTATCATACTTGTCTTTGATTTCCTGCCTTTCTACGCCACCGAGTTTTGTTTTGGTATGTTGTTTGTTCCTAGGCAGCACCGGTAGCTAATATATATTGTATATTAAATGTTTCCGCCATTTGTTTCTGGACGTGCCATCGTCAAGTCGATCTGCGTATTAAAGTACCTGAATTGAATAATTTTCCACTCTCGCTGAACGATCATGTGATATGTAAATATGTCAGTTGCTTTCCTGCTAAGGTATGAGTATGCACTTTATATGCTACGTTATATCTACGATGTGTGACCCTGGTTGTAATTAACAAAGTTAGACCTCTGACTAGCAAAATAACTACAAGATCACATTTTTCTCCACCACCACCACCACCACCACCACCATCATCATCATCATCATCATCATCATCATCATCATCATCATCATCATCATCATCATCATCATCATCATCATCATCATCATCATCATTTGAAATGATACTTCACTTTCTAAATTGAAGAGAAAATGAACATCCAGTAATACTTAGATATTTGTCAATGATTTTGACCCTCATTAACCTTACAAGGTCAGAGTGAATTGTGAGACAAGAACGACAAAACCTTGTTGTATATAGTAGATTGAATGACAAGGTCCCCTTTGTTCAAGACCATCCTCATGGTTGCAGACATAAACATTTCCATTCGCCAATTTTTCATAGAATATTAAATATCAGGAACAATATTGGTGGAGATATGTCTGTCTATCTATCTATCTATTTATCTATCTATCTATCTATCTATCTATCTATCTATCTATCTATCTATCTATCTATCTATCTATCTATCTATCTATCTATCTTTCTGTCTGTCTGTCTGTCTATCTATCCATCCCTCTATGTATCTATCTATCTATCTATCTATCTATCTATCTATCTATCTATCTATCTATCTATCTATCTATCTATATATATGTCTGTCTATATATCTATCTATCTATCTATCTGTCTTTCTATCCATTAATAAAATTGAAATGCGTGTGTGCTGGTATGAAACAGAGAGTGACAATGGCAATGTCAAACTCCTCACTTAGTGGCAAAATTGAAATCGGGTCTAATATATTATTTAATGCACGAATTGCGTTAAATCTTGGCACAGGTATATAAAATAAAATGACACATTAACCCGTTTAGGAATTGATACCATACTATGTATGCTTAAAATCATCATCGCACTCCATAACCACGCCTAATGGTGGGCTTCACCAAGCGCACAACACACACATATCATCTCTCTGGGATTAAACATATTATGTGTCACGCTGAACAAAACAACTTTATTGCCACTGTGTATCACGTATCGTGAGCAAATGAAGGAGAGGCCTTGAATCAAAATTAGAGAGATATGTTTTCCGCTATTGTTTGATGGTACAGAGCGACATATTTGACGATGGTGATGTGGTCCATGTGCCATAATCAGCTGTGTTGTGACACTCATACCACAAAAAAGCTCGTACATATTGCGGAAAAGGCCAACAAGTTCACAAATAAAAGATATACCAGTAACAAAACCTCTGTTGAAGCCCATATCTGTCATACAGCGATCAGTCCAATAGCCATTTTATTAACTCCCCACTCTCATCATTCCCGCAAGATGCAAAGCCGTCTGCGCATCTGGCGTCCATTTTGCTCAAGGCTGTTCATACTCGATGTCTTTGCGTGGGCACACAACTTGTCCATGAAAGGGGAGGAGGAGAGAACTGTATTTCTTTCTTTTCTAACGGCATATTATTTCAAAGATACTTCACCCATATTCACAAACTATGAGTATATGAGGTTCAGAAATAACTGACAATAGTTTTAAACAACCCTATAAAGGCCTTCTGGAGAAAAATTCTAAAATTGACAAAAGACACTATCGTTCATAAAACTGAGCAAAAAGACGCAGTAATTATTACCCCTTGAACAAATTAAAGTCTAGAAGAGTGCAGAAGTGTCCCTTTGTACAATTTATAATATTACAAAAAAAAATTACAAACATAATAAAGAAAAAAAATTACTGGAGCATGAACATGTGAACAACCTTGATCGAGATCACCCAAGATTCATCACCACCAAGTCTGAAGTGAATGAATCTAGCCAATTATATTTGAGAAGTCAAAAATGTTTATTGTTTACAGCAGACGATCACACATGGGGAACCACACTATACACCTTGCCAGCTGAGAAGACTGCGGGGATGAAAAAAAATCGTGACACAGGTCTTCAACAATTCATGGTATAGGGGAAACTGTAAGTGTCCCTGTTCAATTTCTAAACAATTGGGTTCGTGATCTCGGATGTTTTTTGTCTGCTACGCCCAAAATTGAATGAATACACTCACACCTAATATATATACACACACCCACACAGATATATATATATATATATATATATATATATATATATATATATATATATATATATATATATATATATATATATATATATATATATCAATGTGCCATTGTACGGAAACTCGACAATTGTGAGTTGTATCACCTGAAAAATAAAATGGCGTGAAAAAAATTTGTTTTGTTTTATATTTGTTCCTTACCAACTGAAAGATACAGAAAATAGATCAGAAGCAACTGTATCCACCTTTGCGGGAATTTGTAGCCTGATGAACAATACCATCTTTTTTTCTGTAATGAAAATGTCAACGCCATAACACATACTAAAACCCTTATAAATTACAAAATTCAAAATCAAGGCATTATTTTTAAGTAAACAACAACAAAATAAAAAAAAAATGGATAGAAAAGACACTGAGACCTTTCGATTAAAAATCATCTGAAATAAACTCAACATTAAATAATCTGGTTTTCTATACATGTAGTTTCATTTTAATACTTTATTACTCATTCTGATGACAGGATACTGCAGATGTTTTGAAAATAATGATGTGCTATAGACGTCCTGAGTAAGCCCTTTCAGAGCCCTTTTTTAACATTTAGAGTTTCGCAAAGCACTTATATATACCCACGAATTTGTTACAGTGCTGACACATGCATCGAATGCTTTCAGTTTCAGGATACAGAGTGACACTGATTAGATGCCACATTATTCAATAATTGTTACCATGTGTATGTATATCTGGGGCAATTGCCGACAGGTATTGCCATGCCTAGGCACTGAAATATCAACATCACGAATTACGGTTAATGGGTATGAAAGACCCTGCGACCTTTCGATTCAAATTTATCTGTGAATTAAGTCAAAATTGAAGTATCTATTTTTTCTGTACACGTAGTTTCCTTCTAATAATTCATTACTCATTCTGTCGACAGGAAACATCAGACTTTTTACAAAATAACAATGTGCTATAGACATCCTGTTGAAGCCCTTTCACAGTCCTTTTTTAAATTTACAGTTTCGCAAAACACACGTATACACCCGCGAATTTGTTACGGTGTTGACACATGCATCAAACGCTTTCAGTTTCAGGATACAGAGTAACACTGATTAGATGCCACATTATTGAATAATCTTTACCATGTATATGTATATCTGGGGCAATTACCGACAGGTGTGGCCATGCCTAGGCACTGAAATATCGACATCACGAATTTAAGTTAAGTTAATGAACGAGAAACTGTTCAATTTATTGTCATCAAAGCACAAAACAGAGCATGCTCTAGATGGTGGTCTCCATGATCAGTGCTTGAATTTTCGGATATTAGGTATAAATTACATTTTGTTAATTATGTGGATTGAAATTTGAAAAATTATGTTTCATTATAATCTTTTACATTTTGAAAGGACTTACACTTATAGAATACTTCTGAAACCACCACAGATCCACTTAACTAAATACTGTTGGAATCCAGGTGCATTTTCCACATTTGTATGGCCACGTTTTCTAAAAAGAAAAAAAAAACCTACAAACTTGCAAAGGTAAGACCCCTGTAGAACGCTTTAAGTCTAAGCGTTTAAGGTTATGAAATGGTTTAACTTCGCTGAGGTTCTCAAACATTCACTGACAAATGTATGGAACCCCCAACGGGACATGAGAGGAAAAACTTTTTTTTTGCATTCCTTTGCAAACGCAAAAGTTTTGCGAGGGAACACAAAAAATATTTTGTTCTCATGTCCCCTCAAGGGCTCCGTACAAATGTAATCAGTTTTTTAACAATTTCAAGCGAAGAGTCAGTACAACATAGCAAACGTATTATCAAATTGCTGCAGTAACTTGAAAATTTTGTCCATATATCAGAGAAACAACATCCCAATTTTGCACAATAAAATGGATGTTGTGCAATCCAACCTAGCTGTGTATTTCCTTCAGATTTTTCCAAACGGTGTCCTCAACTGATACAAAGCAGGATCGTTGGCTAGGCTTTCCGGGTTCATTGATCTAACAAAGGACTGCATCAAAGTCATACCATATCTCATCTGGAATGATTGTGTCCACCAACGTATTGTCGCCAATGGGATGAAGCACACGGACAAGCACTCACTTATCGTCATTTCTTCGAATTTCCTCTGGATACAGGCGAGTTTCATACAAAACTCCGCACCATTTGCCAATCATATCTTCATCAGTAGGGTTCCCCAGAATAATGAAATTGTATGCAACATGGCTTTCCAGGGGTTTTGCTCTCGTTTTTAAAGTTTTCCTTCTAGCTTTATGACAACTACTTGGTGCTTCCAGTAGAAGGTTTGCATTTGAAGCTGCTGATTCCACTGATGAAGGATTTGAAACGGCGGGAACCGTTGCCAAAGATGGGGATATGTTGACAACTATCAAAACATTCACACCTTGAAATCTGCTTTTCCAGTGCACAAAAAACCGTGATTTCTTACCCAGATGTTCTGTTTGGAAGTGTCACTATCAAAAACAATCTGGTGAAGATATATGGTTCCAGTAATTGGTCCAGTCAGGATCTTTGCAGCTACGTATTTAATGGCTTTGTCGTCAACAAGGATATAAACTTGGTTTGACCTTCAAGCACTTTGTATAAGGACACTGCATCAGCAATATCTTCACCAAGGTGTGCGGAATTGTCTGCTGCCTGCTTTACAATGCCATCCACAGCATGTGCAATGGCTTTGCCATGACAGGCTCTGAAGAAATTCCATGTGGTAGCAATCGAAACATTGGCCATAATGAAAGGGAAGAAGATTGCTGAAAAGCCCTAAATTCTGCTTGTTCCGGTATTGGGTCGTAGGCCCGTCGCTCCAGATATGGGGTGTGTTTACCTGTGGGTATTTGGACAAGAGGAAGATAAGCACTGGTCTGAGATGAGCCCATATTCCAGCTGGATCATGAGGGTATGAAGCTGAAACTGTGCAGAATGTCTCTACGGTTTTCTTAACATATGCAGCACTGGTATGAAATGTTGCTTGCTCCTTGCGTCCAACAAAATGTAGTACCCGGAGGTTCACGGTGGTATTTGCATGTTTAGTTCCCTGAGAAATCAACTACCAATATCAAAGTTTGCTCATCTGATTTCTGTTTAAGGTCTCTCAATGCCCGGAACTGGTGTTTCATGCGCCATATGTGTTGACACACTTGTGATGCCATAGGTTCTGGAAGGGAAGAGCAAAGTTCACCAAGGCCTTATTTCTTCTTGATATTTTTCAGTTTCCTCACTGTCTTTTACTCGCTTTTGATGGTAACAGCTTCTTGGTGATAGGACCAATGCCGCCACCAGACCTTAAACAAATACATTAATAAAAACTTTCAGCAATGTAACAGGATTCCGCAATTTGTGTTCACAAAAGCGCTACTTGAAAACATTTCTGTGTGCTAAAATTAGTTATTAATATCTCTCTGTCCCTATGTATGCATGTAAATATGTGTGTGCGTTTGTATTTATGTATGATGTATATAGCTTGGTGTGTATGTACATGGGTACGTACATATGTGTGTATGTATGTATGTATGTATGTATGTATGTATGTATGTATATATGTATGTATGCATAATTGTATATGCATGCATTAGTTTCAACAATTACATTATTATTTTTGTTACCATACATACGCAGTAAAATCTTTTTATTTTCACCACACCACAGATTTTCAAGTTGGGTATTAGCCCTTTAAATGACTACCCCTCAATATTTGCCCTTTGAATATTCTCAGGTGGAGGACTTTTTGCAGGTGTAGGAATATTTTCAACAGGAGAAGCTCGATTTCAACAGCACTTCTATGTCTTCTCTGAGATTTTCTCCATTTTGTGCTTTGTACTCTCTGTTCAAGGCTTGTCATTAAATGTATGGGCTTCCACTTTTTACTGTCCCTCCTTCGTTTCCAGTGATTACTCCCATCTTCTAGATATTTTGTATACTGAGTAGGAGAACTTTTCTGTTTCTGACGCCATTTTTTCTGCTTGTCAGCAGTTGAGAGAGGATGTCTACGTGGCAAGATCTGCCTCTGTGCCTTCAGATTTCGTTGTAACTGCAATTATAATGATAAAAACAATTGACTCCCAATACAAAGCAAAAGAGAGTTATTCTGGTCACCACAATAAAGGACGTGTCAACACCATAACGCACTTAAAATTTTGAGGAATAGTGTGTCTTAAAATGTGTCATGCTAGTTATTTTTTTTTTCATGTGTGACTCATACATTTAGTATCTATGTAGATATGAGGTAAATTACAACACCTCAAGAGTTTTTGTCAACAACGTTACTCAATTTGGTTACAGTGGCGACATGTTACGGTGGTGACAAAATATATTTTAAGTGATTTACTCTCTAACATATGCTTCAATTAGCGCCCAAGTAGACCTGGTCCTGCCAGTCCCGTTAACCTTTCATTTTGCTATGACTACATTTTTCTATTCTTCACTGTTTTGGCCTAAGGAAAGATATGGTGTTGACAGATAAAAAGTTTTTTTGGGTATTCACCCAATTTCCGCTGGTTTTTCTTGAAAATCTGAAGAGCTCTTGCAAGCCCGTTTTTCAAAGTTTAAATTTTTCGAAAAAAGATCTTTTCTATTACACACACCACCACTTACCAGTTACAACCTGCAGTCACAGGCAACAGATGACAGTCCCTGTTACGGTGTTGACCAAAAATGGACGTACACCAATATTTTTAGCGGACAAATAAATTTATACAGTGCAATATGGTGACCAATAAAGTTTTTGAGTATAAACAATCTATATAATAAAAAGACATGTAAATTGTGTAATTTTTAAAGAAATTTCCCCTCTTAAACTGAGATGAACTTTTAAAAATGACTGTGTGGACGCGTTATGGTGTGACATTTGGCATGTTATCATACCCTCAGAATTTATATGCCTGCAGTATTTTTTAGTTTTTTTACAAAACCAAAATGTATGGTATTTGGTAGTTAGTTTGGTCTAAATAACTGGGGAAAAGGTTTTGTATTATTGAATAAGGTATGGTGGACATGTTTTTTCACAGTTTCTGTAGAATGGCATATATATATATATATATATATATATATATATATATATATATGTGTGTTTGTCACTATCCAGGAAATAATGTTGCTTAGAGGTTTGAGAAGGTTAACACATAACAGCTGTGGATGTATATATATATATATTTGTCACTAGCCAGGAAATAATGTTGCTTAGAGGTTTGAGAAGGTTAACACATAACAGCTGTGGATGGACAGACTACTGACCGTCCTATATATAAGCTCAGCTGTCTAACAGGTAAGTCGGGCGGGAAGTCCAAAATACGTTTTGAAGTCGTATATCTTACAAACTACTGCATGAAGAACAACAAATAGGAAAGCATTAAAACAGTTAACAAAGTTAAAGCCATCTTTTTATTTTGGAACTTCGAGGGTTCCTAGATTTAAAAAAAAAAAATAGAAAGAAAAATGGCACAACAGTCCCTATTACAAAGGTTAGATCCAGACATTCCTTACTCAGTCTGTTAAATGTAACATGTCTCACAAAATGAATTCTGCTAGTTCTGACATACTCAAATCAAAATTGTTCCCCCTTTACTTTTTGATGTCCTTGTAGCCCCACTAGATTTGAATTCTATGTTTTCACATAAATGTATACCACAGTAGCGAAAGGCAGTTTTGCATGTTGCATGCATATATAAACTATGTATGTTGCAAGTGACCTCATATAAGGGGTAACAGGCTTATTTATGGGAAACCTGGTCATCTGAAATTGGACTCATACAATGTGTACCCACTCCTGCACATAAGTGTTCAAAGATCAGAGGTGATATAAACCCTGACACTTGGTGGTACCTCTATTTCTGCAAAAGTGATGGCACCCACAACAGTAACAGATTAATGGATAGTTATGTCTTTGGCAATATATATATATATATATATATATATATATATATATATATATATATATATATATATATATATATATATATATATATGCGTCCCTATGTAAATATGGTTCTGTAACAGTTGATGGTATATATGAGTGGTAAATTGCGTCCGTGGTTTTATCTTTGCTTGACTGTAATGTTGCCTCCACAGTATACTTAATGTTAAATGCCTACTTCACCTGGTAATAGAAATAAATAAAGTGACGGAAGTTGGTCTGCTTTGGAGGATGCTGACTGAGACAGTATGCCTGTTAACTGAGTGACTAGAGGGTATAATGGGTTGCGTGGATCAATTATCCATAATCACATTGCGTGACCACTTCGCATCTTGTTTTGGTTGTGAATTTTCACATAGTTCCCTATTGCCATATACTTTCTGGTGTCATTAATGTGCAAACCAAAATGCTTGCCTTATGACATTTTCAGCGTGGTTTGCTACAAACATCAATTAAAGCAAGAGCATAACATATTTTTGTAGATGTATATGCTTCTTTAAGGTCAAGGTCAAGTGTGAAAATAGGTCCGAAAGAACTTGCCTCCTAAGGATCTCAGAGACTCACTTTTTCATTCCTGTGAGGGCCCTTGTCCAGAGGACATCAGAAACAATACTCATCTACAGCATCGCTGTCAACTCTCCAAGTCCCACCTGTGAGCGTCCTATTTTGGAGATCTCTAAATTGATTAAAACGACAGCTTTTTGTGCTAAAATTGTCTATTCTGTCTGTGTAAAACACAGGCATTTTGTTTGATTTTTTCTTTCTCTCTGTCTTTCCTACCGTCTTTCTTTATTGTTGTTATTGTTGATAGTAAGTGGAAATGGTACAGTGGTTTCAAGAAAACTAATTTTCTTCCTCCATGTGTTTAACCTAGCTAAGATCAGAAATACTGAGATATTCCTGGTTTCTGTTTAACTACTGTATGTAACTTTTCTGATCATAGAGACAATCCCATCTCTGATTTTACAAAGTAACAAAGTTGTGTTAAAGAGCACTTGCTATCCTTCCTATAGGTAATACAGGAACAATCCCTATTTTGCAAGCTGTTTACAGTTTTGATATCCATCCATACTGGCAGGGACTTAAAATACTGCCCATACACTCTATCCAGTATTCTGTAATCACTGAAATAACACTTAATTGGGTAAACTGATTATTTTTGCTCCTTGCAGGCGAATGCTTTCAATTTTTGTCACACATGGGTGTATTTGTGATTTAAGCTTTCATTACATGCCCTTACAAATGCTTGTGGGCTGACCAACAGCTTGCCTGCAAAGGAAACCAAGCTTTGTGTTAGGGGAGTAAAAAAAATACGCAGCCTGGGTCTGCTTTTGAGGCAACCATCAGCCTTAGAGATTCTTGGAGATCTCAAATTACCGCTTTATGTGGCAAAATTCACTATAATGTCTGTGTGCCAACACAGACATTTTGTTTTTGTTGGGTTCATTTCTCTTCTTTCTTTTTTTCCTTTTTCCTTTCTACTTTCCCAGCAATTTTGTCTGACAATTTTTTTTACACGCCATAACATTTGAAAACTGTAAGCTTGCTATGATGATGGCCCCAGACATAAAATCTTGTCTTTTTTCATGAAACTGGTGGTGATTTTAAAAATAATGCAAATTAGGGCTATATGAAAATTTAGATCTTGAATATCTCCAAGACTATTACAAGTACAGATAACCAATCCAACTTCAATTAATATGTCTGTAACACCGCACCTTTTTGTAATGTACATGTGAGCCCTTAAAATAAATGGTCAAAGTCATTTGGAACTTTTGAAATTTGTATCCAGCCATAACTCAGAATACCCATATATCAGACATATTCGCCCACCCCCACCCCTGCAAGCTGGGACTTTCCACAGCCAGACTGTTGAGCAGTCAGAGATAATTGAACTGTTAAAGTGTGGCCTCCATACCTATCAGTACACAAGCAGTGGTGCCAGTGCCCTGTGCTGTGGGCTTACCCTGCAATCCCTAGGGCGACCGGCTGTGTTGGTCGAGTAAACTTCTGTACATTCTGTTAAAAACCAAGACAGTAAGAGGTTTTCGGTAATGGCATACTGGGCATTTTTATTTGCTGAACTTATATACTGGAAGCCTTTTCAATTTCCAAACTTCATGCCAACCATTATTTGTACATTTACTTATTGATTTTACCTTGTACTAGCGCAAAATCATTACTTGTACCAGTGTACTATGCCCCTCCCCCCTTACCCCCGTCCCTCAGGAGGGTACATAGTCTTAAGCCTCTTGGATGTGACTCCTCATCACAATACGATAGTGCTGACTGAGAAGTGCCACACAGGAGAGGATCTTTAGTCATCATTATCACCATCATCATCATCATTATCATTGAGAGGTGCCATTCGAACTACAATTGATAGGGTAGTGACATAGCAGCACCGAATGAAATATGAACCAAAGTTTAGCATGTCTTTTAAAAGGAGATTTAGATCAAGTACCAGAAATCACTGAAACACGGAGCAAACTCCTTGTAATGACCAACGATAATATGGAAGGAATTTGGTCAGGGTCAGTGAGTATATTGAGGCAGTCAGGGCTCCCATAACTTTTGTATTTCAGGACCCAGCAGTGACATTTGCACATCAGTTAATTGTCTATAACATTGTTTAATAACCTTTGTAAGTACTGCCCACTGCTATCAAAGATTTATCGTATTTCATCCCTGTTCAGCCTATGCAAACTTGCAACTTAAGATAGTCCACACCGTTAGTTGGTTGTTGAACCTCGAGAGTCAAATGTGTACTGTGCCATGGTAAAGATTTTTGTTAGGAGTTATGTGAAGTTGGGTGTTGCCTGTGCAAACTTAAAAATTAAGTTTGCTGACATATTCCGGATGGTGGCACTCGAATGTTAAACATGTGGATCTTTGTAATAGCTATGTGAAGTTGAATGTTATGTGTGACAGTCGATTAGCTGAGGCTAGTAGAATTGTTATGTAAATGTTTTTTATGTTCCTGTAAATAGTGAAACTCAAATACATGTACTTACAACTACATTTACATATGCATCAATATATGCAGGTTTTACTTGTTGTAGTCATTTTATGCCCTAGATTTATAACGCATGGGAATCTGGTGTTGATATTGTAACTTTTGCTTCATATTATAAATGGGTTTTGCATCATATTCAATAAAGGGGTTTAGCATTTTGAATTTCATTTCAAGATTAGGCAAGTCATGGTCAATTAAAATTTTAAATGCTCCATATCTTCAAACCGTTTACAGGTAGACACAAGCTTTGCAGTAGTACATAAACTTAGTGGTAACTGTCAATCTAAGGGACAGTGAACAAAAACTGTAGCAATTGAAATTATGCTCACTAGCCAGCACCTGAAACATTTAAAAGTTGAGTATCTCCAAAACTTCTATAAATAGAGGTGTCTATTCGACTTTAATTTGTACTTTTGTGACATAGCCACATCCGATGAATCATGAACCAAAGTTACATCACTTTGATTAATGCAAATTTGGTGAATACACAAGATTTAATTCTTGGATAATTTCAAAATACTCTAGACTAACGTGTCATTCAAACTTCGTTGTATAGATTTGTAGGATAGTTGCATCCAACGAATTATGAATCAAAGTTGCAACAATTTGATTTATGCAAATTAGGCAAATACACAAAATTTAAATCTAGAATAACTCCAAAACTATGACAGATTGAAATGCCTTTCCAACTTCAATTAATAGGCTATTGACATAGCCCTATGAAATAAATATTGTTGCAGGAGTGAAAAAATACTGAATAGACAATCTTTAAAAGTTGCCTAAACACACAGACTGATGTGCTGATCTGTTGATAAGCAAATCAAATTTCCTAGGTTTCATTAGTTTTAATGCACTTTTATAAAAGTGTCTCGGTCACAGAGCTTTGAGGGTTGACACCAATGCTACGGGGAGCCAATGGAGGCAACCGAAAGACACTCCTTGGTAAACATTGTCCTGCCCCGCAAAACAAAAGGTGAAGCACATACAAAAAAGGGCTAATCAGAAACCAATCCCTGACTATACTTGTGACCGCTTATGCTATGTTATAGATATATTGAGAGCTAAACATTACTAGGAAAAGGTTAGTTTTAATGCTTAACAAATTCTATCAGCAATGTACATAAAATGAGAAAAAGACAATTGAACACAGTCCACTACCTGTTGTAAGGACACACAGAGCATTTAATATCCCAGCATTTTTCCATGAAGATAAAACATTTAAAGACAATGGCACAAACTCCCAGCCACTGAACAACCTTTTCATCGACCAAGGTTAAGTTGATGATGCAATGTTTTCACTCCTTGGACTACAATATAGCAATGTGAACATCTTGAAAAGTATTATAATAAACAGATCCGGGTGTTTTATATAATAAAGTGCATAAATACCAGTTGTTCCCAGGCTTGGCTAATTATTATTTACTAATGGCATCAGCGTGCTCTGGGAAGTTGGTCCTGTTATTTTAGTCACTTGGAAAGTTATCTAATGACATGAAGAAGATTGCCGTGCTTTACTTGGTCAAGCCAACGCAATACTCACATACCAATTGTATTGAGGAATATCACACCTTTACCGAGAGGTGATCCAGTGTTCTATTGGGATGTAGGGTTGGCTCTTATTTAGCCCCAGCCACAATGCTTCTTCACACCATAGCCATGTGATGGGGCTACAGTGTACACAGTTATATAGGCCTTAGGGACTTGTTCAACATGTAGACTAAGAAGTTTTTGTGTTTTAGCAGAAACGTTATATTCTTATTTCACAACTGCTAGAATTTTCTTGTTTGTTCATTTCTTACATGACCTGATCCTTAAGAGAGAGTTATTTGTATTTTGGATAGTGGATAATCAGAAAACAGTCAGGGGCGGGAAAGAGAGGCTCTGGCAGTGCAAGTTAATTTATCATACCTGCAAAATGGGTGCATAACAACATGGTAGCAGCCACATGATAACCAGCTCCATGGGAGGGGGGTGGTTTGTAAAAAATATCAGTCGCTCTGATCTAATTGGATATATGGTACAAATACATGTACAGGAAAATGATTCTAACTTCATTTGACTTTACTTGGCACAATTTTGAAACTATTAATCATTCCAAATCACCAGATAAAAATTCAGGTGGAAAGGAAAAAAATAGGTCTCTAATAAAATGTAAATGTATTATATTTTGTGTGTACTTAATTTCATGAATTTGTAAATTTATGTATTTTGTGGGTATTTGAATTTCGCAATTTGGTTGCTGCTAAAAAGTTCCAATTTACTTCAGATTTCTGTGACACTGACACTGATTGCAAAACTTGCCTTGTGCATGTGCCTTCACTTTTTTAATTTCAAGGTGCGATTATTAGTAGCCGCTACTGCATGAAAGAATCATGTGAAACTTGGTCTGCCAATCACTCAACCAGCCCATTGTATCAAATGTAAATTCCAGGACATTTATTGATGAATCAAATAGTTTGAATAGTATATGTAACACGGTATGCAGGATCATATGGCAATTTGGGGTACTTAATTTTGCGAGGTATATAAATATTGCATCTTGATCTGTTTAGCAGCAGCTTTCATACTACCTCAACGACATGTACTAAAGTATTGGGTCCCTCCATGTGTTCATTCCCATAAGAAAATAAGCCTGGAGCAGCAGTAGGTTGTCTGATTACCTAGCCAACTTATAGCGGCTTCACACCATTTCTATATGTGAATGAATGAACAGCATACAGCTATAAGGCTGCTGCTGTATAGCCGCTACACTAATTTCTGCATATAGATTTTTCATTTACTGTGAATGTATGTATAGCGGTTATATAGCGACGGTATAGCCACTCAGATGATATATGCACTTTAAATTTATGAGTGGTATTGTTTTGCTATCTGCCACTCATAACCTATCAATGTATGTGCTTACTTCATGTTCTAGATACACAAATACGTGTACTTAAATAAAACAGAATCAATATCTGCGATAAAATGCCACTTGATCCTCTATTCTCTGGAGTGATGAAGAAAGAGTATGTTGTACTGACAATACTCGTTCTGTGCTTCTGGTTGAACTATGGAAATAACATAGTGCAAAGGCCATGCATGTATTATGCCAGCTATAGTTGATCAACTGAGAAAACAAATCACTTCTTCAACACACTGTACTTATTCAACACAATCTTGCATCTTGTAAGTCTATTCCATGACACTCTACCATAGTTATGTATGTTTTTCTGTGTACAAAATTGATGTCAGATTGTTACTTTTGTAAGCACAAATGCCTACCCTAAGGAATGATATTGAATTGATTTAGTCATGCAACTCCCTGCAGCAGATGTTAAAGCCGCTGTACTGTGACTCCTAACGTTGAACTTATAAAAATGTGCTGCAGTAATGCAATGATACTGACTTCTAAAACTGGAGCAACAATATGGCGGTTCTGTCAACCTAGCTACAGTATCTGGTAACGCCCGTGTGCAGCAGCTATATACTGGCAACCTCTTTAAATGTTTGTGGCTGTAAAAAGGTTCCAAGGGTGTAGTGGCTCTATAGCCGCTATACAGCTGCAACACCATCACCATCTTTCTTTTCCTTATGGGTTGGTAAGTCAAGAAATGGTCAATGAACATTTGAGCTCATCGACTGGAGCAGGAGGGGGAGAGGAAAAAAATATTTTCATTTAAGTCAACCCCCATCCCCACCCCACCAAATTTAGAATTAATATGTATGGAGTTCCACAAATTTTTATTTGGCGTTGTACACGATAAAGTTTTACATTTTGTTCAACCAACTTCTATACTACGTAAGTGGAAGCGTATGCAATGAAATAACACAACCTAACGAGCATATATACACTTAATTGTATTACAATCTGAATCCCAGATGATTACCTGCTTGGGACATGCCAGGGCCGCTAAGACCTGCAATAGCACAAACATTGACCCAGATAAACGTGAAAGTGCCTAGGCAGGCATGTACATTTGCTCTCATCCCACCTGTCTTCATGTGTGGATCATTCCCTGCTGGGGTCCTCTTCGAGATCAGTCCATCATCGTCAACCGTCCAAGGAAACTGAAGCCACTTGCAGATCGTGCATAGCTGTGTCAAGTCTGTAATACACATTATTTCATGCACACAAGATGTATATGTA
This sequence comes from Hermodice carunculata, assembly GCA_964020975.1. Lineage (NCBI taxonomy): Eukaryota > Metazoa > Annelida > Polychaeta > Eunicida > Amphinomidae > Hermodice > Hermodice carunculata. The sequence continues at coordinate 3,601,682 of OZ026618.1, forward strand.
TAATTATCATTATATATTAAAGCATAAGCTTATATAATTAATAACTTTAGTTATTTCTGTTTTTTATTTTCTTTTATCCTCTCACCACGGAAGTGAATTACAAAATTCACTTCCCTGCTCTCACTGTTATCTCATCACTTGATTCAACATGATTGTAAATTCATGAGCAAAGTGCGTGCGCATTAATCTTCAGCAGCTTGTGGATGGAGTTTTAAAACCAATGAAAAGTGGGAAAAGTATTCATGTTTACAGTATGTTTTGACTGATTGTGCCTGCCGGTTGCCTCCAAAGCACACCAAGCTGTGTGTTATCTCTACAACACTTGCAGAGTAGACATAACCAGAGCATGGGTCTAAATGTGGAGACACGTTCCCTTGATATGTATCTTGTGTTGAGATTTATTATGGCCATTTCGTTATCACTATAAAAATGAAGTCTGTCTCTGTTGTTGTCATTGGCATGTAACAGCGCGGTTGTGGGTAGGCATTTTCTTCATGACGTCGCGCCAATGACAACAACAGAGACAGACTTCATTTTTTATATTTATATTCATATTAACATTAATACTAGACTAGCGTTAAATTTGCATGACTACTTGTGCGTAAAAGTTTTGATTGCCACTACGAGGGACCTTAAAAATGTTTATCAGTGGGAGGAGCTATGGGTGTGGCCAGCCTCTTGTTACGTAGCAAAGCAGGCACTGGCACGTGCCGTGCTGTACATGATGTTACCATCGACTGATGAAAACAAAATTTGTCCCTATTCGTTCCATGCTAACAAAAACTCCGAATGTAAATATATCATAATGTATGAGACCAGGCCCATGCAGCATAGTAATATTAGTATAGTTAACACTCTTGGGACCGCCAAAAAGTACCCATTATGGATAGTTTCCAAACAAAGACAAGTATATTAACATATGGAAAAAAGGAAACTATATATTCATGTAGATAATTGGACAGTGTTCACTGTGTCTAGGTGCCATCTTGAGCAGATTTTACTCTATAGGGCCTAATAAAGACTAAACTGACTTTATTGGCTTAAAACACACACACAGACACACACAGAGACACACACACATATATATATATATATATATATATATATATATATATATATATATATATATATATATTGTGTTTATTTCAGAATTACTCAGACTGAACGAAAAGTGGTGATTAGTTGGCTAGTCGCATATTGCTCAGTTAAACAAGACCCAGTGGTGGTACCATGTTCGCTTAGTGGTCGGAGTAACCAAAAAGAAAAAAGAAATTTTATGGGATTTTTTATGGACTGAAACCCATGTCAATCTGGTACAAATGAAGATACGTGCTTTTACTTACCATTGTTCATCCATAGAATCTACATTCCCTAATTGGTATCTTTCACATGAGGCAGATTTACATTCTAGTCATGATCATCCCACTGTCGAAGCCGTCTTAAAATGATACTAAAATAAGTAGAGCTGGTGTGTATACCCCCCCCCCCCACCCCAATGACATTCAATTTTCTTACTTCATATTGATTTTCCTCCAACCGGACCAGGTAGTTTTGTTTGTGGCCTCTGATGATAATAATAATAACTTTGTTCGAGTCCAGCCTTTAAAGTTTCACTACCTCTTCTTACTTGTTTGGAATTGCATTAACAACATTTTGTGAGAGTTCATACTCCCACACATGCTCTCACTGTGCTTGGGAAGTACTTGTACTAACTCGGTACATTACAGCACAAAGAAAGGTGCTTGCTTTCTCTTACCATTGTTCATTCAATTCATTGTTCATTTAAATCAGTTAAAGCAAGAAGAAGGCGAAATTCAGTGAAAAGGTAAAATTCAGTACCTTTGGGGCTCCTAGTGCAGATGTCAGTGTTTATATCACTTCCGATCTTTTAATACATTATATGCTTGAGTGGATAAAAATTGTCTTAACCCAGTTCAGATGACAAAGATTTTGGATGAGTGAACTTGTAATCTGCCATATGAGGTCACATGGAACATACATAGTCTATCTACAAATGCAATAAACAAAACTGCCTATGGGATACAGCTTTGCGAAAATTTATCTAATTGAGCTTGACCTCATACATGCATTCAAATACTGACATTTACTGGCATCAAAATATAACTTCGTTAATTTGGCAAAATGAATCATGGATGTGAGATTAGTATACTTACATTTACTTTCTTAACTGGACCTGCAGTGTGCTGTATACACATCACATGTTGCTGATAACATTCTGATTGACATACTTAGCCAGCTGAGTCCAAACCTGGTGATAAGCAATCGCTGTGAGATACCCCAAGAACACTTTACTGCATCTTACTTTCATATTGCCAAGTATGTGTGTTTCTGCTCCCATCCTGTTACATTACAAGCATGTCTTACTACCTCTTAACAAATTTTATTGCCTCTAGCCTTGTCGTAAGCACATATTACAACCTCTTACCACTTTGTCCTTGTCTAGCAGCATGGGAAAAGCATCTTACCATATCTTACAAGAATTTGGTAAGAGGATGGTAGATTTTTTTTTTGCCCTGAATCTTTCCATTAAGACATTTTCTGGGCTCCTGGTGGTCGGATGTGGCCAGTCTAAGTATTGCTCATAAGCAAAGCGTCACAGGCCAACACATCAATCATTAGCATCCTGGGATAAAGGCATACGTTTGGACCTTCTCCACGTGGCACCTGGGAAACTGGCAAAACATATTACTAATGTTGCTGGTGATGTGGCTATATCATGCTGGCTTCATCCGCTTAGACTACAAGCACTTAACCACATTATAATGTGTGGCCATATTCAACACGAATCTTCAACCGATACCAAACGTAGAATATAAATTAAAATCAACCTGTTTGAGCAAGAATAATTAATCCTGGGTCCCATGGAAACAATGGACGTCTTTTAAAATTTGGTAAGGAGATCATAATACGGAGGAACCCTGGACAATGTCAAAAAGGAAAGAAAAGTATTGAGAAAGCTTTTAATGCTTGTCATGCAAAACGGAAAATACCGAGTCATCATGATTCCTTACAATACTCATAACAATTTACTTAATCTGATATGCGACAATTTTACTATTGATATTCAATTTAACAAAAGCTTCGTGAAATTCTTCCACAAAATACTGAATAACACAAATTGTCTTGTACATGCATGTGGTGTCTTGCCCCCAGAAGGAAACTATTCATATGCGTGTTACTCATTAAATGTCGTACCGTACAAGCATGATTTGAGCAAATATTCATTCTATACCCATGATCTAAACTTCAGTTTTGATAGACTTAGTTCTTGCTCTCTCACCGAGCCTGATTATCACATTAAATGTACAGCTTTACTCATTCGTCAACTATGCCAGGGTAGAGATTGACAATTGTCAACCATCTTGACTCGACAGGATATTGTTGAGTCCATCCATGAACTCTGTTCATTTTAATATGCAGTGGCTTGTGGTTCGTTTTTTTTTTTTTTTTTACAGCTCCTATTATTATTATTATTATTATTATTATTATTATTATTATTATTATTATTATTATTATTATTATTTTTATTATTTTATTATTAGGTCTTGGCACTAAATACTGCATGTCCAATGCTCTATACTGTTAGCATGAACAGTCTATCCCCCCCCCCCTTTTGAATCCATGGTGAGTTTAATATCTTGATGGTGTTTTAGGTACTCTTTGCGTACGAATAAAGATATACATATCTCATTTCCCATTTCAGCTAAGCGACTGGTGCCCAAGGTTGGTCCCGCTCGTTCCAAACATGAAATATATATTTTTGGCATTTCCTTAATGCTGGTGGATTTAAGTCCCCGATTCTGGAAATAAATGCTGACTCAGTAAACATACTGCATTACCGTGTTGATATGGCGCTCGCACATAACTACCTCCATTGAACCATTCTTTATACGAATGAGGACTTGGTCGAGTGGATATGTGCGTTTCCCATTTCAGCTAGGCGACAGGTTGCAGGTTCGAGTCCCGCTCGTTCCGAACATGAAATATATATATATATATATATATATATATATATATATATATATATAGAAATTGAATTTTTTTCACTTTGGATCAAACAATGATTAAAAACTGGCAATTTATATACATAATATAGCCACTTAGTGGAAAATATAGAATCAAACGGAGTATTAGTATTTTTTATCTGGCCTGTGGATTCAAAATTCCAACATACTCATGGAATTCAGATATTATTATTGTTCTGTCTTACTCACTTTCTCTCTCTCTCTCTCTCTCTCTCTCTCTCTCTCTCTCTCTCTCTCTCTCTCTCTCTCTATATATATATATATATATATATATATATATATATATATATATATATATATATACACACACATATATATGTGGTGTGTGTGTGTGTGTGTGTGTGTGTGTGTGTGTGTGTGTGTAAGAGAGAGGTTTTACCAATATAGATATCACAAGATGTAAATGATGTGACGGCTCTTAATATGGGGGTGAGAGTACTAGATGTACATGGCGTATGTATATTCTGTATGGGAGCACTGTGTAGAGTGGGCAGAGCATCATTCATCTGTGTGGCTTTCTCATGTACTTGGTGTATAGGCTTGGAAGGCTTAGACCATTGTGTGTTCTCTTTGTGCCTATGCCTTTTTTGTCTTTTCGTCATCACATCTGTGAATACCAAGTCATAAGCCAGATCTGTATCAGATGATGCTTCGGAGCTGGAACTCTCGTTGTCTGATATGGTAACAGTAAGAGGGTTGGTTGAGTAGGACTCATTTCGTCATGGATAGGTGATCATCGGACCATTATTGCCTGTCAAATGTGTTCTGCTATAACTAAGACAATGACTGGGCCGACAACGTAGTCACAGATGCCTTGTTAGAGGCCAGACGAACATCATAGCATTTGCCTCCTATGAAATAAATGCATATCTTCCATTGGCATTTTTCAATATCTGAACATGCAATTAATCTATACAATATCACGCACCACACACTATTGGTAATGGATGGCATGTGTGTATAATTGATGCATAAGTTTAACCAAAAGGAAGTAGAAGTTGACAAAGGGCACCATTTCTTAACTACGACCACCATGCTGCTATCTAATGGGCTGATTCCCCTTTGTCCAGATAGGATAAAACTGTTACTGCTTGTCCAGAAGTCATTGGAGTCGCATCCACGGATCGGATAGACCTTTACCAAAACTGTGAAGGACAACCATCGATCGGGAGCCTCAAGCACAATTGACTGAAGGCTAACCGTGTTCATCAAGAGCAATCACAGATCCATGGATCCGCCCGCAATGACTGCTGGACAATACGTTCGGTGCTTTTATGTTTCTAGGGCAATTTGTTTGGAAGTTTACTTATTGAAACACTCATTCTTCACTTATGGAAGCCAGAGTCAGCAAATATACAGTTTAACATGTGAAGTTGGTTTTCTTTTGGTTTCTGTGTGTTTTTTCCCCAAAAATTCCTGACAATGGACATCTCGGGCAATGAGTTGAAATCCGTTTTCTCATTTGCTGAAAGCTGTCAACCCATATTAAACATAATACACATTGTGTCACAGACTCAAAATGCAATTCAGCAGAGTGAATGTTGTCCGTCTTTAGAACGACCACTGTGTACAAATTAGTATACAAGCAAACATAAATACACAGGAATGGTGTAATATACAAACAGATGTTGTCAGCTTAATTTGAAAATATGAATACTTTAATTTGTTCAAGAAACAGCATGACAAGCGTATGTCAGTATAGTCTTTTACAGACTAGTACGTTACTAGTACATTATCTGTATTAGGTCCAAGTGGAAGTTCTTGAAAATTAAAATAAATTATCGACTTGATTACAATTTGACGCATTCATCCTTTCCAATTTGTACCAAATTGGCTCTTTCAAATTATTGGTACCAGTCTAAACTGAAATGTCTGCTCTTAAGGGGGCAGTATAAACATGATTAACAGCAAAACATGTGCACAAATCATAAATTACTTTATCTTATCTTTTTAAAAGATATCTAAAGCCTCCACGTTATTAAACTCAGTAACGATAATTAAGAATAATCAAAGACCACTACATAATTGGATGGCTGTAAGGAGCAATCGATTTCCCGAAAAGCATATTCCCCATGACCTACAGAAAGTAGGTCACTGTCACGCAACATATTGGCTTCTGCTAATAACAGATAGTGAACATATTGAACTTTTCTACCGTATTATTTTCTATTGAAAAATATTTATCCACCTTTTCTACAAAGGAATAGAACCAAAAAATTTCATTTTCACTCTTTTTTCTTTCTTTTTTGTATTTGTATAATTATATCTACTCTAAGTACTAATCACACCTAATCCAAAGCTACTGTTTACATGCATAAAAAGTTTTGATCCATCCGTTTCCTGGAAAGTGCCCTCTGAAATGTACTTATCCTTACATAGAAACTTTTGTAACACAGGTTTTTTTCATGAGGATGAGGATGCAGAGAGAAGTCTTTCAACCAAAGCACCTTGTGGAAAGCTGACACTGAATATATATGTCGAATTTGCAAACTATCTCATTCCTATGAGCCAGTAAATAGTTTGTTTTCATTTTGCCTGTTTTTTGTCCCAAATATGCTTGAAAATGTATGTTTCAATTCTCGTTGTCATAACTGCTGAAGCGATTGGAAGAACAAATATCAAATGCCTTAACTGGGACAGAGCTAGAGACTTCATTTTAAGATTTTTACCGATTACATATAAACCTTTTGTGCCATGAGCTTCATATATGTTCGATTCTGTCCAGGTATTGAGAGCAGTTGAGGAATTCTAACTCATCTGTTTTATGGGCCATTTCAAGACTGAGAAATGTGCAGTTTTGTCTGTCCGTTCAAATGTATATTTTCAGCGAAAGTGATGTTTGAACTTTATTTGGCTCTGATATGTACCACTTCTATATTTGTTGAATTGATTGTCAAATTTGATCATTTCTTGTGTTAATTTATTATTTCTTAAATATCGAATACATTCTGTTCACTGGCCAGTAGGGTAAAAGAGGTGTTATCTCCTTACTTTGAAATTTTGGTTTCTCTATCCTCCCAAGTCATTCCTAATATGGTTCTATCTTCTATTACAGCAATTTCCAGAGTTTTTGCAAATATAATAAACAGATTATGGAAAATGTGACACCCTTGGTGCATCCCTCTTGTGTGAAAAATGGGTCTGAGGTCCACCGGTTGGTAATAATACAAATTTGTGTATCTCAATAAAGGACCTTAATCTTAAGTACAGATTCTGTTCAGTGTAAGAAAGGGGAAAAGCATTAAAACAAAACATATAGACACTTTTGAATTTAATTCTATTCCAACAAATCAAATGTCTTCTCAAAGTCGATCCATGATGGGCGAGATGGTGTTTTTCTTCAACAAAACCATCAAGCCAAGTATTTTAATAATGGTCTCTTCTATATATCTATCTAAGGGACCTGTTTGATCTTCATTGAATATTTTGGGGAGGACTTTTTATAAACGAAATGCAAGGCATTTTGTAGTAAGTTTTATACGAGTTATCCTGGCTTAGAAGTTTAATATAAGGGCAAGTTTTATCGCCTGGCCCATATTTTCCATGACACAGTTACAATTTTACGTTTTTGTCAATACATTCTGAAGTGTTAAAGCCTCTTCATATTCGTACAGCACATTATACATCTACACTGTACAGGTGTATGTAACTTCACTTTTATTAGTAACGTCACGAATACTACAATAATGGATGCATAACACTAATCCAATGCACAATAACCTTGTGTCTGCATTTCCTTGTAAACAAGTCCAGGGAAATTACTGTTAATTATTATATTTACACTCTATGAAAGTGGTTTCAACAGAGTACAATCACAATTATATCTGCTTTAATGGCTAATCATTTAGGCATGTTTTTATAGCCTACTGGAAGCACAACTCATGCAGAGTTTTTACAAGGTATATGCAACAAAATGTACATGTAACCTTTGCGTGCTGAGATGCTGATCTGGTCAAGGTGCGGCCATTGTGTGACGATCAGATAGATACGATTGCAGATGATTCATATTCGTTCATATTCTTGGCAGTTTAGCATGTGGATAGTGCAAAAGAGATCACAAATATTGTGACAAAACAAAGAAAGTCCATTCAAGTTTATTTAAGGAGAGTAAAATGTGATTTTATCTTTTCACTAAACACAGTTCCTGCATCTAATTTGTTTCTGCCATAGTGCCAAACAACCAACAAACAGAGATAATGTTTTTTTCTGTTTCTGTTGTTTTTCTTCTCTCGCTTCCGTTTTTCTCTGTCCCTTTCTTTTAGGTCACTTCATTCTCATGTTTCCGCAGACCAGTAACCTACTATACCCTTCCCACAATGAGAACGTCCTATGCATAGTTAAGTAGGCATTAAACGTCTGAGATTAGGTAACCACGTGATATTGCTGTATTCAACAATGTTGCCATATATAAGATGTCATAAACAGATAAAGTTATACGTTTATTATATCCGTGCTAGATGGTGCAAGTGGTCCTCCACACTCTGGTAAACTCGACTAAGTAAGTTAAATGTATGTTTACTTATAAAATTTGCATTTGGCGTACACATTTTCCCACTTTAAACCTTCTGCCTTGATTTTTGACTATTTAGATATATGAAATACATATATGTTTCCCTATATAAATTACTTTTAGCAACAATGATGAATTATATATATGTATATATATATATATATATGTATATATATATATATCATTTTAGCTTTATTCGTATGCAGAAGGTACAATGTTGAGTTAAATATAATAAAAAATACAATAAATACAACAACCAAATACAAGCACAAAAGACGCTGACCGTATACTAGGCAGAGGGAAGTGCATAGGAGTGCTTAGAATTCATAAAAAGCATTTTATTATTCTGTTTCTTGTCAGATGTCAGTATTTGTTTAATGGTGCCATCTTGAATGGTCGCAGTGCAATCAAATTGTCATACGGTGTGTGTCATGCTTTATAATATTATTACCTATCCAAATGATCTGCGTTTTCTATGTGTGTTGATTGAACTGCTATGACAACTTTATTTCATTTCAACTCCAAATCCATCTTACCAAAACAACTGCTACTATCAGCATCCCAAGTTAGACCCCTAACAGCATGGTACATGTTGCTTCCTCAAACATTAAGCATGGCAAGTCAATGCGTATATAAAGCAAGGGTTCGATAAGATTATTATCAAATTAAACGAATATGAGTAAATACAGACCGTTTATACAAATTTTTTTTTTTTTTATTATTTTTTTTAGCACCGACTGTACCATATTTTTATGTTGACCAGTACATAATTTAGCCACTCACACATAAAGACCAAATGGCCTAAGGTTAGAACTTCCAGTCATGGACCAGAAGGTCCTGCCTTTTTTGACATACTGTATGTATTGCGTTTTATGCTTTGTTATTTTCAGTTATATATGTTGTTTTTATGTTTATTAATGATCATTCACACAGGTAGGAACATTAGACGTGTCGTGTTTTCTAGATAAGATTGCTATTTGGAGTCATGTTATTTTGACATTAAAGTTAGGGTTGTACAATGAGCAATCATAGCAGTCACAGATAAATGGAAGCTTAGAGAAACTGGCAATGTTACCATTTCACATAATATTGCTGATTATTATAAGGAGATTTTAACTTGTTTCTGTGTCCTGTTTTCTTATTACATCAAGAACGTTCCGTTTAAGGCTTTTGCATTTTCAATTATATATGTTGCTTTATGTTTCCCTGATAATTATACATTTCCCCGTGCACTCACAGATACATGCAAGTGTACCAAAAGTAGCAGTCATGTTACGATTTTACCTAATATTGGCGATTATGGAGAGATTCACACGCTCTCAAAACATGTCACCACCAAAGCAATATGGATCATGAACAATATGAATGATAATTTTAACTAAGATAAGTGGACTGCGGGAGAAATATTGGACAAGAATATCAATATGTATATTACTATTGTTAGAATGAGTTAGCACACCCGTATCTTCTGATCAGCCAGCTAATACGAGTAACCTGACTCGCCAACACCGTCAAAAATGATGGAGTCTGCAGGTTGGAGTGATTGCCTCATTCCATCAGTTGGTTATGAATATCCAGTAATGAAGTAGGAACGAGTGAACCACTCATCTTGGCTGTCACTGGGAGATCCTAGATCATGTATGTTGAAGTCAACTGGAGTGAGCTCTCTCATCCGGTCACCATGGCCTCTGCAATGTAGCAACGAAGAATATGAAAAACAAGTGAACTCACTCATTCTGACTTGTTTTGGTGCTGCATTATACACACAACGACAATTTTGGGACATGAAAGTTAAAGAGTAAATTAAACCTCTGTGAATATGTACAGTGTATGTTTTCCTCGAATTTTGTTCAGAGACTGGGATTATCCTGAAGAAAGTTGATAATATATATATGATCGACACAGCCCTGTCAATTGTGACTGACCAGCCACACATACCTTGCGGGTATAGAAATATATCTAGCTTCGCGTGACTGTGACATCACATGCCATATGTTTACCCAGCATCTGCAGCTCAGCATCCACACGGGATAGATGATGCCGACGGTGCACCCAGAATATAATCGAACGCAGCAGCCAAATCAAGTGAATAATGGTAGATCAAGATATGTTGCCTATTTGTTAACACATTATTAATTTATGAGGCCTTTTTGTGCTAGTATCCGGGTTAAATCTACCAGTTGTATCCCTTTTACAACAGTTTTGGTTTACAAGGTTAACTTCAGGTATACTCACAAATATATGGATTCCATGTTTGTGAAATGGCATGTTGGTTTTTGTACAATGTACACAATATACAGTCAGGCCCTTAGCCAGCATTTCCTAGATTTTTGTTTTTGTTTAAGAAATTAATAAGAGGTGAATTGAATCAAGTTACCCTTGCACGATAGTAAACTGCCAACAGACCCCAGAATGGGGTGTACGCTATATTGTATAACAACATAAGATACATCATTGAGGCATTTTAGGGTCTATTTTACCTCTCGTCAAGACTGCAGTTGCAGTGAAAGCCTTAATCAGATTATGCCTAAGGTCAAGCTTCTGACATATGAATCCTATTGCAAGCCTCCACTAATAACCGAATGGTCACTTACATTGACAACATGATGTTCTGCTGTGCTCAAGCCACATACTTGTAATGCAAATTAATTAAAGTACGAAACACTTCATCCTTTTTATACCATACGGGAGGCACATCCACCAAGTAGATGAGGCCAATCTACACCAAAAAACCACAATTTTCAAGTGGCTTAGTCATGCTTTCAACAAAAAACAAAATACAAAAGCAAGCAAAAGCAAAACCAATCAAAACACATAAAAACAAAAAATACAAAAACCAAACAAAGATGAAACAAAACAAACAAAAATACCGTAGAGATAAACATCATAAAACATGTTTACAATATGTTAGTTTCAAAACATATAATTCTCCAATAGCTTAATCTAAAATTTTCAACATTGAACACAATACAGTACAATTGTAATGTAAATATTGGTTATATTAATAATGACAAAATATTTCCTTGAAAGTGAACAGTGAAATCCTTTAACTATGTCGAAAGGTACATGCAGAGTTTATCTGAGTTTCACACCTTAAACCTTTGCAAACAACAACAAAGCTTTTTTTCCGATCAAAACTATCCTTCATCTTTTACCAGTAAGTCACCTTAAACTGTTGTCTATGAAAACGAAACGAATGCAACATACTTCCAGCGATCCAACCATATAACTGTACTTCTACGCCCGTTACCAACCGCCGATAAGTAAATTTTATGAACATGATTTGCTCCTTTCGCAACTTAATTTGCTTTAATGATTTAGAACCATGCAGTTTTTCAGTGAACTGTAAGGAGTAGGACTTCGCGCTTGGAAGGTTGGACTTGATAGTGTTGAAAGTTAGGGGGACTGGGGCGAGCTCGAACACGGGGTAGCTTTAACGATATCTGCTCCCCATAAATGTATTTCCAATTTTGCATTTGTTGGTAGCATCCTGGGTTCTAAGCCCATTATACCATGTGAAGCTAAATTTAGTATCAAATTAGGTGTTGGTTTGGGAACGCAATGGTTGTTTCTCTCCTTGTCCAGTAAAAATTTATCAAAAAGTTTTTGTCACATTCGTTACACAATACAATATTAAACTGAATTACCCAGTGGTGTAAAAGCCCATGTGGCAGAGAACTGGCACCACAAAGTGTGACAGTGAACAGTTGATGTGTACTCCTACAGTAAAGATATTTTTCATTCACAGTCAGTGGGGTGAATAGAAACACTCTGCAAGGGAAGTAATGAAACATGTTTCAAACCTGCCTTATTTTAACTTGCCCTAGGGTAATATAAAACATGTTTCCACCTGTCCCATGAGAACAAAGATGGAGCAGGTTCAAGCTTGCCCTGAGGTTAGAAGGAACAGTTTCAAGCTACCCCTGGAGTTAAATGGAGCTTTTACCAGTGAGTTATAGTAAACCTTTATTTATGTCCACATATGCATACTAATTTACTCATACGTGCATTCAGTAATACTCAAACATGCAATAAAGATTAGCAAATACATAAACATTCCCCATTCAAGAATTTGGAACTAAAAAACACTGGGGAGAGTTGGAGCATGTAAGAATCCAGGGCCTGCATAACAAAATATATTCTGTCAAAACTTATATTCTTACATTCAAATAGCAGACAAATCTAGCTAAAATGGACATTAATTTACTTGGTTATGCAGGTTGTATTTCACTTTATTCAGAATACTTCAACTCACCCCATTACATGTTTCATCTTACCCCTTGTATGGGGCAATATGAAACATTAATCAGTAGTTTTCAACATATAGCATGGTAATGCTCCATAATATTTAAACAAGACAATGCCCATTTTTGTAGAACACTTTTCTTGTTTAAATGTTATCTTAGAAAAACCAGGTAATTGAATACTCTTAATGATACAGGTCCTTGACTCTGCAGTGTTCCAAGTACTTGGGCTTATCGATTCGGGGTTGTAAAGTTTTCCTTTATATTAGGTAGAATGATAGAGTCTATGGTATTACCTTTGTAACACTGGGATGGGCACTATTGAGTTTATTAGGTTGACAGGTATCAGGTAAACACTTTAATTCATTTCACCATGTTTAGAAACGGCACATTTGCAGATATTCAAGCTGAACAAATATGCGCACCAGTTTCTAATGATATAGGCCTATTCTTGAAATCACTAATTGTATGCAATATTTTTCAATTACTCACCGAATGTATGTGTAAAGCTTTTACACCATTTTACGCTTATGTTTTCAGTCTGCTAACAACAGATGAGCTGCAAAAGGAAGTAAAATCTATGTCGAAAGAAGCCTGCTGATATTAACTCAGTTGCACACAATTAACATTGAATAGATCATTCAGTGAGAATAAAATGGCTACAGGTATACAATAAATTCAAACATAGCACAGTAATAAGATAAAATTATGTTTACATTGGTCTACCCAGGTGGGTTTCCAAGGAATTTAAGCCCAAATTCCCACACTTCTGTTAGGAAGGCATCTAAAATTTGGTCATATAGGTTCCCTGCAAAATTATTAGGGTCATATGTGCCTTCACCCAAAAACATGCATAGTTGATAACAACAGAAGAGCTGAAAATTTGTGCCATACATCTGTTTCGTCATTAGTGGATAGCTCGTTTTCAATTTTTTAAAAATAATTTTATTCGGATTTCATCTGAAGTTGAATTATTACAGAGTTTGCATCATGAGTTCTATTTTGTTTCAGTTAGAAAAATCAAATAAAACCTGTCATGAGCTTTCCAATGTCGACAACATTATCGCTCGAGTTAGTAGGGTGCATGGAAGTGGAAATGTACACTTTGATATGTTGATCAGCATATAATAGTACCTATCCATTGTTGTTCTGACCTTTGTTTTTTGTAAAAAGAGTATGGTTAGTTAAAAACCATTCAACAGCCTATGTGTGACGCAAACTATATGTTGGTGTTTTTGATGGTGGCATTATGTCCTTCTGGTTGCAATGCGTTGCCAAGCAATGACCTAATTGTTTGAAACTAGTGCTGTCTGAAGTTATTATCCTGATTACATTGTCCATATGGGACACAAATATTTAGGCACTTGTGTTCTGTGACTCAAAGACTCATTATGCAAAGACAATGTTTCGTCACATAAAATGTGTAACATTTTATGCTGTTGCTTTATCCTATTACACATAATGTGAGCAAGGGCCCGTGTTATTCTATCCGTTTTTGCAAAAATCCTCCAAAGTCGTGCTATTTTCATCCCTTTTCGCAAAATTCTGCGTGAGTAGTGCTCATTCTGTGAGCTAAATATTTAGGCAAGACAACCCCTATGATAATGAATAAATATGAACTTGACAAATGATGAAAAAGGAATCACGTTTGTGATAATTAAGTAAATACTGCAAATGTCAGCCCTTTTGCTCGGCTTATATGAATGACTCCTGGCCCTCAAATTAAAAGGTTACTGTTTGTTAAGTATGTGTACAGCTCGTCACAATTGATTAACATATTAAATACCGGCAATTTCTAGCCAAGCGTTCTGAACTGCTTATGAGTGACTCCTGGCCCTGGTGTGGGACAACCGAATTGAGTATTAAAATTAAAGACACACGCATTGAAAGAACTTCCAAGTTTGATTTTTTTCTGATTGCAGATTCATCACAATTTACACTGGAATGCAACTCTTAACAGGATAGGGAATAAGCTTTTAAGAATAATCGGTATCCAAAGACGACTTCTAAGGTTCAAATACCCTCTAAATAGTTCTTATTCATGTATAATATACTTCCCTCTTTTTGCCCCATATCTGATTTAAATTATGCTATACGCAATTGGGCATTCTCATGTGATCGTATTTTCACGTTTAAAAAATCCACCATCCAGTTGACATGTTCAACAAATTAGATGTTGCTCATACTAAACCTACTTTTTAACATTCAAATATGCTGATAGTAAAAGATTGCGTGGTGGCTCTAACCATGCGGACAGTAGTTAATACTTTTATCCTTAGGCATGTTATACAGTGTTATAGGTATGGGCATCTAGACAAAACGCTTGTACTTGGTAATGGAACTTATGTTTATGTATTTTTCTCGTCGTCTTGTTTCTTAAATAGTACCTGACGTTTTTTCTTGGCAGCATCGATTTTGTCAAATAAACTAGATTAGAGTCTGGGTATGATACTAATTATATAATTGTTGAAATCAACTTTTCTAACAATATCTTGATATTTACAGCAAACTTTGTAAATATATTAGAGCAACTACATATCCAAGTTCATACATAATAATAAAAAATAAGGGAAACATTTCAAACGTATATATTTTTGAAAAGAAAATGAACCAAGAATTTGTACATCAGACTTTAGATTCAACCTTGGTAACTTATCATTAAATGTACATTCAGATTTGTGGAAAACATATCAATATTAAGGCTCTCGGCTGATACAACCATGTGGTTGCTTTACTTTTTGGACTGCTGGACTACACAAAGAACCATGGATTTGATCCTGCAACATGTACCAGCTAGCAGTGTGCCTGGACTCGGGGCAGAAAAACAAAAGGGAAACCCCCAGAAAATCAACAAGAATGCTTACAAGTCAAAGAGAAAAAGAACCCCAAATGAACTTGTGAAATTTGATTGCCGCCCCTCTTCAATGCAGAAAGAAACAATGTCATCATCAGCAGTATATTCTTTGTAATAGAACTTCAAAATTTACAAACAACAAATTCTTATTCAACAATATGGCAATATAATGATTACAAGCTTAGCCCGGTGGATCATAATATACTCAAAAACAAAGAGAGCTTTTTTGTTACAAAGACCACACGTTGAAGACAATGGTTACTCGGGACAAATTGTCAATGATCAGAAAAGTGATGTGTGGTTTCGGGCTTGGAGATTAAGGTTAACTGCTTTTACCTGCAGACAGGTGTGTCACATGCAGTACGAAAATGCGTTCTTTAATTATTTGGACAGAAAGCTGTGGACTGTCACAGCGAATTCATAAAAAAGGGGGGGGGGAGATCAAATATGGCATTCAGAATGAAGGTTCAGTACGTGAAACTTATGCAGCTGGTTTAAAAAAAAGAAGTCCCCAATCTCAGGTGATTAAAACTGGCCTGTGAGTGAATCCAAAGTTTCCAAAACTTGCTTGTAATGCAGACAGACTTGTAAAGCATCCACTTATGAATAAAATTGTTATGGACTTCTTCAAATAAACTGTTCATTTTTGCTCCAAGACAAAGATCAAAATGACTTTGAAGCTGTTTTGACCAAGGTCCAGAGTCAAAAGTTTTGCTGTAGGCATGATAATGAAGTCATAGCTTTGAAAACATCACATTCTTACCATTACCAGGTTGAAATACAGATGTGTATAACAGGCCTCAAATGGTGTAATTTTGTAATTTGGTCCAACCAAGGAACAATTGCAAGCGTATAGAATTCAGTAAACTTTTTGGCAAGGTTTATTCATCACAATCATTTATGCCCAGAATTCTTTGAAGTGCGCATTCCAAGATATTTAAAGCCGATTTTATTTATATATATATATATATATATATATATATATATATATATATATATATATATATATATATATATATATATATATATATATATATATATACATATATACAAAGAAATTGATCGGAGAATCAGTTTCAGTCCCTCAGACACTTTTTGCTGAGGAATTAACACTGTGTCCATGCGTGGCCTCATACACACACACACACACATATATATATATATATATATATATATATATATATGTGTGTGTATATATATATATATATATATATATATATGTGTGTGTATATATATATATATATATATATATGTATATATATATATATATATATATATATATATATATATATATATATATATATATATATATATATATATATATATATTACACGTTGTTTGCACATTAATTATTCTGTTTTGATCAGATCACTGGACTTTTAAACACGGTTACTTAGCTAATGGTTCCCGAAAATTAACCAAACAGCCAACAACAAAAACCAGTTCAGAATAAACTGGAGCCAACGTTAATGGTACAATGTTTTTAGAATGTTAATATTTTCATTTGTTCATTTGGTCTCTTAACATGAATGCGCAATTTTGCTATTTCTGCAGTTTTACCCTGCTCTTGAAATATTTTTGTTTTCAAGGAAAGGTGGAATGTGCCGATTTGCTTTCTTTTCAAACAAGAGATCTGGTGTTGTAAAACCTCTGTATACAAGTAACATGTCCCCTGGGTCGAGTTTGTCTGAAACTCAGATTGTTTTGTAATCCATCGTCTTAAATGGATCCGTCAAACACATCTAATACATATATAACAGGTCCATTTTGAGCTATACCTATCAAAACCTTGTACATTGTATGACTTTCATGACTTGAGTACTGGTTTCCCTGTTTTGAAAGCCTGTAGGGCTTTGGACAAAAATTCATAGTAATCAATGATCGTTCTGATAATTGTGTACTTTTTAAAATACCTAAGTAGATGCTTGCGAATGAAATGTTTATTGGGAAATATATAATTACGAATACGGCTTAACTGTTTGAATAAAAACTGCACCTAGATAAGGACTATTGTTGTGACAAGATATGTGCTGACACCAAACCTGTATGCTAAATCAGAATGTAACAGACAAACTTTAAGGCATATAACAATAAGAAATAAATCATTCGTTGGTGTTAATTTCCGCATAGGTCCATGTCTTTTGGATAGCGATGTTCCTGCATTTTTCATGGGTCTGTTCCAGTTTTTCAGCTGCAGGGCCTAAGACCTGCTACAAATATATGAACTGAGCAAAGGCTGCACCAGTGTAAAACTTGAATTTTTGGACTTCAATAATTTCATTCTTCAAATAAGCATTTTCAATTGCTTTGTTTGCAAAATCAGCTTTGTTGCTCCTCGTGGCTTTTGTTTCACAGTTTTTCATCACTGCAGTAGCATCCAAATATTTTGATTGAGTTTCGGTTTCATTCATTGCTTTCAATTGAACAGAATGTGACTCAGCAAAGTGTCACTGATGGTGGTGTACTCTCAACATAAACATCAGTATCACTCAAAACTAAAGTGAGATGCAGATGCATTTTGGAAGAATGCGCCTTGGTCTTGGTGGTGTCTGTTTTCTTGAAAATTTCTCAACCTGAAATGAAAGGAGAGATGCATTTTGCCTTCGAATCGTTCAGTGTGCATCATTTGAATCATGAATAGTATGTATGTATGTATGTATGTATGTATGTATGTATGTATGTATGTATGTATGTATGTATGTATGTATGTGTGGGTGTGTGTGTATGCATGTATGTGTGCATGATGTATGTATGTAAAAAATCTATATATCCCTATATAATTGTATATATTTATAAATCATATTTTTGTACAGGGAAATGTTGCTTTATTTTCAACTGTAATTAGATAGATAGATATTGTTAAATGTGATTGAGGACATCCATGTGTAGTTTCAACTTGTGTATGTTGTTAATGACGTATATATACATTGACAATTTTTACTTCCCATCTTCTTGTGATTTGATTTAACTTCATCCTGTTCAAAATATTCATTATTCGTATGTCATGTTCATGTATATGTACTTTGTTATTCATGATTAAACATTTGGTTATAGCAGGTCAGCTTACCTGCCTGCTTGTTTGTGTAAGTTGCTAGAACTGCGTCCGGGTTTTCATCCGTTGGCCCCCTGCCTCCAAGGAAATGCAGATTACATATATATATATATATATATATATATATATATATATATATATATATATATATATATATATATATATATATATATATATATATATATATATATATATATATATATATATATATATATGCATCCTTTCTTATATTCTGCACGACGAAATTGTCTTTGCGGCATGCATGGATCCACTTTTTACATTTTTGAAAGTTGAGATGTGGTTTGGCAAAGGGAATAAAAGATTCCTTGCATGTGCTCTGCTTGTTTTTATCTGGAGTCACTTTTGCATCTTCCATAACAACAGTGATTCCCATCCTTGCAGTGTGGGTTTTCCAAGTTGAATGGTTAGCTAACAAAGACAAAGGGCTTTACAATATTCTCAGCTCTAGGTGATGTGGCAGACAGACTTTATTTCCATATAAATTAGGCAACTGCAAAAACAACAAAACAAAAAGGAAAACTGTGCCGATATACTGTTGTTACAGTGATGCGGGGTTTGGTGAGTTGGGCCGCATGGTCATGGATGCTGTAATTAGCAATTACACCCTACTCTCAGAATTAGCATCATGTGGGCATTCCAGATATGGGCTGGTCGTTGACAAGATCTGCAGCCTGTACAATAGTTGTTCTTCCAGGTGGTGAGATAGGTGGCTGGTGCTCTGTTGGTGGGGTTTCATATTCTGGCACCTGCATGGGGTCGGCTTGTGTTAAAGGTATTTATGGGAAACTCGTTATTTGAAAAGGGCTTTGTTGGTTTGATCTTTGAGCCGTTGAATTTCAGTTGGGATGTCCCAGATGAGTAAAAACCAATTCCAAGATAACAATGGTTTTGTGTTAATTCAATATTTTCCCTTTGCGGGTGAAACAGGGGTACCTTGATTTTGCAACAAGCAATAATGGATACATCAATCTTAGGCTTCCACAGGTTCACTGTCAGTTTCCTGCGCTGACATTATCCATATAGCTTATCGAATGTACACTGTAGTTCTGGTACAGTTTCTAGCATCAAGACCAGGTCAGCAGCATACAAAAGACAATTGATATGTATATCATGAATTAATTTAATAGACATAAACCAAAGATAAAAAATGGGTACAGTCCCAGCTCTAGGTAATGAAACAACGAACATTATAAAACAGAGAGTAATATTCATCGTATGCTACATTGTGTATATGTACTTTAGCTGGGTTACAAATATGGTCAACAGTTTGTGGCAAGTCATATACATATATATATATATATATATATATATATATATATATATATATATATATATATATATATATATATATATATATATAGATAGATAGATAGATAGATAGATAGATAGATAGATAGATAGATAGATAGATAGATAGATAGATAGATAGATAGATAGATGTTGTCGTGGTTTGAAAATCTTTATAACACAAACCTTCCAATCTATTTCGTCATCGAAACTGGCCCTGGGATATTCCACCAACATGGCAGATCTTAACCTTTAGACGGTGCAGCTTTGGCGTAGTAACTGGCACAAAGAAGGCAAATTTATGAGGGCTTAAATTTAAAAAATCGTCGGCATTCAACGTCGCAACCTCTGATAACAAATGACGGCGGCAGGTAGCTGGATCCGCATTTTTGTGCTCTGAGGGTCACCGACTGCAAATCGTGATGTGTGGTAAACTGCACGTGCAAACTTTGTGTATGGAATTAAATTAAATGTAAGTGAAAATAGATATATATGGTTCCATTTGGGGACTGCTGACAGGTGGGTCAAACTCTGGAGAGGTGGACTCCACACCACTGATTGAAGAGTTTCTTTCATGCTTAAAAGGTCAGTCACATAAATTAGAATTGGTAGAGGAATGGAATGGTACACATGGGACCAGGCGTCGACGCTGACGTGTAACGCGAATATGTAAAACTAATGTTCATTGACAACAGTGGTATTGGAAAGCAACTTTCACCCACGATGCCGAAAAAAAGCTGCTAACACGAGCAAGTCATAATAGCTTGACACTATTCCTAAATTAAGTACATTTTGACAAAGCAGTCGTTAAATTCAAGTTAATACCTGAAAATAATGCGAAATACATTATTTTTATGATACTATGACGCGGTGTCTTTCATGCTACTAAAAATACATGTTTTTATATTATAACGTATCGAAAAAGGCCGAAGGTGTGAGAAAAAAAAGATTTCATGAATACATTATGGATTAAATAATGTATAGTCTATATATTTTTCGATAAAAATAGTGTTTGGTGCTTTTCAATTGCTTTTCTAACAAGACTGCTTTCTTCCAGTACTGTTATTTTGACATTAACATTAGATTGGTAGTATAAGCAATCTTGTGTGCATATCCCCCCTCCCCCCCCCCCCCCCCCCGCCCACGCTTTTTGTTTGGTGCTGATGATTTGCGATCGTTGACACCATATAAACAAAAATATAGCTTCTTTTCCAAGCAAGATCTGTGCTCTGGACCCTCTCCCAACATCACTTCTAAAGATGGTCCCAGACTTATTTGTTCCCATTATTGGAGCCATTATCAACAAGTCTGTAGCTGAAAATTGCTTCCCTGCTGCTTTCAAGTCAGCCCTCAAAACCCCACTGCTGAAAGTAACCATCGCTAGACCAAGATGTCTTGAAAAACTATCGTCCTGTGTCTAACCTTCCCGTCATTTCTTAATTACTGAAGAAGGTGGCTGCAAAACAGCTCAAAGCTCACCTTCTCAGAAACATCTTCTTAAAACCTTTTCAGTCAGCATATAGACAGGGTCATAGCACAGAGACTGCACTGGTGTGTATCCAAAACTACATGCTGTGTGCTATGGGCCAGCATAAACCTGTACTGCTGGTCTGGTTGGATTTGTCAGCGGCTTTTGACACAGTAAATCATCAGTGCCTCCTTAAAACACTGAAATCTCTTTGTATACAGTGTACTGTTTTGAATTGGTTCTCCTCCTACCTTGAAGGCCGTCATCAGAGAGTGTGTATCTAGGGTGTTGTGTCTGAACCGCGGCTAGTATACTATGGTGTACTTCAAGGTTTAGTCCTTGGGCCTATTTTGTTCACCGTGTACACCTCATCATTGGGTCAACTTCTGTGGCAGTATAACATCTGCTATCACTTTTATGCAGATGACAGCCAGCTATACATCCCTTTCAAAATTCAGGAGGCAGACATTGCTGTACATCAGATGGAAGAAATTGTTACAGTCGTCAAGACATGGACGTGTAGTCACTATCTGAAAATGAATAATGATAATACTGAGTTTCCGGTGATGTCATCAAAGCCCATGTCAAGAAGATTCTCATCCCAATTTCTTCAAGTTGGAGACCACCAGATAAGTACAAATATCAACAGCAAGAAATATTGGCGTCATCATGGACTCACACGCATCTATGGTAGCACAGGTGTCATCTGTGAGCCAAAAAGCCTACATGCAAGTTTATAATATAAGTAGAATCAGGAAATATTTTGAACATAATTCTTTGGAAACAATTATCCATGCCTTCATTCCATCCAGGCTGGATTATTGTAACTCTTTGTTGTGTGGCCTGCCATCAAAACTTTTCTCTCGCCTCCAACGTATACAGAACGTAGCTGCCCGACTGCTCACAGGTCACTCGAGCAGTGAACATATTATACCAGTGCTCCTCTCCCTCCACTGGCTTCCAATGGAGCAGAGGATCAAATGCAAAGTACTGACTCTGGTGTATAAAGCAAAGAATGGTCTTGGTCCACAGTATCTTGAGGAACTCATTAGCTACTATGCCCCAAGTAGGCAGCTTCATTCTGGAGATCAGTCCCTGCTGTGTGTTCCTCATACTAAATCCACCCTTGCCCAGAGCCGTGCTTTCAGTATAGCTGGTCCTAAACTATGGAATGCACTGCCACTGAAAATAAGGACCTTGCCTAGATTAACTATTTTTAAGAAGCACCTAAAGACCTACCTTTTTACATGTTATCTTAAGTAGAAGAACAAAATCATTTTCTGTGATGAACAATTACGACTAATGCTTCCATCCAGTGTTTGTGCTTTTAATAATTTTTATGCTTTATTGTTCTTATCAATCTTATTCGTAAAAAGCAATCTTATTGACCAACCGTCCTTTGTACTTACAGCCTTGTACAGGATGGTTACCATGAATTTTACGTTATACAAAATAAATTATTATTATTATTATTATTATTATTATTATTATTATTATTATTATTATTATTATTATTATTATTATTATTATTATTATTATTATTATTATTATATTCAGTACCAAAACAGAAACCCAACAAGGCACACACAGATATCAATTTTTTCCCAAAGCTGTGAACTTTAATTATTTTCTTCATTGGGTCTATTTATTTTGATTTTAAACAAACAATAACAAAACTCTTTCTTGTTATTCAAACGCTAAGGAGCCTAGAGTCGCTTCAGTGAGTTATGTTCATATGGCTATATGAACTTAAAGCTTCGTGTTAAAACTAAAAACGTTTTTTTACAGTTTTAATTTAATAT
Source organism: Hermodice carunculata (assembly GCA_964020975.1). NCBI lineage: Eukaryota > Metazoa > Annelida > Polychaeta > Eunicida > Amphinomidae > Hermodice > Hermodice carunculata. The sequence goes on from OZ026618.1 coordinate 3,624,966, forward strand.
TTTATGGCATTTAAAACTAGCTAAACTATTTGTTTCGGCTATTTTGTTATATTAGCTCAAGTTTTGTGGTCTGTATATTTGCCAATCAGTCCAGTAGAGACATCATGGGCCAAGTAATCAAAATGGTGGAAACTCTGAGGACAACATAGGGTGTACAGCAATACTTCAATCAATGAAAGAAAAATGAGATATTAAATGGAAATGACAGATGTAGTTTAGGTGTGTTGATATTCAATTATAACAATTTCTCAAAATAATTTAACCGTCCTACAATTACATGTGAAAGCCTTATCCTCAAGAGTCCAAGTCATTGGACTTGTGCAACCACATAGATCATCTGTCTATTAAGTCCACTAAAGCCTTTTGTTTAGGCCAATGTACACATGTACAAGGAAGTCTCAGACTTCAGATAGTGGAATAGAGATCTTTAATATTTGGACAGCTCATCATCCAACACAAAGATGGAATAGCCAAATCTCCCGATACGGTGGAAGAGCTTAAGGATTTTTAGTTCAGTGTTGAAAGTTCTCGCATCCCCAATCCCTCGTGTTTATTATGCCCCCCTTTGAAGAAGGTGGGGCATATAGCTTTGCACATGTCGGTCGGTCTGTCGGTCGGTTGGTCGGTAGACTGTGCTTTCTGCACAATAACTCAAAAAGTTTTTCAGCTAGGAATTTGATACTGTCCAGGTATATAATTCTAGTCAGAAACTAGGCAAAGTTTGAAGATGGATGACCTTGACATTATTTTAAAGGTCACAGAGCCACTTTACTAAATATGGTTTCATGCTTTCTGCATGATAGCTTATACCATGGAGCTAGAGCTTTTATATTGCACAGCTTTATGGGTTTCTGTAAGGGCTAGTTTGAGTTTGAAGATTGGTGACCTTGACCCAGTTTTCAGGGTCACAGAGAGATTGTAGAATTCCTGTGGTTTCTGCACAGTAACTCAAGACATTTTAAAGTTAAGACTAGGATATTTTGCAGGTGTATAGTTCTTGCTAAGGGCTAGAAGAAGTTTAAAGTTTGGTGACCTTGATTGAATTTTCAAGGTAACATTGGTACCTGAGTTAACTTTGGTTTCCATGCGATAACTGAAGAGGTTTTTTTACTTGGACTTTTATATTGCACTGGATAATTATCCGTATTCGAGGCTAGGCCAAGTTTGAAGATGGGTGACCTTGACCTAATTTCAAAGTCACAGTGCCATTTGGTTGAATACTGCATGGTAACTTGCATTTTAGAGGTAGCACTTTTATATTGCACAGCTCAATGCTGACCTATAAGGGCTAGTTTGAGTTTGTAGATGGGTGACCTTGACCCAGTTTTGAGGGTCACACACAGTGAGTAGACTTCCTGTGGTTTTTGCACAAAAACTGAAGAAGGTCAAGTGAAAATGGGCGACCTTGCCCTAATTTCGAAGGTCATAAAGCCACTTTGCTGAATATGGTTTCTGAATGATGACTAATTTTTCAGCTATAACTTTTATATTTCCCAGGTTTTAGTCGTTTTTTAAGGGCTAGGTTAAAGTTTAAAGATATGTGACATTGATGTATGATCAACCTCCACTAATTTTGTAAGGTCGCGAGTGCCCCATCTACCACTATCAATAGGGTAGCGAGGGCAAGGGTAATGTGGGCGGGGGGATTTATGTTTTAGAAACATACCTTGTTTTAAAATTAGGTTGCATCGAACAATTTTCTAATTGGCTGTACATGAACTTTTGTATCAAATACGTTACCTACTTTTAATTAATACGTTTGAAACGGAAAGTCAAAGGATCACACGCACATATCAAATCATCTCTGGTCAGAACAACTTCAAAATACAAGCATAAAAGGCGAGAGATAAAAACAACTTTCGACCAAAACGCATAGACCTACACAAACACACATTTATAACGAAGAGGGAAGGGATACCTTTTTGCCTTCATTTTCACGGACACAGTTGGTTTTGATTGATACACATTGATCATCCAGGGTAGCCACACATCATTGAAAATTCATTTTAACACAAGATTTTTCAACAATAGACCCGAAGACTTGCAATAACCCTTGCATTAGACAGAAGGTGGATGGTCGAATAAACACTGATATTGTGCATATTACAAGCAACATATCTGAATTTCAGTTCAAACCTAAAATTCCCCATGTATCTTTGGAAAATGGAAACCTGAGGGCAAAGTAATGATGTGGTACATATCAATAGCTTAGTCGGTCGCAGGCCTTCATGATTTACGATCGTTTTGTTTGAAACATTTGCACTTCAAACTTGTGTGCATTGGATATGAATGTTCTGTGATTTATAAAAAAAAAGGAAAGAAAAACATGAAAAACTTATGTGTTTCGGGCATGAAAGCAATCATACACTATATCAGGATACATTTCCTTGCACTTTTCTACTAACTAAGGAAACGAAAACGGTGAAAAAATGAGGAAATGTGCCTACAATTGGAAAATAAAAGAGATTACTGGTTAATCCGTGACTACATCACATAAATCATCACTGAGGAGTGCCGGGAAATTGCTGCATGCTTCTGGCGAGGGGGCAGGGTGTCAAAATCATCACATAAGTAAATATTCCATGATTTGAAGCAATGCTTTTTAAGTGTGAATCAATTTTCCCGGCGCTTTATGTTTGGTGATGCTTTACGACCCGGAACCATCATAACTCTCTGATACCAGCCTGTTGAAAATAATGCTAACCTTTTGCCATAAATCCAAATTTGGCATGCAAAACAAACGGTATTTTCTTCTCAACTGTTGAGCTTCCGTTATATCAGTGGCCACATAATGTATATCATCAAACATAGTGTGCCTGAAAATTGCTGAAACTGAATACTGGGCCGTCATGATATAAATAAATCATATCATTATGTGGACCATTTTTTAACAACAAAGCAATGTCAAACACTCTGTTTACATTGGCTATGGAGCATACCACAGATCTTTCGGTGTCTCAGCCTAGGCATTGTATGGTACCTGACCTTTACCTTTGGACGTGAATTCCGGCATCCCATGCTCAACTTCAACATTTTTCATGCGTATTTAAACAAGGAAAGTATAGGGTATCTGGGCTTCAAACAACTTTGTTTGGAGTAAAAACTGCCGTAATCCAATTGGTGTTTTTGCTTTGACCCTACTTAAGATCAATTACCGAGATTGGTATTAGCAGCCGGCCGATCCTCTTTGAAAAAAAAAAAAAAAAACAAGTGTCCACAGTTGCGTACATGACCCACGTAACAACACCCCTGAAAACATGCTTTCCGGAAGTAGAAAACTTTGCACATGCGCGAGTGGTTTTTTAGATAGTTGGGCGTTATGGAAAATTTGAAATTGTTGACGAATTACGAGCATTTTGATACTAAACACAGTGAGCCGAGCTTTCCTGTTGCGATATTATAAGTTGAAAGCTACTTTTGTTTCGAAGAATTATGGTCAAAATATCATTTGATATGGTAGTGTTTAAAAAATAGGCACCAAACGGACCTCTTAGAGCAAGGAGTACTACAAGTCAATGTGCCATTTGTATTTTGAAGTGCATGTAGTGCATTTTTAGAGATTTTTATTCGGTGTTTTGTGATAGTGATCACCTCGACCGGAAAGTTAATAAAGCGACATTTTGTCGCTCACCTATAAGGAATATATGAGTACCTGACACCCATTCTTTTCCTATTTAATCATTCCAAATTTAATTCAGTATTCATGTATCATATTGGATCAAATTATCAATTCATTAGTAGACCAAGTTCTCGGGTTGGAACTGGGACCAAACGTGAAAATCAAATATTATTTTCTGCAAACTACTAGCAAACACACAGAAAGTTCCACTGTCAAAAAGCTCCTATTCCTGTCTCTTCCACTTCATATCTATATAATTAATTTTCATTTTTACCCCAAAACTTACAAAAAACATAATTTTACTTTTGTTTCGAATATCCCCATTTCACAAGTTTTTGATATAGAAGAAAATGAAGGGAGTCGAAATCCAAGTTATTTTAAAATCATCCTTTTTGTCATAATATAATTTAAACTTTTATCCGCTTTTATCAGTGTGTTTCAAATAAACATTCGGTGTCATTTTCCGCAGGTTCTTTTTCATTCCAAATCACCCGGGTGTATTTGTGACAAACATTATTGAAAGTGTTTGTTATTGATGTTTAATAGATCGTCAGTATGTCTAAATGTCAACTTTACAACATTTATCATGAAATTTCTTTCCTTTTGACATTTGAAAATTATACTCGTTGTAGTATAAATATAAATTGGCCGAAAGAGGTGCACAGTGGGCAGCCATTGGAATACCAATTGTCTGTCTGAAGATCGAGTCACCAAAATTGACATAAATGATATCAATCAAGTAGTCAGCAACTCAACAAATTGATCGTATTCAAATGCAGACTGGTCACCCACCACATCAATACCAAAATATGTACCTTTATAAGATTTGATCACTCTTTGAAAGGTATTTTTCTCATGTATTTCATATCTGAAAGACTTGATACATTTTTTCTAATCAGGATGAAGAACATTTCTATATAAAGTGGAGAACTCCCAAGAAGAAATATGTAAAAATGTAAAATGAATAGCAGCGCCATTGAACTGCACCAACAAAATCTTCGAATTAGATGGAAGCCAAACCTTGTTATTGCCTAAAAATGTTTTATGAGACCACAGTGATTAAACGAAAAATTCTGTACTTTCTTCAAGCCTTTAGACAGCAAAACTGACAATTCTTTAGTACAGCAAAATTTGGAACTTAATGTGAATCAGAACTTAAAAGGGTTTTTATGCAGTTTGGAAGTGAGTAAATGTTTGGTAAATGGATATGTACGCCAGGAAATTCCAGGACAAATGAATATAAATATTGTTGATGCTTGTTCAAAAATAATCCAATGATTAATTTATTTTTCAGTATCTTGGAGAACTTGAGTTGTTCAACAGGCATAATTTGGTCAATAAGAACCTTATGATAAAGCTATTTACATATGAAAATAGTATTATTGAATGCTTCATTACCAGGTGCAATAACATTTATCCTGCATATCTTGAAGGCAATGAATAACTTCTGGATTTGTAAAGCAGGACGTGATAAGGGTTTGGATGTTTTCTGTAATTTTTATATTATGTTTGCAACGATATGCCTTATTTCAATGATCCATTCATCTTAGATGGAAATATCATTCTCATCCTTCTTTGCCCATTTTCGAGCAAATTTTTCAATATCTTCTATTATCGTTTTCTTGTCTTACCCCAAGCAAATTTCTGTTGCTCATGGCCCTTAGGCTCTTTTGAAATTATTATTATCTTATCATTTGGTACAATAGAAAGATTGCCAGTAATTATATCCACCATGATGATTTGAAGTGTAAGGCGAAATATGACATTGACATGGGTTTTGCAATTTATCGCTGTTGGACAGATTTACATGGGTTTTGGAATGCTGGATTCTTGTTTTGACATGGTAATGGTTTTTATTATATGGCAAACTAAACGTCCATAATATATGCTGGACACAAAAATATGGATATAAATAATTAAAAATAATGTGGAAGTACCCAGGTGCATGATGTAGCTGGACTGTGTAGAGTCACAAAGCCACCTATGGCCTCCAGTAGTGACACATGATCCAAACTAGTTTGACCTTTTATTGTTATTCAAGGTCAAAATTAACAGCACCGCCCCCCACCACCATACCCCATACCCCTCCAAAAAAATAAAACAGTAGGCAGTTTCCGCAAAGAGAATAAGCCACAACAGGCCAAAGGGATAATCAGGAATTTTATGGTAATTCCGCCCAATCATGCTTAATTCTGATTCTAAGATGGCAAATTAGATTGATAAATACACATGCTCCAAACAGCATGGATATTTGCGGTGTAATCGTTTCTCTGGTCGAGGTTCGTAAGACATTTAGGAATAAACGAACCCAAGCAGCAAACAAGGAATATGAAAACTAACAAAACGGCACTCTAATACATTGTATTGTTATGTCTTTCATCATAAGCTCTAAGTATGGTTGCATAAAGTATAGCAGCCTTTAAGAAATATGTCAGTCACGTGCATGGATACAGTTCTCGACGGCAGCAACAAGTAAATTTTCCAAAATACTTTCCTCACCTCAAACTTCTGCCTGGACTAAATATTATTGCATGTCACGATGCACATGTACCATTTCCCTGATGCTAATTGTAGCTTCTAAAAGCATGGATTCATGCTGGTCCAAATGGATTTGTCTTTGTTTAAAAGCATTAGTTTACAAAGGAATACTTAGAAATGATCCAGATTATAGACCTAAACGCACTGACGTGAGTGTATATTTGATATTTTCACATACAAAGAAAGAGAACTTTAATAATAATAGTACTATAGTTCTCTGCTTTTGTGCTGGAGTCCTGTGTGACACAGGTGCTGTAGAAAAAAAAACACAAAGTAGATAAGATGGAGGGAACCATGGTTATCCTTACCAGCTTTTTCATGCCATGTTTCCCAGGACAAGAGCCGAGGCAAAAGGTCCACCACATCCTCTCTCTCAGCTGTGGTGGGGCCTTGGTCCTAAATATATCCCCTACACTCATCGCTTGCCCCTCCCCCCTCCCAATAAAAAAAAAAAACCTTAGACACCCTATCCCCGCCTCTAAGGCACAGACATTTCCCATGGGAGCCCTTATAGGGGCTACCACCGTTCCATTTCCTCCCTGCACTCTGAAAGTCCAATTAACCCTGCTGCTATCTAACTCTATCAAATCATTTATTTTCTTCCAGCACCCTACCAGGTATTGTTGTAGCCTTCTAGTACCTTCCCTGCCTCCCACAAAGCCACCTTTCAAACCTAAATCCCATGGTACACGTTCCTCCTTCTCAAAAAATCGAACCTCTTCCAGACCCTTGTTATTATAGTGTTCCCTGTGCCACTTTCTGAAAAATTCTTCTTCACTTGATACCTGAACATGCATTAACCCATTGCTCTTATCTTAAACCTAGGTATTCAACCCATCAACCTCCCCAATTACAATTAACTGTCCTTTAACTTGTGGAATCTGGAAGCGTACAATTCTTCCTTACTTTTCCCATCTGATTTTTTCCCCAGGAGCCTTCACTTTACTCTTAACCTTACTATATTCTAACCTCCATTTATACCCATACTCCCCAGCTATGTTCAGCATCTCTTGTAGTTTTTCTGGGACTATGCCATGAATACAATGTCATCTGCAAAAATTAAAACTGGGATCTTTATGTCACTTGCTTTTATTCCCTTATTGCACTTCATTAACTTATCACCCAACTCCTTAACATACAGAGCAAACACAATCGGCGACAGCACAAATCCCTGCTTAAGGCCTATATACAGGCTTGCATTCTCTACTTCTACCTTTCCTAATGAGACCGCACAGTGTACATCTTCATACAGAATTTCTTAAAAGTCCCCACCAAAATCCTAGTCCACACAGTTGTTCACATATGGCATCTCTCCATGCCCTGGCATAGGCTTTCTTCACATCTAAGAAATCCGTGGAGACTTTATTCTGCTTTTGTTTTGCCAATTCTGACATAAAGGTCAATGTGAAGATGTGCTCACCTACCTTTTTATCTGGTCTGAATATATGTCTGAATTTCCCCTAGAATATCAAGCCTTCCAACTACTTCGTCTCTGGTATATTCTCCTAGTGAATGTTGGTCCCACATTTGACGAAGTGACAATATCTGTACACTGGTCCAATTAGTCTTTTCGGCCATTCTTTGGAATATATATGATCTTGAGTTTATTCCTTTTCTTTCGTACTTGTCTTTTCTCAATAATCCTACCGAAAGGCAAGTGTGAACTATCGTCAATTTCCTCTGGCTCTCTCTTCATGAATTCCGTCAATATATCGTCTGGTCCTGGAGCTTTGCATAATCGCATCTGCTCAATTTCTATTTTAACTTCTATACTTCCGACTCGACTACACATCTCTGGATTTCATTGATCCTGTGTGTACTCTGCTTGACACCACAGTACTGTTCCCTGACCCCACTGTTGATTATTAAGTGCTTGTCAATACTCCCTTAAAGCTTCCTGTATTTCTTTCTTGTTATCTGTCCGTTTCCCTCTGTGTATAATTTCTGGTGATTCGTTCAATTTATGCTGATTAACCTGTTTCCAAAAGATGGCTGACCCTTCTCCCTCATTCTCTATTATTTTTCTTGTCATGTGTTCATTTTTGCTGGCTCTTTTTTGCTGCTTTCATCTCCTCTACATCCCTTCTACGTTCTATATACTGTCTCTTAGGTTCTTCTGGATCACCTTAGGGATATTTGTTTTTCCTGGCTAATCTACATGCTCTGTTTTAAGCTTCTTTCTTTTTATGGCTCCTTGCAGCTGCTGGGTCTGTTCTACACCATAGACTTTCAACTAGGACTTTATTTCTGCCTATCTTTTCCTGTGCTACCCTATGAATCCTTCTAATCAGATCCCCATTCATTTCCTGTACTTCCCATTTGTTCTCCCATCCATTTATCCATTTTACAATTCCATTTTTAATTGACACTGCATGTTAATGGGGACTACCATCCATTATGGTCACTGCTTATATCCAATCTACCTTCCTCATCTATTTTGCATCCTTGTGACATTTGGAATGCTTTACTAACTACTAAAATGTAATTGATTATTGTCCATCTCTCTCCATATGCCCAGGTCCATATTCCTGTGCATTGTACATCTCTATTCACTATCCTAAGACCAAAATCCCTTGTGAAATTCAGTAGTCTGGTTCCATTTCCATTGATTCAGCTGCCCCCTCCCTCAATTCCACTCATTCCATTTCCCATGCGCCCACTAAAATCACCAGCTATCAAAATCTGGTAGCCCTACCACTGAACATCACTAATCATCATTCTCATTCTATCATACATCTAGTCATTCCATTCATTGGGTAACCCTTCACGACCGACACACACTACACCTACTGCTACTCTATTGCCATTTGCACCTCTTCCTAGCAACTGTATTTCATTTTCTATCTCATTATCATCTTCCCACCTGCCCTTTCAGACTTCACATCAGTCTACCTCTTTCTTTATTAAAAATCCAATTCCTCTTGCCTTCTTTTGCCCAGTCTCTCTTCCTTCACCTATCATATCATATCCTGTGGGGCCTGTCACTATTGATATTTCTTCTTTTCTAATATGTGTCTCTGCTAGTGCTATTATATGCATCTTTTTGCATTCAGCTACCTTTTCAATTCCTGCTATCTTCGCTTTGAAGCCTCTACAATTGACATTTTCTATTTTTATGTGTTTTTTTCTTTCTTCCTGTTGCACTTTTCCTTCCTGTTTGCCTGTGGTCGTTATCCCAGTCTGGAACTGACCTGGTAGTGACTGGGGTTTCTAGTTTTCCTGCTGCTGCCCCCCCCCCCCCCACTCACTATATACCTGCCCTAGCCTATCACCACCCTTTTGACTTGGGTGCAGCCCATCCCCAGCAAACATCTCCCCCCCTCCCTGCGAAATCCTCCCACGCATCTCTAAAAGCTAGTCCACCCTCCTTACATAACTTTTCTAACCTCCTGTTAATCCAACAAATCCTGCTTGCATTCCAACCACTCATCTTAAGCCATGGTGATATCTCCATCACGAACGCATCACAATCTAACTGTACTAACCTCCCCACAAGCTTCCCGTACCTACCTAACACCGTCTCAGTCCCTATTCTCTTCCCCTGCTCTTTCCTGTCTGAGAGATCTTTGTGCCAACCTGCACGATGACCCTCGGACGCTTCCCACATCTGCTTACTACCCCCTCAAGCCTTTCCTCAACATTCCTTATCTAGGCCACTGGAAGGCATAAAATAACCTTATGCTCCCTGTCTGCTCTACACGAAGACCCTACCTATCTTCTTACAATGCTGGTCCCTGTCACCACTGCCTCTCTAGGTCCCTCCCGTGCCCCCCTCCCACAGGGGCCTGTCATTCTCTGCCTCCCCTCATCTTCACGTCCCTCCTGACGTCTCCCCCATCCTGTTCCCCCTCAACCTGAAATACCTTACCCTAGAAATCCCTGCTTATAACTGCTGCAGCCCTGACACTATCTCTACCCTCTTCTAACTCGATCTTGAGGGCTGCCAGCTACTGCCAGCCCTGTCCGCCCTTCTACTCTGTGACAATCCATGTCCCCACATACTGAAATTGTGTGTTTATTAATTTTTCTTCTATGGTAATGTAATTCAAAATGGCGGCTCCCACGCACTGACCTATTTCCGCTTGCTCAAACTTTCTGATTAAAAATTCCCAAAAGGCCCAAATATGTCACTAAAACGTTTGCTGTGTTCTCTATATAATATAAAAAATTCAATTTTTAACTTGATCAAACTCTCTCTAAAATTGACAAAATTCTACTTAATTTACCCCAGCTTAAAATCCAAACCTTCTCTCGCTAAATCTCTTCTGGCAATCTGTAGGTATGTATCAAAGTCAAGACGTTGCAGATTCCAAGTCCAAATTGGGTCAATCAGGGTAAGCGTGTATGCATGTGAATTACATTGCAAACATCACAGGGTAGATCATCTAAGTACAACAGCACTGCCTGCAACGATGAAATTAGGCCACTATCGCCACTACCATGTAAGAATTAGTATCGATAGCAACTATGGGCCTAGCACCTTCCATTACCAACATACTGGGCTATTTATACTCCTGAACAAAAACAAAAAACAAAAATAAAAACCGTAAAAACAGGCGCCCCCATGATTTATGATGAGCTGCTCTAAATATTAGTTTGTGTACAAAATGTGGGTGTCACGTGGATTGGTATGAACGTTGACAGGATAGCTGGGATTATGCATAGCAGTTCCCAAAGAATTAAAATGCCCTCAAATGAGATAACAATCAAAAAGGTGCAAAACGCATGCCTGGTATATAGGCGCCTGTTTATATTGCTTGTGGCAGGATCCAGCTCCATTTATTGTTCCATGAATTTACTGAAGCATGAGCCATTTAACAAGGTACCACATAGATCCACAAGGGATAGATCCCCCACCAAGTTGGAAATAGCGCTGGTCAATGGTTTGTATGAACAAAAATTAACTAGATATGCATACATTTTCAATAATCTAAACCTTTCATTTGCCAATCATTATGCAGTTTCTTATATGTTTCTAATATCAACAAGTAGCAAAAGCACCTCCGACAGAAAACTTTGTCAAGACAGATTCCTTCTTAAATAAAAAATAAGGCGTGAGAAGTGGTAGAGAATTTTAAAGTCCAATACCAAAAACTTTGTAGTAAAAACAAATTATCAGCACTAACCAATTAGTGCATAACAATATAGTAGCAGACAGAGAAGGGCTTAGATTTTGAAAGCAATTGGTTGGTGCCGTAATTTTGGAGATTTGTAAAAGATCCTACCTACCACTACATATAACAAACTGGAAACTTATAATAACCTGTGACAGTGCAAACATAAAAAGTGGTTTGGTGTCCTTTGAATTAAGGTCAACTTTTTTAAGGCTGTCATTCACGTCTCAAAGCACTGGTTTAGGAGGAAAATTCCTCGCTGATACAAGTACCCCTTTTTTCTTGAATGAAGAGCTACCCAAAGGTAACAAGGTAAGAAGGAATACAATTATTAAGGATGGCACATATATGACCTTTACAATCATCTAAAGTCGAGAGGGCCAAAGACAATAAAACTGACATCACAAAATCTGGAAAGTTGCAACTTCTCAAAATTAAATGACAGTAGTTATTCAAATATGAAAGTGATTCATGTGTAAAATAATAATTGTACAACTTATGATTAAAATGGCATGTACGTTCATATCTAACTGGAAAAAGTTCATTAGGATGAATACCTTTCCTCCACGATGTCAAATGTTACTGTCACATAGGTAACATGGCCTCTGCCACTTCCTTGAGAAAATAACAAAACCATCTATACTTGCATGCAGAGGTCAATGTCGTAAGTCTTGTAAGTAAAAGATAAAAAAAGTAACCAAAATTGGTTAACAGATATTTTAGAGGGCATATATGTCTACCTTAATATGATATGATACTTTTCTTATGTACAATGTACATTTCTTTAGGGAGTGATAAAGTATACCTACTGAGGCCTCTTAGAAAATACCATCATGTTGAGACCATAACCGTTTCTAATGAGTGGATACGAATATGTTGAGTATCTGGTCCCATTACAACATGTCATGGTCTGTCAAGTAGGAACAATTGGAGAGCCACCGTGGCCAAGTGGTTAAGGTCCTCGCTTTGTGTGCGAGGGGTACGGGGTTCAACTCCCAGCCGATCCAAAGGGACTCTTCCCTGGCTCTTCACATGCAGTGACCACTTAACTGTTCAAAGGCTTAGTGGGACATGCTTGGGTTACCTGTGCCTGATAATGTCAGCGGCGATGACGGAGGCTGCAAGTCCCCTGACTCAGTAGTGGTCGCTAAAAGAAATGCACTCACGACAGGTCCTCGTACACACGTGTGAATGGCTGATTGAGTGGAGCGTGCAAGAGGGCCCTGGGGAAATAAGCGTCATTTTACCAGGTTTAACCCTCTATAAATAAGGTTTACCTACCTACCTACCTACCCAATAATTCATCTTCACTTTGTACTTTGGAAGTGAATAATATACAAAGTACATTTTATATTCAGTATATTGGATGGATAAAACATGATTTGAAATATTCCTTATCATGGTCTGCCCATCCATTATTAACCAATTCCACTTCCATTCTACAAAATATGCCTTGAAAGGTTAAAAATATAATATTTCTTGATGATCTAGTTGTTCTTGGATATACATCATAGGTTGTCTGTTTAACATGGTGATCGATATTGTTGAATAGGTATTTAAATGAAACGTATAGCCCAAGCAGGCTATTTTTCTATTTTTTGAAGAAAGTCATTATTTCTATGTTGTCGATATCACATGTTATCCTCTTGTTTAAAACTTGTCTTTTATGAATGACTGCTTGTCTCAAGCCATTGGTGATTTTTTCCACGTTACTATTGAAAGCAGATTGTTGATGTTTTTTTCGATTCCTGAATTTCTGCTTTTTTGTGCTTAACTTTGCTGTTATTGTTTGGGTTGGAATTTGTGAATGTGTGCAATGTTTTTTTTGCACTATTACATATTCAATCTGGTGATGTTCATGTTCATGGACCTGGAGACTTTTCGACTTGGACTGACTTTCAACTACGATATTGACATATAATGGTCTCACTGCTATCGCGTAAAAATCCCATATAAGGCTGCATCTGAGGTAAAAAAGTATCAAATGACACCAAAAGGAATATCGAAAACTCACATATGATTATAACAGAGGAAAGCATAGGCCTGACGAATAGGGTAAACATTTTGAAATCAGACATTTAGAGAACTTGGAACGTCTAGCTGTGTGGTTTCTCTTTAACACATTTTATTAACAATTGGGCACCAGGCAAGTCTTTAAATGAAGCACTCTTTTCCATTGTAATTAGAGGGGTCAGGTTGAACAATGATATTGGTAACTATATATATATATATATATATATATATATATATATATATATATATATATATAAATATATATATAGATATATATATACATATATACACATATATACGTATATATATATATAAATATATATATAGTTATATATATATATATATATACATATATACACATATATACGTATATATATACTGAACCCCAATGAAAAGTATCCACATGCCAATTTTGAAGTATTTTATTGTTTATACTTGAAACATTTCATACCTAGACGTGCTTAGAACTTAACAAAGCATTCACTTTTCTGGCGTAAAAATAATGTCACGCTCTACCGACATTAACGTCACTTACAGGCAAAAAATGTCATTAACTGCCTTAATTGAAAGTCACACAAATTTTTCTGTTCAATATGGGATGTGGCCACCTCGAGCATCAACACATGCTATACATCTGCGGCGCATACTGCTGACCAGGGTTTGAATTCTGTGTTGGGGAACATTATTCCATTCTTCCTGCAGAGCTTGGATCAGCTGGTTTCGGGTAGTAGGCCTAGGTGTCCTCCGATTGAATACCTTGGCCTAACTGATCCCACAAATGTTCAATAGGGCTCAGATCGGGTGAGAACGCTGGCCATTCCATGACATTGATGTTGTTCTCATTGAGAAAGTTCATTGTTAATCTTGCAGAGTGTGCACGTGCATTGTCCTGCTGAAAGATCGCCAGATCTTGATGCTGCTCCATAAATGGGACCATGTGCGGCTCCAGCACCTCATCAATGTACCGCCTAGCATTGAGGATCCCTTGAATGACCACTAGGGGTGTCCGGTAGCGGTTGCTGATGCCTGCCCACACCATGACAGAGGGTCCACCTCATCGATCTGCCTGACGGACACAGGCATCTGCATATCTCTCCCCAGTCCGGCGCCACACACGTTCTCTGCCATCTGCTCTGCTGACACAAAAACGGGACTCGTCAGTAAAAAGGACGGTATTCCACTGCTGGCGAGTCCACCTGGAGTGTGCTCTACACCACTGCAGTCGTCTTTCTCTTCTGGGTTGGGTCAGCAGGTTACCCCTGTAAGGTCTTCTGGCTGTTAGGCCACTGCTCCTCAGTCGCCTCTCCACAGTAGAACTACTGACAGGACGGTGATTCACCCCTTGAGTCTCACGGGCTGTTTGGGCTGCTGTACGGAAACGGTCTCGCAGGTGCATCAGCCGGATGTGACGGTCTTGGCCAGGTGTTGTCACTCTTTCTTGGCCAGGCCTAGGCCGATCATCTACGGATCCAGTTTCTTGTTGCCGTTCAATTAGTCGTTGGATGGTGCGCCGAGTACACCCCATTCTTTGTGCGATTTGAGTGATTGGGACTCCACCCTCTGCAAGCCCCAAAGCATGGTGTCTTTGACCTTGACTCAGACGCGGCATGATCGCCTCAACACACCTGAGACCACTGGCTTTTTTCTTGGCTGAACATCCCTTTTTAAAGCCACTGAAAACATCAGGTCATTTTAGCCATCCAATAGGAGTGGTGGTCAGAAGCCATATTCGGTGCACAAAAGTCACATGCATTATGTAACAACCCAGCAAAAGTTAAAAAGTTGTCCTGAATGACCCTGATGTAGGCTCAAACCATGCATATATGCACACACAGTACTTAGTAACTTACAAAATTAATGTGTTAATTTTTTTATGTGGATACTTTTCATTGGGGTTCAGTATATATGTATATATATATATATATATATATATATATATATATATATATATATATATATATATATATATGTATATATACATTGATAGCAAATACAATAAATAAAGGAAAACAATATTATGGAAAGTTACATTGTTTTTTGGC
This sequence comes from Hermodice carunculata, assembly GCA_964020975.1. NCBI lineage: Eukaryota > Metazoa > Annelida > Polychaeta > Eunicida > Amphinomidae > Hermodice > Hermodice carunculata. Next base: position 3,640,292 of record OZ026618.1, read on the forward strand.
TTGTGTTATATACGACTTTATGCCAACCTTGTCAGTTCATATCGGCAAGCTGTAGGTTACAATCCTTTTCCTCTCATACAAACCAACAGTTATCTAAAAATAGCAAAAACACAAACAAATCATAGAAAAATTGAGAAAATGCAGCTATACCTGAACAACTAAAGAACTAGAAATCCCTTGCAGTGTTTCTGCGTATTACCAATCAATTTAGTGAGCTGTTTCGGAGTGAAGGTTTTTTTTTTAAGATCCCCCCCCCCCCAGGAAAAAAAATATAAAAAATCATTGGAACATTGCCATTAAGTTTGAAATGAATCTGGTGTATGTTTTCAGAAAAGTCGAAAATGTGAATTAACATTTGTGAGATTTACTAACTTACATAGTAATCATCAGGAAAGGTGTATTTATCAGTAAGAACCTGAATTGAAAAAAAAAATCGATAAAAATAGAAAATCTACAGCAATGGCACTTAGTGAACAAAGTTGTTTGACCTTTTTCATAAGGAACATATCCCCAAAGTTTCAGATTTATCCGAGAAATTATTCTGGAGAAGAAGACATGAAATAGCAAAAACACACATAAAATCATTGAAAAAAAAAACGAAGTGCAGCGCCACCTGGTGAACAAATAAAAAACAAAGAGTTCTCAGAAGTGTTCCTGTGTGATATCAAGGTACCTGGGTGAGCGGTTCCAGAGACGAAGATAATTTCAGATTTACCCCCCCCTCCCTCCCCCGCCAAAAAAATCATAAAAATGCACTGGGACATGACCATTTGAACAAATGAGGTAGAGACCCAGCCAAAGTATATTGCCACCAAGTCTGAAGTGAATCTGCCCTGAGGTTTTGGAGAAGTCAAAAATGTGAATCGCCAACCTACATACATACGGACAGCAGGGCGATGTCCTAACCACCACAATAGCTGAGCTGAATTTAAAAGGTAGTAATAGGTTTCAAGCAGTCCAGAAACCTATGTGACATACTGATTCACTCAATAATCAATCATCAGAACACTGAAGCAACCAAGGCGGTCATCTCGGAAACGAAACACAGGAACACATGCAACTGCCAAAGCAGATCGACATATGCCGTCCAGAGCAGGTTGTTGAGAAAGTTCCAACCAAAATTTACCTCCTCACTACAAACTTTGAAAAAAAAATGTTGTACAAGCACAAACTCCATTGAAAGACATGACAAGGGAACACTGTTATTACATAGTTGACAAAGTGATCACTCTATCATGTGGTAGACACTTGGCCCAACAGGGACATGATGGACTTTATATTAAAGTGCATATGCTAGAATACATCCAATCACAACTCAACAGAAAGTTGCCCGCACTAGAGAGTTGTGACTAAATCCAGCAAAACATTGGATGCACCAGCTATATGCTCCTTTCAGTCTTTCGGCTTCAATATCAGTGGAGATGAGTCTTCTTGCTCATCTATTGCTAAATGTTTATGGTCTTAGCTCATCTATCCATGTTATTTGTGGGATGAAACCACTATTATATTTACTGTATATTCTCATATTAGCATAAAGGTGTATAACTTTTGTTGCGTCACTTTTTAAAATAAAGTATGCAGTTGGTGTTGTGCAGACACCTTTCATTGAAAACATTCAAAATAAAAAAGGCGAGTCTATAGATAGAATCAAAAGTTATGCCAGTGTTTACCTGTCATAGCCAGGAAACACGTGCTCCGAGCACGGCTTGCCAGCATTACGTCACTGCGTATGAATATGTGATTTGCCCTCTGTTTATAAAACTCATCATGGAAAAAATATCTGTCAAACCATACAACACAAACAGGCTGATAAGCTCATGTAATAGTCTAGCTGAAACAGTGGGTTAATTACAGGTAGATGGCCCCCAAAGGTGTCAGCACACGACAACCAAGAACTATTTAGTGCGGTAACCTGCACCTGATTGGCCGCAATGGTGTATTCATACCTTCATTATGCAAATGACAATTAATATTCATGTTAATTATGCATATGCAATACTGACCCATACAAGTGTAATAACGGAAAAGAAAATTCAGCTAACTGATATACTTTTGGAAATATAACAGCTTTTCTATGCACTATCACAACGGATTCCCAATGCAATTTTAAGTGTTTTGATCTGACCCCACCAATCAATAGAATTCATTATTTTTTCTTCAAAAATTTGATTTCATCTTATTTTTTTTCACTTGGGTTACATTATTATTATCTGTTTGTAACAAAATAATACAGCTTGCCAGAAAACACCTGGTCAGTGAACCTACATTGACCTTGATACCACCACCCCCCCCCCCTTAAAAATGATGGCTGCTGAGTGGTACACACTGCCTCATTGTTGCTCTAATAAAATTTTAACTATTGATGATACACACTTGTTTGTACACATATATATCAGTCTTATTTCTACCATCAAGTGGTTACAAGGCCATCATGATCACTTTGTAATCCTTCCTACTTTCCATCTTCATTTATCAAGTAGTTGGGGGCTTTTTCAGCTGTTTTTAAATATGCAAAAATTAAAGTCAATTTCAACATATTTTCCTTTGAAATATCATTCATCCCCATTCAATCTTATTTTAAAATGGAGAATTTAACCTGAATATCAATTTAAAAGTCACTCTTTCTTCATTTTTCCCCAAAATATGCAAATATCATTGTTGTTTTGGTTAATACATGAAAACCCAGCAATGTACCCTATTGTAAACCATTGACACAATTTAATTGTTTTATTTTACATAAACAAATAAAGAGAGCCATCTCAAATGGTTTGATCTGACAAATATAAGTGGTAAGGCAACATTTAGAGCAAATAAATTTGACATGAAGGTGATATTTTAAAATTTCATCTGTCAGCATCAGTTTTCCTTCAGGGATGAAACCACCATTATATTTACTATATATTCTCATATTAGCATAAAGGTGTATAACTTTTGTTGCGTCACTTTTTAAAATAAAGTATGCAGTTGGTGTTGTGCAGACACCTTTCATTGAAAACATTCAAAATAAAAAAGACGAGTCTATAGATAGAATCAAAAGTTATGCCAGTGTTTACCTGTCATAGCCAGGAAACACGTGCTCCGAGCACGGCTTGCCAGCATTACGTCACTGCTTATGAATATGTGATTTGCCCTCTGTTTATAAAACTCATCATGGAAAAAATATCTGTCAAACCATACAACACAAACAGGCTGATAAGCTCATGTAATAGTCTAGCTGAAACAGTGGGTTAATTACAGGTAAATGGCCCCCAAAGGTGTCAGCACACGACAACCAAGAACTATTTAGTGCGGTAACCTGCACCTGATTGGCCGCAATGGTGTATTCATACCTTCTACTTCATTTGCACCTAAAGTATTTCAACCAAGAGACAAAGCGGGGAAGATTTGAATCATTTTTTTATTATCTAGGTCCCATCCAAAGTCATTGGAACAACACATTAGTTGTTCCAATTATGGAATGCCTAAGTAAATTCCCCATCTGATCCCAACATTTTTTTTTATAACAAATATAGAATATGATATGGCTAACAGTGAGTTACCACTCACAAGGGATTGCTGTTGTGGCTGGAGGTCAAGAGTGATTTTCGCTACTAACAGCAACCACGGGGGGGGGGGGGGGGTGCAGCACATCCCAGCACCAAGCGTAGTATAGATGGATCAGCTGTACGTGGTGATGAGGTCAGGTTTGCATTGAAAGCAGAGAATGTCATAGAAAATGGTGGATGTGCTCTCTTTTGCTACTTGTTTTTTTGTTTTTGTTTTTTTTTTTGGGGGGGGGGTGTCTGTTGTTTTTTTGTTTGTTTTTGTTTTTGGGTCCAAGTCATCAGATTCCACCCATAATGCAACAAAATGGAACTTATGACACTGCTACGCAGGAAAATAGCCTTTTATAAGAGCTAGGTCAAATTTTGAAATGGGTAGCCTTGAGTAATTTGCCAAGGTCACAGAGCCGCATTAGCGAATCTTGTTTGTCCACCATAACTGAAGACTTTTTTGAGATAGGACTTTGATAGCGGCCAGATATATACTCTAGTGTAAGGGCTAGGTGAAGTATAAAAGTGGTCAACCTTGACCCTATTTCCAAGTCACGTAGGAACTATTGTTTTAATTTCCTTCCCATTACTAAAAACATTTTTATGATAGGATCTGTCTATTGCACAGGTTTATAGTCTTGATCCAGGGCTTGGTTAAGTGCGAAGGTGCGTGACTTTAACCTAAATCCAAAGGTCATAAGGTCACTTTAGTGAACTTGGTTTACGCATTGTAACTCAGAATTTAAGTTATGACTTCAATATAGTACACGGTAATAGTTCTCAAAGAGGGCTCGGTCAGTTAGAAGATGGATAACCTTGACCAAATCCCCAAGGCCACCAAGGAAGAGAGTTCACTGAATACACCAACAGTATACTTGTTGCAATGTGACTATTTTTGTTGTGCAAGCTACTTTCATGACTTAAAATACCATATGGGTAAAACAGCTTGTATACTTTGTATATGTTACTTATTTTCAACTATTGCTTGTATAAAGGTGTGTGTGTGTGTTTGTGTGTGTGTGTGTGCGTGTGTGTGTGTGTGTGTGTGCATGATTGACAGTCATAAAATCGGGCCACGTGGTATAGCTTAAAACATAGACGCAATGAATAAAATTTCCGTTTTATTTCCCTTTTGTATTGTATTTTATCATATCCGTATTTCTCTAAATATTAATTCAAAACGTCCCACCTAAGCGGGGTGTTGTGTAACTATAGGACTATGTAGTGTGTGTGTGTGGGGGGGGAGGGGGCATATGTTATTTCTCGTGTTATTAGCTGTCCATTGTACTGCATCTTCAACTATTGGCTCCATTTAAAGTTTCCATATAATGTTCTTATATTGATAGAAGGGACCCATATAAAAGAACATTAAATGAAGTGAGGTCGAGATAAAGATGGATTGGTCTGCCGGGGGCAGAGAGAGAGAGAGAGAGAGAGAGAGAGAGAGAGAGAGAGAGAGAGAGAGAGAGAGAGAGAGAGAGAGAGAGAGAGAGAGAGAGAGAGAGACAGACAGACAGAGAGACACTTGCAGAACCTTGCCTGAACAACACAGCATCAGGGATATCGAACATATAGAGACAGCTCTTTATATGTACAATCTAAACTAATTGTTTCACCAGGAATTGTACAAGTGTGACCAATAAAACGTCAAGTTCCCATTATTATTTTACAACAGTAACGGCAAAAGTTCCGCAGTTGTTAATATAAACTTAGCAAATTTCTTTGAAAACAATCTTAGCTAGATATGCTGCTTTGATTATGCACACAAAAACTAGGGGCCATTAAACTGTGATTTCCCAAAAGGTAAATAAGCCTATAAATACTAACCCACCCACAAAAAGTTAATCTCTTTATTTTTTTTTTTCGGGGGGGGGGGGGGGGGAAGGGGGGGCAACAGCAATGACCCGAATCTTCTTGATACTGGGGAAAAGCAGTGTTTAAAGTTTCTCTGAAATTTGCAAAGCAAGGAAAGCAACATTCTTATCATTGTGGAGTATCCAGATGTGAGATGTGTAACGCAATTGTTGCTGATGGATATTACAGCACTGCAGGCCTTTACCTTTTACCTTATCAAAAATCTGGGCAAAACGTTATTTTGGTGCCAATTACACATTTTACTAAATTAAGCTGTCCATTGACAGAAACGTGTTTTGTGATAATTGATAACGCACTTTTTTGGCAAATGTAGGTTATTTACAGATATATTTTAACTCGGTTAAGGCATAATAATTCTAACATTTAGGTATCTGATTGGCCCGCGGTCCTCTGGGGTTGCTCAAATATAGTAAAACATTAATGTGGCTACACACCATATCTTGCTGTCAATGATGCTTTACCTAGTTGCATTTCATATCTAACCAACAGTACAACAGGCCGGAAGAGGAAAAACACATCTTATATATATATATATATATATATATATATATATATATTATATATATATACATATATATATATGTGTATGTGTGTGTGTTGGTGTGTGTGTGTGTGTATGTGCGTGTGTGTGTATATGTATGTATATATGTGTGTGTATTTCCTTTCAAAACATAATGTGTACCTAAATAAAACCACAACCCTCTTACTTTCCAATCGTAATATAACCCTTCAAAAAACAGAACACTCTTTCATAAAAGTCCTTGGAAATAAATGTGTGCAAAAATGGATTAGAAAACACTGTTTATTGGCATAACAAGTACAACTAACCAGGCACCAATCATCTCAGGCAGAGTTGTTCCCAGTCTGGGACAAAATAATGGTGATTACAAATGGCATAAAGCAAACAATATTACTGGTGATCAATAATGTTATCCATACTCACAATCGCTTTTTGGAGTCCAGTCGCCCAGATTTTTTGCTGCTAGTCTTTACAGTATAGAATATCCACAAATATAAAGAACAACCATTAACGTAAAGCAAATTAAATTAAAAGTAATGAATGAAATCTACATGACAGACCATGTGCCAAAGCGATGCAGCTGTACGAGAATACAAACACTGGTCTCGACATACTTATTGTTTAGAGCTAGAGACGAGCCAGGCAAACACAACAAGCTTAGTATGACCATGGCTATTAACCCAACAGATAAGCTGACAACAATATCTCGTCGACTTGGTTCTTGCACCATCAACACCAGAACAATACTTATGTACCTTTCTACAGCCATTACCAATAGTATGAACACAGACATGAGCGACGAAACCGCAGATAGGATACCTAAGCATTTACATAGTATATGTTGCCGCCAACTTTCCTCCACAAATGCGTAAAAAGTACCAAAATATATATTGACCACTGATATTACCAACACATATGTTCCCATAAAAAAATCGTTAACAGCTAGAAATGCTTTAAATAGCTCATTGATATGAGCCTGAATGTTGGGTATTATCATCATAACTATACAATTCATGGTCATTCCTGAAATTGATATCAAAAACGCAACAACACACAAGATACGTGAAGAAAAGAGTCCATTGCAAGTATTGAACTCTCCTGGCCTTGGGTAACAGTTTTGTACGTGTGCAGCAAAGCAACAAGGTCTGAGGTGATCACTTTCTAATAGCCAGAGAGTATGGACATCAGCAAATATATCTTTGTCTACCCATTTGAGCCTATTGCCACGTACATCCAATTGTACAAGGCGTTTTATGTCTGCAAATATTCTGCCTATCTTGTCTAAGTTGTTCCATGAGAGGTTTAAGGAACTAGTATGCATACTTGCGAATGCAGCTTGTCCAATTATTGTAATGCGCAGGTTGGCAAGATTCAGCAGAGACAGAGTTCTCAGTCCTTTTAATCCGCGCATATGTATAATGTAAATTGGATTAAATTTCAAGTTTAAGTTCATGAGCTTATTAACCCCGTAAAGGGCCTTCGTATGTATCGTGCATATATAATTTCTACTCAGATCTAAGGACAGAAGGTGTGGAAACATTATAAACTTTTTTGAACTCAGTTCCTTTATCTTATTCATAGAAATATCCATTTCAAAGATATATGGAAATCGAACAAGAGAACCGCGCCATAGTTTTAGTCCAGTATTCTTTAATACTAAAACTTTGCTGTACAAGGAGATAATTGGAAGAGTTGTCACGTTTGGGTGACTACATATGACTACAGGACCTCTGCAAAAACAAGACATTGGAACTGGACATGGGTGGCTTGGGCAGCTCAACTCATCATCACTTGTTATTTCACAGTGAACACAATTATCGCAAACATAATTTGGATGCACACAGGATGTTTGATTTTTACAACGGAAGAGAAATGGGCAAACAAAATGGTTGCAGTGTGTTTCGTCACTTCCAGTCTCACAGTCTGGAACTTTATTACAAATGTATCGCAGTGGCAAACAGTAACTCGCTGGACACTTATACATACCAGAACACTGTATATGTTCACATCGTTGAAGGTGTTCCCCATTTGAACAGAATCTCAAAAAAACGTTTCTGAATATTTCATAAAGACAAACTGCAGACTGAGGGTAGCAAGGCGAAAATTCCATTTCCTCACACTTCAACCAACTGGAACTTTGACAGGCATGTACTTCAATTAATGGGAAAGATATTTTTGAAAGTATTGGGCAGTGGGCCTCATCTTTATGTGATTTTAGGCAGTCAAAATTACCATCACATTGCAGGAAATAGGGAATACATCCGCCTTCACTGCATTGAAAATACGTCGGGTGACAAACACAGTCTGGTTGTTGGCAGCTTTTCAGACAAACTTGATACTCATATTCATTAACTCCAGTATGAAAGGTGCAAGTAAGTGTTACACAACCCCTCATCAGACCCATCCATGCAATTACAGTGACCAACATACATAACTGTCAATTACGCATTCCTTATTGTTGCACATAAACTGGCCAATCAAGCAATATGAACGTCTTAGTTGCGGACGGTTTTGACATACAAGCCCTATTTCTACATTTTGGTGCAAGAAGACCATAACGCTCAGTGACTCTCAGTTGCTGCATTGGGTGTTATAGTTGGCTGTATGCCAGCTAATTGACCAGACCTTTTTGAAATATGATCCCCCATTGTGGCTATGGTAGACTGATCAACAGTTTCCCTGTCTTATTTGCATAAAGATACTGTCCCATTCCTGCGCATCCAAACTTCGTGTAAATTGCAATAGCCTTCGACAATTTTGTGACAAAATGTTACAAGTTTGTAGCACAATTCTCTAGGCTAACAATGCCTACAATCCCCGGCCCTTGATACAATAAACAAATCGTGATTAGTGGATAAAATAGGAGAAGGTAAACTTAACATCCTGAGAATAAGTGTCTTCAAACTTCTTGTCACAAAAGATCAAATCAGATAGAAAAAAAATATATTTTACCATCTGGTATTTATGAATTTGTACATAGGGCAAAATACAGAGAACGACTGTTGAATTTTATCATTAAACCCCAAAATTTATGAACCTGCGGAAGGGATTGGGGGCGGGGATGGAGATGGGGGGATGGGTTGGGTTGGGATATATATACATACATATATATATATATATATATATATATATATATATATATATATATATATATATATATATATATATATGTATTTATATATATATATATATACATTACAAGGTTGAACCCCTTTTTATATCTACTGTGAAGCCACACACCAGCAACGAGACAAATATATATATGTGTAAAACATAATACACATACTGTATTCATCTTAATAAGCGCACACTCCCTGAAAAGTGCCCCCCATTTTTTCAAAGAAAGGACCCCCAAAATATCGCAGTTTTCAAGCAAGTGGTAGAATTTACTATTACACTTAAAACCTTCACTTTTTCAGCTTTTGTGGATGATTTTTTTTTTTTCATAGCGCACTGTGCCATTATTAAGATGAATACGGTATTTTTGCGTCCGTAATGCTCAGACTTACATTCATTATTGTGGCTGATTACCGACCTACAATGGAACTTTCCTACCGCTCACAATTTTAATAATTTGTCCGTTTATCGACATACCATAATCTTTTTTAAACTGTACATAACATGGAAGATTGGTGGCTACCATACTTACTATCGACATGGGACTGCCTAACCACAGTAACTTAAAATTCAACATTCATTCACCAACACATTTGCCAATATATGCGCGGGCTCGCCACTTGCGTGAAACTGATATATTTCATTTCTGGCCCCTTTACTTATAACAGACAGGGTGACTACTTTCACCTGCTCTAAACCATTTTCACTTAGTGACCGGACCTCACTTCACAAATGAGATTCAAGTGTTTACATGAATCACTTATACCATGCATATACGCATGAAAATGCAGGTACATTACATCTATTAGCTCTTTAGCTTCCTGTTTAAGCTAAAGGCTAGGGAAAAACATGGTGTACTGTAATCTTACAACCTATAATAAATTTTAACTCATTACAGTCATACATTTGTATCCATTACATTTTCACACATATATATATATATATATATATATATATATATATATATATATATATATATATATATATATATATATATATATATATATATATATATATATATATGCATTCCAACCATAGTCATGGAACTTAATGCCTATCCAGGAATCGTTTGTCTGTCTGTAACTCCCTCTGTCTGATGGCCGTAATACAAAAGGATGCATGGCACATCTGTGTCCTGTGAACATTTGTCTAGGATATACTTTTAACTAAGTGGCTCTGGTTCAAATCCAGGATGAAAGACATGAAAAGGAAGTAAGGATGCCAAAATATATGCACCAAGAAAAATGGTTGTACTCAAAGCTTTAAGGGCTTCACTTGATAAATGGATTATATGGTGTTATTTGGACTCCTTTATATATCTCCACAATCCTACAAAAAGACTGTAGAAATTGTCACACTTCACACATGCAGCTTGTTTCTGGCCTTACATCACTTTTTTTGCAATTTTTATTTGTAGTTTTAGCAACCTGTAGTATATGCATGGATGCTGAAATACACACAGTAGTGCTAGATTATGGACATATTTTTGCCTGCATGGCATGTACTGTATTTTAAAGGAATGTGCCATGTACAGGACGATCACTTCAAAATGAAAAAAAAAAAATGTATCTTTCCTCAACTACAATGCAACTAATAAGTGTCAGTGAAATCAGAAATTTCATGGAGGTAATTATACTCATTTAATGATATGTTGGCGAATGTTGAAAAATTACTTGGAGGACTCAGGTAATCATAGTCATTTTGATTACATATGCTCATGTACCACGAACCAATATTTGTTATGCATTTGAACACTGCAACTAAGTAAGTTGGTGAACACAGGAAAATTTCATGGAGGTACTTGTTCTCATTTAATCACATGCCCATGTAGCAAAAAGCAGAATTTTTATGCATATGAACAATGCAACTAAGTAAGATAGTGAACATTGAAAAAGTGCATAGACGACCCAGGCAATTCTAGTCATTTTAATTATATGTATTCATCTCCCATGAATCAATATTTGTTTATGTATATGAACATTGCAGCTGAGTAACTTGGTGAACATTGTAATATTTCATGGAGGTAAGTTTTTTAACATTGAAAAAGTGTATTTTTACTGATCAGAATGATACTGATATTTTCTTAATTGCATTCATATATCAAAAGTAAAGCAATTATCTTTGTTATGTAAGAGTTTCTTTTTGTTTAATATTGTTGGCTCTCCTGGCAGACGCAGGCAGACAATTCTAGTTATTCCATGTACTTGCGTGCCCCATATCTCCATCTAAATTTATTTGATAATGTGAATAATACAACTACCTATGTAAGGTGAAACTGCGTATGGGCTCTTCCAGAAAATGTCGTCTAGGGGTGGGAGGCAAACATCTTCCACCACCTAGCCAGGACACAACTGATAGTTAAACTTCCATGTCCTTACGGCAGATATACCTCACCCTGGACTTACAAAGTAATCTCCTGTTGCAACTACTTGTACATAATCAGGAACATATATCCCCACTCCCCGGACATGAAAAGTCTCTGCCAGTCCCTCCCCCTGACATTATCTTGAACAGTCCTTAACATTGAAAACTTTGTTGTTTGATACTGCACGTAAATAAACCCCATAGTGAGAGTTACTGTCATACGTACATGTATGTATATGAAAAGTAAAGCTAAGTTAGAAGTAAAACATTTATATGAAAAAGCAGTACATTACTTTTTTTTTTTTTTTTTTTTTTTTGTTACTTACAGAGTGTCTACGTTTTGTCATTAGAGACGATTTCTGAATAATCTAAACAGGGACCTATTAACACAGCCCCATGATTCTAACAGAAACTAATTATTTTGATTCAGATTTGCTGCAGGTATTGTTGTAGTGATGATTGCTGGCATTCGTAAAAGATTTTGCTTAAAAAATACCAGGGCAGTGTGCATTTCATTACGTTTCACGCACATATATAGAAAGAAATTGGTCATCTCGAGTCAAGGGAACAATTTTCACAGAAATATAAGCCCTAAATGTGACTTTGCATGTCCACGGGAACAAATCCGATTGCTGCCAGTGACACTGTATCTGTAATGTATTACTTCATGGGACCTGTAAAAATATGTCCCTTAGGACACTGTGTTATGACAGGACGATAAGATTCAACTCCTAACTGTTGCTCGAGGTCATGTTTTTTTCCAGATAGGTACTCTAACATAGAGTGAAAAAAGTAAACCAAACTGAAAGTACGTAATTTGTACATGTTTATTTTAGACCTCCATTGTGTTGCTTTTTGTGTTTGCCGTTTACATGTCAACATTTTTTTATGTGATGATGTAATTATCAGTGGGGATTTCTAGCAATTAAATCCCTCTTAGCAATCCCTTTGTACGGATAGGCCTGACCTTGCACCCTGTTTGCAACATTGTTGGCATGAACAGGGAAGTGCATACATGCAATATCTCTTTCTTTCCTTCCTTCCTTCCTTCCTTCCTTCCTTCCTTCCTTCCTTCCTTCTTTCCTCTCTTTGTTTCTCTCTTTACCAGACACAGTGTCAGTGAAAATTCACAGACTGTAAAGTAATCTTGGAATGGCTTGATATGGGAATAAATGTGCCTGCCATGTATAGATGAATTATATATCTATCCTATAGACGTAAATGGAAATTTACAAGGCACAAAAATGTATAAGTTAGAGTAAAGAAAATGAAAGTCAATGAATGAAATGGTATGCTGTGATTGGTTACTTTTGACTGGTAGTCATGGCAACAGTTCACTTCATACCATAGGAAATATGTCCAACTGCATATGTGCAGAAAAAAGTAGAAACTGCCAAAATTGCAGGTAAATACACACTACATGTATCTCATATGTTACAGCTACAGAGGAAACCTTAATTGTGCAGAAATTCCGTGCTTGAAAAGGCTAATCTTAGCTGTATCAGACAAAAACCGTTGATTTCAGCTGTCATCATAATGGCCGCCAATCACTGTTTGTTTGACAAAACTTGCCATACTTCTATCCACAAATCCAGCCCAGGCGATGGAAACCATTTACTGCTGGCACCAATACTGCTTGTCAATGGCACTTTGATCATTGGGTTAAGCTGTATGTACCTACCCACCTGTTATACAAGGTTATTATCATTGTGATTGTTCACGGCTGTCCTTATTTTATATCCCAGATGAGCCTACATTTTTTTGTTACAATGTTGAAAGCACCTAACGTTCTCCTAAAGCAAACCCATCTATATACCAAAATAAATTATAGACGTAAAATTGTAGCTGTGAACAAAACATCGAGACAGGAAGTTTTGAATATGCACATATATTGCTAAAACACTTGCAAGTAAATTCTGGAGTTTATGTTCAGGCAGCACAGCTGCCAGGTAGGGTTGTTTTGTCTTTACCACTGTATGGACCCCACTTGGTCTTTGCATCAATCACTCTGGTATGCAGTTCAAAACTTTAGCCTGTTTTTTCATATTAAAAGATATTGTATATCTTGCCAAAACGAATTTAGAATTTATATCCTTATATCCACCAGCAAGTAAACTCAAGGCATAGTGAAATTAGGGATTTACTGTGAAACCACACAACAACAACGAGACAACCACATATCTATGAACAACATACTACACCCAATTAATGCGTCCATAACAATCAGACAAATATTCATTACTTCGGCGATTACCAACCTACAATAGATTTTTTCTCTACAGCTCACAATTTATGATATTAGGCCGTTTATCGACCCACCATTTAGCATTTCAAAATTGCATATAACATGGAACTACTACTACTAGCTACCATACTTACATTATAAACCTGGAACCACCTGCCACAAGATCTTCAAATTTAACGTGCATTTACTGACACCTTTGCCAACGTATGCACGGGCCAGCCACTTATGTGAAACTGACAAAGATTTCATTTATGGGCCTCTATTTAGACACGGTGATTACTTTCGCCTGATCTAAACACTTATTACTTAGTCAGCCAACATCACCTAACCAATGTTATACAGGTGTATACTTTTACATTGTACCTCATTTCGGCTAATAAATTTATAACAATTACATTTCATATATATATATATATATATATATATATATATATATATATATATATATATATATATATATATATATATATATATATACATATTTTTATATATATACATATATATATATACATATTTTTATATATATATACATATATATATATATATATATATATATATATATATATATATATATATATATATATATATATATATATATATATATATATACTTTAACAGAACTGCAAATGCATACATGTGACCGGTATTCCTATTTCATCCACCTGCAGCTACCATTCAATTTTTTAAAGATTTACACCAAAACGAAATCAAACAATCAAAGCAAAGGGAAACACTATCACCATGAAATGAACAAATTTGCTTCACATTTAGTCCAATAATATTTCACCCAAGCAAGTAGAGAATACAGTTATGGGTTTGTAATAATAATAGTAATAATAATAATATTAATAATAATAATAATAATAATAATAATAATAATAATAATAATAATAATAATAATAATAATAATAATAATAATAATAATAATAATAATAATAATAATAGTAATCATCATCGTCATTATCAAGTCTTAAGATATGCAGCCTTTGAAAAAAAAAAAAAACAAGGGAGAATATGATAGCCCTTTACTGTGGATGCATATACACAAGTAGCCATGTTATCTTCATAAAAATAGCAAGGTCACCTTCACTTGAGACAATCAGTTTTTAATGAAATGTGCCAAGATACAGTATTACCAAGATATTAGCATACATATCTGTTTGACTTTTCATTCGCACTCAATGGCCAAAGATGAACCATTGCTCAGATCAAGACCATTATGTCAGATTAACCGCTTCCCATGTTATGTCAATTCTCCCGTTTACATGTTCTTGTTACTTATAATTTCTAATTTTGAAAATTCTTTAAATTCAGGAAATGCAAGGGGCACCTAGCATTGAACCAACCAAGTGGAAAACTTAGGTAGATTTAACCCTGACAAGTTTGAAACAATCCACCTGTGCTTTGGAAGAAATCTGAAGCAACAAAACACAAAAGTTCATAAGAATTAAGCAAAGCAAAGCCCTCTTGAACAAATTGAGGTCTAGTGGTCTCCATAAGTGCAGACTTTACAATTTCAAAGCAATTGGCCTATCAGATCGGGAGAAAGGAATTTTTCCTCAACATAAAAAACTAAATTGAATAATGCAAATGTACTTACATCATAAATCACCTTAATGTGACCATTTGAACGAAGTGTACAGGTTTATGTACAGTGCACCCGCATCGCATTTCAAGATAACTCGGCTTAGAGATTTGTAAAAATAGTCTAAACTGTGAATTAATATCATTATATCTTTTGACCATCGGGGACCAAAAAGGTTATTCGTCACCAGACATATGGTTTATGCAGAAAACGAGGAGAGCTTTGCTGTCTGTTCGGCAACTCAGCTGACTAAACTGCACGCTGAATTCCCAGACATTACATGATGGAATCAATTGTAATGATCATGAATACACATAATTTAATAAGTAGTTTATTTCAAGGCCGAACAATTTGCCTATGGTTCATGTTAGAGCAGGAATTAATATGATTCATTTACATGTTTATTTTTGTCTCGGAATTCAAGCAGGCCTATGTAGATGAAGTCAGATAGGTACAATGCATGGGAATATTTTGATTTTTGAGTATATTAACTTGAAAAACTAAATTGAAAAATTAACAGGTATTCTTGTTCCGTGTTTATCACCACAAGGTGTTTTCGTATAATAAGGCAATATGCGTAAGCTCTGAACCAGCTTCGGTGATAATTTGGGTATTTAACATAATACTGTGTGTTTGGAATCTCTGCCCTGAAATGGCGTTTTCCTAGTGTAAATGGATTTCTTGATGGATATAATTCCAAGGTAAAACTTTTGTATAGTAATGACGCATCCATTGAAACAGTAAACCATAAACTCGTTCTGTATCTTTGGATCTTTATATCTAGGTCCACATAGCGAGAGAGACCCCAAATAGTATCCAAAAGCCAAACAAATGAGTCCCTTTTAATTTGCAACCATACCCATTTCAGCTTTGGCTTTTTGACTGTCAAATCTGAGGAGCTGTAAAAGTATCCCACAATTTCAAGTCTAAATGCATTCGGGTGCGCCTGTTTTATATCTATTGAGGCTGTGCCTGCACATGGTGCTTTATCAAAATATATTTGGTCAAGTAGTAGTGCAGTATAGTTATACAAGGTAGACAAATTTTTACACTCCTGGTCAGGATGTACTCCTTGATTTCTTATGTGGATAAGTAAAACTGAACTGTTTGGAGGTAGGCCCAGGCTAAAACAATCTAAATGCACTGGTAAATTAACAAAATCTCGGCTTACAGTTTCCTTGTAACACTGTGCTTCATTGGTTGATTCATTTTGTTCTACTGAGAGGTAAAAAGTCCAGCCATTATTGAAACAGTGACATCCAACCGAAATATACAATACTGGCGCCTTGGTACTGCCATGTCCATCATGAGCAAGGCTTCTCTGTAGTTCACAGTTTGGTGAATATATACTGCCTGTATAGCTACTCCATTTGCCGTATTCTCTTCGAAGTACACCCTTCAAACTGGTACTAACACTTGTTTTGCCCTGATATTTATCCAGAGGGTCCTGTATTCTAAGCTCATACGTAGTTGAAAAATCACGCAAAACAGTTTGTCCAGGAAAAATTGTGGCTGGACAATGTAGCAACACATAGCATGTCGAAGTCAGAGATTTATAATTCAAGCCGATATATTTATAGGGGGGAGATGACGAAAGTGAATAGCGTATTTCATATCTCAGTGTTTTGAAGGATAACATGTGATGTTTACTGATCAGTGCTTCATGCAAATGAAAAATCTGTGGTACCCCATAGCATGGACATCCATGGACCCAAACAAGGAAGAAAAGCAAAGAGCAAGACAGGTAAAAATATAAAAAGCCTACAAACAGAAGTTCGTGTGAAGGGGATAAAAAATGGTTGGTTTTCCTGAAAAGAATCTCCAAAAAGTTACAAAATGGCCCCATGTGTCTTGACTTGAGGCTTTCATAGGGGAAAATCAATGCAAACCACCATTACTGCAACCGTTTGTGGTTGATCCTTTGAAAACAAACCCTTTTATAGTCATGTTGACAAACAGGTCTTTTGGAGTTACAAAATATGCAGTTATTATTGAAAATATCCTCTGAGGTAGGGAGGTATTTAACAAGAGCATAATTCTTAGACTTTTTGTCTTTTTTTGTATGCATTGCTGATCTGGTAAGAATATATGTGTAATGCTGTGTCATGTTGGTTACAGTTCGGCTCATAAATGTATAAAGTGTCCCGTTTCCAAAGAATTCAAGACAACAGAGAGTTATCATGAGCTGAAAACCTTTTGACTTATAGAGAACACTTTCTTGTTTATATTCTCTCTTTAAAAAATTCCTGTGTGAAAGAGAACACTGCTTCTTTGTAGCCTTCTTGAATTCGCAGTGACACATTGTTTCCACTCGATATGCATCCAAGGATATGTACCGTACATAAGTATATTTCAGTTGTTCTGTAGTAAAATTGCCACTTCCTTTTTGTATGTTTAGGCACAAAGTAATATGACTTAAAATATAGTGTGAAGAGACTCCTGAAATGATGCACATGCTGCGGTTTGCTGCAATTAACTGAGGTCTGACTGACTTGGTATATCAAATCTAAAACAATAATTAGGTTGGTTGTAGCCTCGAAATCAATATGTAGCACGAGACTTACTGTATTGGAAGATGAGGATATTTTCCTCTGAAAAACCTGTCCACAAGTTCTTCCTAGTAAACATTTGAACAACATGTCATGTTAAGGTCTCTAATTTCCAAGTAGTTTATAACGCAATTTTCATTAGGCTGTGGTATTTTTAGTTTGAGAAGCAATAATTCAAACGTGAGGGATGTCGTAATCAAATAAGATGTTATAGATAAATTCTTATCTGTAAACTCAAAGTTCAACTCTCCACAAGGCTTTGAGTAGTATAATGGGGCCAAAGAAGACCTACCCTGTTTTGAATGTACACAAGACGACATATAATTATTTACACAATGTTTAAGTGTTGATTTTGTGTGCACATGTGTTGGTGCAAGGGACGATGAAGTGGCACATTGATGCAGGATATACTCATACAGATGTACGATCGTGGTGTTTTGTACAGAACGCCAATTGGGTTTAGAAGGCTGATATGATATTTCAAAGAAAGTAATATTATATATTGAACTTTTCAATCTACTATAGATTGTTTTGATGTGAATTTCACTTTTTGAAGAAAGGAGGTACAAGCTATCTTGAAAGTCGAATTCATCCAATAGAATCAAACACTTGTCGGTAGGACCATCAAACACCTGCCACCTGAACATTAGTGGTCGATACCAGATTCTGTAAGGTGAGGACGTTTTGGTTAATAGTGACACCATATATAGAGGACTTAAATTAATGGTCCACTTATCTTTGCACACTTGAGGTAAGGGTTTTTTTTATCTATATTGTGACATTTGCCCACTATATGTATTATCCCGATTGGTTTATAGAGAACATGGGTGGTCACTTTAGCAGAACATTCACAATCAAGGCAGGTATTCCTCTGCAAAGAAAAAACGGTGTTGTGGTAGTTTACACATTCAATGAATAGCTGGAGTGTGGAATGGAGAAGTTTCACCTTGGTCGAATTATAACAGAAGATGAACATTATACTGAAATATTCCACAGGAAAATTTGATGCATACACCTCTTGATGCGCCATTCTGAATTAGCAATGGGAAGTTGGCATCTTGTTGGTACAAACATAATGACGCCACTCTGCTAGTTCTGTGTGCACTTTTGTTACTAGACATTATACTATGTTGAAGTATACAATTGTAAAAATAATTTTTACGCATAAGTAATAAAAGAAAACAGTAGGTGTCAAGAAAGTTCCAGTGCCAGACAGGAAAAATAATGTTTGATTGGCACTGTTTAAATGCAGACTTGAACAAAGTGGCTGCCACTTGCCAGGTCAAAGAAGGGACAACGCAGTTTTCTAATGTTTGACATCAAAAAGAAATTCCAAATGGAAAACACTGCAACCAGCATGACAACATGTATTCTGTATGACAAGACTTCCATGGGCCATATGCAGTACTATATGATGTCACCAGTATTTCTTACATTTGGTGTGAACTGAACAGATTTAAAACAAGCAATTACTTGAAATTCTTCCTGTTTATGTCGGGATGTAACCTGTATGACCATAGTTGGTGATATATCAAGAGACTGGCAGGTGAGGTATTACCCGCTCAAGACAGTTTATGTGAAGTAATAATTGGCAGAATATGGACATACTTCTTTTCAAATTTGTTGGCAATAGAAGAGATCCAAGATATGATTAGTATGGCCATATGCTTTTTTGTACGCTTACCATATAATGTCTGCCCTTACTTGATACAATTACCAAGAGAGTACATGTGTTGTTATTGCCTGCTGAGCAGTTCCATGTGCGTAAGGTGTCACGTCTGGAAACGTGTCTGCTGGCACCATGGCTATATCGCAACGTCAAGTAAATATTAAGTGTATAAAATTTCCACCAAATGGCACTTCGCTTCACATATTATCATAGCTTATTTGTGCAATCCCTCTGATGGATGTTGTTTCATGTGCCAAGACAACAATGATTGATTCTTTAACTTTATGTCCTCAATAACCTTGTGGAATAAGATCAAGGTCACTCAGATTATCTAATACAAGAGGCCCAAGGGCCTGGTGTTGTACTGACATTGCCGTTGGTGTCAAAGCTACCCCCTGCCATTACAAGTTCACCTCTTTCAAATTTACAGGCATAGTGACCTCACAAAAATTGATCAAGGTCTTTGATATTATACCAGACTCTAGCTTTAGACAACGTCTAAATATCCCATAAATTTGGCAAGTCTAATCCAATAACTTTTTAAGATATGGAATTTAATATTTTGAAACCCATTTGGTCTCATAATTTCCGTAAAAGTATTGGTGGTGCCAATAGTATCACTAAAATCTTAAACTTTGACCTCTCCCATAATCGCAACAAATATTGTGATGATCTGCTGAAAATTAAAGATGCTAGAGTGTTTACAAAATTTTCATATTTTGACACCTATATTGCTAAATATTATAAGTGGCGCCACCAATATGGAAAGGGGCCTACATTTTCTATAAACGGTATACGTCCTGAAAGTTATATTGTGGTAACTTAAGAACTGTAGACGATATTGCAGTCATGCAGTTTTTCACATTTTGACCTGTGCATTACATAATACTATTCGTGGCGCCACCAACATTGATGTCAACAAATATTCTATACACTTTATAGCTCCGAAACGTTATATGGACCTATCTCAAAAAATTGACGGTTGCAGAACATTCACTTGATGACTTCTACATTCACTCCGGTCATTTGACCTTGACCTCTAACTTGGATAAAAATTGGTATGTTCAAAATATGCGTCCCACATCCAGCTTTCCATATATAGTCAGTTTGTTCAAATCGTTTTATTGACAAAAAAAAAAAAAAAAAAAAAAAAAAAAAACTTTGACAAGCGCCAAATTCCATCACCAGTTGGTTACAGTGACCCTAATAGTTAGTAACCAGGTACAGTTTTATGCATTATGCAATCAAGTGCAATTTTGATTTGGAGACTCAATTTGCATTGCCATTGATGTCAAAGCTACACCCTGCCATTACAAAATCACTTTTTCAACTTTACAGGTATACTGACCTCACAAAAAATGGGTAAAGGTCGCTGATACTTTGTAATACTCTAACTTTGGCCAATGTATATATCCTATAAATTTGGGAAGTCTAATCCAACTCCTTTTCCAAATATGCAATTTAACATCCTTAAACACATTTTGGCTCATTTCAGTCAAACTATACGTGGCGCCACTAGTATCGTCAGCTACTGAGACTGTGACCTCCCCAACAATCCCAATAAATTTGGCCAATATCTGCCAAAAATAAAAGATGCTAGAGTGTTCACAATATTTTCACATTTTGACTCCTATATTACCTAATAGTGTACCAATATCGAAAGGGGCCAAGATTTGTTTTTACACCCTATAAGTCCTGAATGTTATATTGGGCTAACTTGAAAGCTTTGAATGGTATTGCGCTAAGAAGCAAAAGTTTACGGACGGACAGACGGAAGAGCTAAAAAAATAATCAGTAATGAGTGATTACCACTGTCAGATAAAAAAGAATGTGCTATAGTCACAAGATTTTCAAAGCGTGCCAGTCTGGTAGATCACACGACTATAGGGCTGTGTGAACAGCCCGTGCTTCGCTGACCTAAGCTTGTTCACATAATGCAACTGAAAGAACCCTGTGTAGAGCCTTAGCTGGGTGCTTATGATATTTTGAAGTATTTGTAATATTTAACTGAAGAAAACTTCACTAAAAAGATAAATTTTACTGGAGCATGCAAAATTGAAGAATTTAAAGAGAACTTTAAACAGAACATTCCTACTTGGTGGCAATAATACATTTCAATTGACTTACATAGGTACATTGTGCTCCTGTGTGATCTTAAACCAACTGGGTGAATGTTTCAGAGAAGAAGTTGTTTTAACATTTGAACATTCCAACAAAGATAATCAGTTAGAGTTAAAACAGTTCAACTACCAAGGGCTACACACTCAATGGTGGAAACTTTAAAATACTAACATTATTCTCTGTTGAGCTGATGTACATGTACACAGTCATAACTAGTCCACGTCAAGCTGATAGCTTCCAAGGTGCAGTAAGTGAAGAAAATTTTTATTAAAGTTTGTGCTTTTGTAATATTAACACTGATTATGTAAGATTATAAGAACATTTAGCAACCTGCCTGTGGCATTGTTTGTAGTTTGATCAATATTAAGTGAAAATGTAGAGTTCTTTAACTTCTTTGGAAGTTCACTTTTCAGTGCATACACTACGCTGGGCAGAGTTAGCTGAGAAAGTTCTCCTTTTGCTTGGCTCAGTCGGCTGGCAAAGTCAATAATGAATGGGAGCAAAGACATTGAATGTGCATGCCCTGAGGTGAAGGCGGCAGTAACTGCCTAAAAATGTACAATAAATATAGAATACCACATGGCTGTGTCATGGGGAATTGATTTTAGACAGCACGAGTTTTAAAACCGTTCACATGCAAGCCTTTGGCGAGCAGTGAACGATTTGAGTGCTCTCTAAATCCATTTCTGTGACACGGCCTTGTGGAATTTTCTTTCTCCCATAGAGTGTTAAATCCCATGTTTTTGTCAAGAAACCAACTTGGTTTAGCGTGCTTGTAGCATCCGTTTCGACTCCATTTTGTTCACTTTCAACATTGCGGTGCTAAGGTACCTCACTCAAGAAAGAACTTTCAGTTACTCTTTTCTACCTTACGTAATCTGATTGGCCTAGATAGAAAACAAAAACCGTGAGAATTCTCTTTTTGATTTCATTTCTGTCGTAAGATTGTTCCACACTTATGCTGGAACAATTATGTATCCGCATGGGTAACTATTGGAGAAATATAATCAACACGTGAAGAAAGAAAGAGGACAGAGAAATAGTTCACATTAAAATAACACTCATGGATCCGTGATTGTTGCTAAATAGCAAATTAATTCATATTAACTCACATTAATCAATGCAGTCTTTGAAACTGCTCCTTGAGTTCAGCTTTACCTATCATTAAAAAATGCTTGAACTAAATTTAAAATGTAGGGGGATCCTCACGATGATAGATTGGTTTTACATCTTTGGACGAACTACTCATCATAATTTTTTGAACATATAGTCACTTAAAAGGAGGCGATATCATTAAATTTGTCAAAACAGAGAGACAGCAAATACTAAAACCACTTGGAGCATGAGACGATAATAGATAAAACAAAATATAAAACATCAGGTATTGAACAATCAGTTTCATTACCACCATCACTTTCACTATCTTTGCTTTGCTGCAATTGCAGCGTACACAGCTATTTATCTACTTTTTAAATTTGAAGATATATAGGGTCAGTATACAGTAATTTAACACTAACTCCTTAAACCATGCAGCAATATTGAACTTATCTTCACTGGTATATAAAGATATACCTATGGGAACAATAATTGGGTGAATATGCATAGATGTCAATCCCAAAACACATCCAGTGACATTTGTCTTCATGAAATCAAAAGAGTTACTGATAAAGTGCAAACGTGAGCAAAAAACATTTTGCCAGCTAGTGACTTAATCTATAACAAACCAAATTTGACAAATACTCCTATACATAGTCTATGTGACAATATCGACAAGACATACCTCTTCAGGGAGCCTAGATGTTTTAAAGACAACGCTGAAGGTACTCTCTTTGAATTACTTTTTAGCCAATAGACCTTCACTATTTCAAGATACGAGGTCCTTTGATTGTGGTCTAATTTACTTTCATCATCTTATCCATACTTCCACTAAACTGCAGATGCCTACAAGAAGACCACAATATATTTCTTTTAGGACTTACAATCATTTCAATGATCATAATTGTCTGGATGATCTAGCCAATGTCCCTTTCAGGTATATGTGATTTTTGATGATGTGGATAATTCTTACTGAGCGTTCACCCACTTATTCAAGTAGGTCAGTGATGAACATGCACCAGTTAAGTGTAAACGAATCAAGGCTCAGCAAGCTCTTTATATCAATGCTGGACTGCGGAAAATACTTTCATGGAAAATGTTTAGTGCGGCAATTTTGTGGATCTGTTCTCACTAAGAAAATAAAAACATTCAGTTGAGTGAATTACAATTTCTCTTTGAAGATTAAACCTCCAGTTTTTCAATAAAGTAACTTATGGGAAAAATATCAACAATACCTTCGTGTCAAAATTTGGAATAATATACCTAATGAAACCAAGAATGCAATTTCACTCCCTTATTAATTCAGGTTTGGAATTTTGAAGAGTCTTGCCATTGTCATATTTGTGAGTTAGTTGACCAGCCTCTCATGTTTGACTGGGCATGATCTTATTTATATATGTTTTGCAGGTGAATTTAATGGTGAATCCCTTTGGGATACTGTAAACTCCATACATCTACAAATGTCGTGTGTTTCATGTTTTCATCAGTATCAGTACATGCATATTTTAGATTTTAGTCATTCTTTCATTCTTTCTTTCTCCTTGTTCTTGCCTTCACCATTTCATTTCTATTAGCATTTTTGCTTATGTATTTTGTGTTATTCATACTCCCTAGAATTACTCATGCCATTATGTCATTGTTTATGACTTATAAATTCATTCTTACTTTTATTCATATCATATATTTTTATGTCTCCATTTCATGTAATGGGCTGCTTGTATTCTAGAGTCAGCTGTGATACCCCTTAGCTAATGTTGTATGTTTATATGTGACGACACGAAATAAAGATTTGTATCTTATATCTTGCGCTATAACAAGGCCACGTAACCAGGATCAAAACCTACTGATAGAACAGCTGGGCAAAGAAAGCATGGTTGGACACCATTTACACAACAGTTTGGTGGAAAATTACACTGAACCCTGTTGCCACAAAATCCTGGGCAGAAGACACTATGGGCATCATTCTATTGACGGAACAGCTGGGCAAATTTAGCACAGACAAATCCTGTTTTTGCGTCAAACCTTTTGGTACCACAACTGCACAAATAAGGCACGGTAAAACCTCATTGGTACAACAGCCAGGAAATTAAACCATGTTTAACCCTTATCGGCAAAACAGCAAGGGGAACAAGAACAGCTGAGTACCAGCGGAGCAACAGGTGGTCAAATGAATGACTGTCACACTCTTATTGCTCAGTATCTGGTCAAATAAGCATGACCAAATCCTATCTGTACAATAGCTGGCTAAATAGACCACGGTTATTTAATCAAAATATTTCAACCTCTCTATAGCGGTTTTTGTACATAAATTCACTCACCTTTTCTGACTGCAGTCATGCAGTCCTTTCTTTTTCATCTTTCATCAAACACTTTTTCCAGGTAGATTCCCTTAACTATCGATATATGTCCCTAATTGGACATAACGTCATTGTTTCTGTCTTATTGAAGCAAAAGAGTGCTGCCAGAAGAGTCACTTGCTGATAATTGTATATATTTCATCTGTAAACATTTCATAGTCAGTGATATAACTGAGCCAGCACTAGCAGTGAACTTATATAAAAAACTAGACTACTTCAATATGCTACTTATATTCAACAAATAGTCAAGATTATCTTATGTGTACTGGTAGGTCATCGAGTTACGAATATACTGTGCCATAATTTCTAGTCTGTGATCCAACTGTACTGAAGTGTATTGATTTTTTTTCACAGTGACTTTGGTGGGCATTTTGAATTGAACAGTTTTCTTGAAAATGAATAGCTACTCAAGTGTATTGTTATATGAGATAAAACTAACAGTCAGGATGCCAAATATTGACATTAACAGCATTCTTAATAAGAAGAGAGCGAAACAGAGTCAAATTCTCAACAAATAACTGAAAACAATCATTCAAATATGAATGAAACATAGGTGTATAATAATAGTACGGTTATGATCATAATATCCTGTATCTTCAACTCTGAAAGAAGTAAGGCAATGTTGAACCCAGTTCGGATAAATTTGCAGTTCTGGTCACAATACTGTAGGACGAAATTAAGAAGATAACTTCAATGTTAGTCAGGTAGTCAATAGAGCATGTTAATCTGTGTATATCTGATGCTAAAAATAAGTATCTGCGCTTAAATGCTTGTGGACATTTCTGGGAAAGAGTTTGAGGATTTTAAAGATGAAAAAGAAAAAAATATGGCCACGTATAGCCTCTTCATATGTTGAAACTCGTCTTGGGACATGTGCTCCGTGAATTCCCCTAGAGTTGAAATAAGGTTCTTAAAAATCTTATTTATATATCGATGCCCACATCGATGAGATAGGTTTGTTTCACTTGTGAGAATATATGGTGTTCTCCAGTGCTTGTAGATATAAGGGTCTCCATTGATCCACCCTAGTTCAATGTTGGTCTAAAATGGAAGGAATGTGCAGATCAAAGTGTTGCCGTTTATAAGAATATAGTTCATTCAAGTACAAATATGGACTTACAATTAATCTCACAAGCTGATTGGAGATACATAGCTACTGCTGCACTTACTATTGACGAATTTCAAACCATAGCCATTTCAAAATGAGACAGATATAAAGAGGAATGCTAGCAAGTGCAATCTTGTTGTTCTAGTACAAGTCCTTTCAAATTTCTTTGTACTGAAGAAAGGTGTAATTCACATTATTCCTATAATAAGTTTTAGGCTCAGCTAGCCTATGAAGACTCTTGTTTATAGCATGACGAAATAAGGTGATATTACATGTGATTAACAACTAAATATGAAAATAAGGAAACGTTGAGTTGTTGACGCTGTTCATATTTTTTGAGCATGCCTTTTTTTTGTAAATTTTTCAAATTATTATTATAGTTATATTGAAATAATTTGAATGATTGAATCGGAAATTCAATAGTGCATTTATATTTAGACAAATATTTTCTTTCAGAAAATATGTGCTCTTGATGATCTTGCACGAAAAACAAATGAAAGAATTACATATTTCGACATGAAAGTCACTAAGTCTACTGGTTCTTTAAAAGCGGACGCGAATTTGATGCTCTGGGGTGTCAACGTTTTCAAAGCAGCGTTGGCTTGTCCAATGGTTGGATGGACCTCGCAGGAATTCCCATCTTATTTGTTTCAACATGGCGGCCGCTACTGCAGGTGTATTTTAAAGGGCCGTTGGGCCCACCACACTCATGATGTGTACCAGATACGGTATGTATTTTTTAAAATTTTTACGCACGAAATAACTGAATTATGAATTTTAATAAGGCTTGACCAGGCAAGTGATTCACTTATTAATACTCTTGAACTCTCTGTGGCCCCTTCAGAATGATAAGTATCTTATTCTTAAACTGCCCTCTTGTGGGCTTCATACAAAATATTAGAGGTACTTTCAGTGGGATCTTGTGGATGGACGCGTTTATCACAGGCCAGGAATAGGTCTCCTTAAAGGGAATTAACAGACCTAAATCTGTTTGATCCTTAAAGCCGTCCGTTTATGATATTTTGATCAATAAAGATAGCCTTTAAGTTTGCAAACCATTGATGTCACGCTTGCCCGACCATTTAGTGCTACATACTTCCAGGGACTCCTGATTTTTAATTTATTAGGTGGCGCTGCAATATTGTTCCATTTTTATGATTTTTTTATTTTTTTTTATTTTTCCTTTTTTCGACTTCTTCTCCAGAACTGTCTCTCATATTAAGTTGAAATTTGGTGGATACGTTCCTTGTGCAAGGGTCAAAGCAAGTTGTTCACTAAGTGGCACTGCTGTAGATTCCTGGGTTTTAATTTCTTTTTTTTTTTTTTTTTTTATTTTTTAATTTGGGTACTTATCGGCCAAGGCAACTTTCCCGTTGATTGCTATGTACGACAATGGGCATTGTAAAACTAATTCACATGTTCGACTTCTTACCCAAAACCATTGATGTCAAACTTGTTGGTAATGTACCAAATTTGTTCAAATGGTCGAGCTCCAGTGATTTGTGGATATCTAATGATTTTTGTTGTTGTTGTTGTTGCTATTGTTTTTTTTTGGGGGGGGGGGATGCCAAATCTTAAAAAAAAAAATATTTATTTTTCTCCAAAACCACTCACACAATTGCTTTGATATCACACAAGAACACATTTAGGGACTCCTAGTATATATTTTGTTCAATAAGTGCCGCTGGAATTTTTCCATACACTTTGTAATTTTTTGCGTGTTTTTGTTATTTTCAACTTCTTTTCCAGAGCAGTCTCTCAGATTAAGTTGAAATTTGTTAAATGTGTTCCCTGTGGAAGGGTCAAGCAAGGTGCTTACAAAGTGGCAATGCTATGGAATCCTGAGTTTTCACGGTTTTTTGTTTGTTTTTTTTTTATATTGGATACTTATCAGTAAATGCGCCTTCCCTGTTGATCACTAAGTAACACAATAGGCATTTTAATGCTAATTCACATTTTGTACATCTGTGAAAAAAATGTCCGTGAGATTGATGTAAAACTTGTCGGCAATGTTTTTTCTTGGTCCTCTACCAAGTTTGTTTGAATAGGTATGCTCCAGTGAGTTATTTTAACTTTTTTATGATATTTTGGAAACTCTTTTAAAACATTTTAACATAAAAGTTTAACTTTTGAATTTCTTATAATCGTGATAACTTCAATAATTTTTACCAGATTTGTGTCAAACTGGGTAAGGATGCACCTTTTATAAGTGTCTACCTATTTGTGGTTATGCTCCAGTGGTTTTGGAACCATAATCTCATCTCTAAGGTCACAGGACAGCTGACTTGAATATGATGCTTTGTTTGTCTTCATTATGCTCTGTTCGTTGTAAATTTAATCGACGTTGCAGACATCAATCATCATTGTGTTTTACTTTTGATATTTTTAAGTACCATCACCATTGACATTTAAAGTGGAAGTAAAGTTAGACGATTGTGGCGCAGTTTCGTTCAAAGTTGTCCCAGGTAGTACGTGTATGTACATCATCTTCTATATATAAACAGTTAAATGATGAAATCCAGATAAGATTTGAGCCACCAGTCAACACTTTTAAACTGAACATGGCAGTTAACAGGTGATAGTCATCTCTGTATACCCCCAAAAACTTACCAAGGGGCGCTGCTAAAAATTCTTGCCCTTATAATCTGAAAGTGAATAAGACTATTGGAAGATCAAATATACATAGGGAACACTGGAAGTTTGGGTTGCGTCTGCAGCAAAAAACAAAAAAAAAAATATCAAAATACAAATCATGTATCAGAGAGCAATAGAACTGCCCACAGACACGTATCTCTAACACATGGTAGACAGGTGACCCCAGAAAAAAGCTTTTTAGTGGCTCTTTTATGTAAATAATAATAACTGTTTTGGTGCCAAACTATCGGCGCGGATCATTGGTGCGGTCTATAGTTATGTCGGCAGGCTGGTGTTGAACGGAAACCCACGGGTATAACAATAGGAGAACCCAAAAGCTACTATGCACAGGAAAACGTGCTTGAGAATACTGCTATTATTACAGAGAGTCTGTATGGGTCTCACATACTACTGAGCTTGGTGTATGATCTGCACACGCTGATGCACCAAGCCTCAATGCTTTCAGTTGCCTGTGACTGTCGCAACTTACTTCAGTCAAGCTGAAAAGAACTTGAAGTATAGTGGGCATGTTTCCTGACACTTTACACCTTTTTGTCATGGTATTGAAATATATTCAAGATATAGAATGCTTGTCGCCACTGGAAAGAAGTCCACTGTTTCAAAATTTATATTATACTCGAAAACTAAAGTATCACATTTTATATCTCTTGGATAATTATCATTGGAGGCAATTTTTGAACCTTGAAGAAGCACCCCATGTTTCTTTAGTTTAAAATTTTATCAAACGTTGAAGAAAGGTAACTGTGAGTTGTACAAATGGCCCCAGGAAACAGCCACAGGGCTCTCCACAGAATGCTAAATATCTAAACGTCATAATAAATCACCTCTGTACTAATTTGGTGTTTTCTGTCAAACAATTTGTAGCTTATTGCATGGGCAAAAATACATATGATATATCTTTTGATTTTGTCCAATACCGACATATTTGGTCAATGTGCGAACACTTTTTCATACAGACCCAAATGTAATATCATAGGCTGCATAGTCAGTTTTTAAAATAAAATACTGTTTGAACGTGAAAACTCTGTGAAAATTGCAATTATTCCAATAACAAAAATGTTATAGCCAGTGACAGGTATGGCATTTAGATTACAGTGCTGCAATAAAGGACAATGGATTTTTGATAGGGAAACTTTGTTTTGCATACACCAGGAGCATGTTTAATTTGTGCAAGTTTTTCATTCTATAAATGCTTCCAATATTACTACATGTAATCTAGTAAAAGTCATACTAACCCAATGACCTAGTTTTTATGATGTAATTGCAGTACCAACTGATTCAGCGGCACATAGTTTCTGATTCATCCGAAAAAATAAGGTGAACATGTACTAGACTTCCACCAAACTTCTGCCAATTAAGATAAAATAACTGATTTTACAGATCCCTCTATTTAAGAATGTGATATCAATACGATTTCCCAGACTGTTATCAGTAACCCTAAATTTATATTAATTAGCCCTAGACACCCGGGGGCCTTGACACTAGCCCTCACTAGAATAATAGCGTCTTGGTGTAGCATTGTTACCGAATACGACTACGAATTGATCGTGGATCCAAACACATGAAGTTGAGTACGACCAATACAGCACAAACTACCACACACATATACAACATTACAATGGTATACCGCATCGCAGATCAACAAATGCAAACTAAAGCTTGATTATTTTCAACGCACTACAAATTTACCTTACTGCACATGGACAGTGCACGTTCGGGCGAAAGTCGATCTGCCCAGTAGGAAGTATGTTGACAGTTGATCACGTGTAAAATGAAAAGAAAGGGATTTAAGGTACAAACTAAACATGATGGACACAAAAAATATTATCAAATCCACATGTGTACTGGTCTGACCCTAACGCTAGAGATATGCAGGGGAATGTTTTGTGGTACCACAAGAGTTGCACCAAAAATTAAAGTGACGTGTATATCTTACTGTACCACAATAGTTGCATCACTTTCCACAAGTTGTAACAAACTAACACAGAGCGCAGTAAACCTGATATTTTAAATGGCTCGTTGAGATTTTCGAAGAAAACCCCTGTCTGTGGTAGAAAAAAGAAACAAAACAAAAACAAACAAAAAAGCAACAAAAGCGTCCTTTAACAGATACATCACAGAAAATGTGCTGGAAAAGGGACACTTTTACTGCAGCAGCAGCGTTCGTCTGTACGGCCATGTTTAAACGCCCACAGTGTGTAAAAGTGACCTGTAGCTATGCATAAAGTTGCTGCCACATGTGGTGCCGTATATCGGGGCAAGTGGTGCACCACTGTGTGGCAGCAACTTTTGTGGTACCACAAAAGTTTCCCTGTATATTCCTAGCTTTATGTAATATAAAAATATGTGAAGCCATAGATGGTCAAGGGAAAGTGCAGATAGCGGAAATTAAGTGGGGAAAAAACATGGCCTATTATGGAGCATGTCTGGGGTGCACTAACGCAGTTACATATGAAACAGAGTAGGCATTTTTTTCATGTTTTACATACAGCACAACGACACGTTTCGCTTGAGGCTATATATCTTGAGTTAGGTTTATATGCGTGTATTCCAGGACGTGTACGGTGTATGCTTATTACAATATGTACAATGCGTAAACAAAGGTATGGATGCCAAGTGCCAGCATCTTGGGTACATGCATAACCATATATGAGCTGAGGCTAAGAATTTCTCTGTGACACTTTCTGCAAAAGTTTTGAATAAAAGTTGGTATGAAAGAAGTACCCCATGGTTAATGTACCCTAGTCAACAGCTTAAGCGCGCAAAGTGCACCGGTTAAAGCTTGTGACTCAGTCTAAAGCTTGACCTACCAAAGGTTAATTGACCAAGTGAAATGAAAGTAAATTCCTATTCGTCTCAGGCTCTTTTGAATTTTTTTTTTTTCATATTTTCAATTCCATTTAATTTGAGTTATTCTTTGCCTCGGGTGTTGCAATGCTTTAATTTCATCGCATTACCATTCCCACTGGGCTTATACCCCGCACAGAGTGAGAACAACCCTTGCATATTTAATTACCTTTGCAATTGCAAGTTAGAATGATCGAAATGGATGTTTCCACTTTCATTTCGGGAAAACTGTCTGTCATTGTAGCATGTTACTATCAAATCTTCGCTCTTATTTAACATTCATATATGAGTTGATTGATAACTCGCATATATGGCATGTTAATTGCTTGATACCATTGGTGTAACTCTACATATATATTATATATACAATTTTCGATGTACAACTTTAATAATGCAAGGTTCATAATATTTTTTGTCTGCAAATTATACTTCTGTATTTTGTCAGCAGTGTACATGTTTATATTCATTTGCTGGTCTAATATAAAACTTTGTGGTTTTACTGAGTATGTGGTTTCGTTTCTTTTCCTTTTTTTTTTTAATATATATGGAATATTCAAACAACATTATTGATTAGGTTTTGATGTTGACAGTGAGAACATCAGATAGTTCATAATACTTACATCACCACTAAAATATTTTAATACATGTGAATGAAATGCCTTGCTTTTAATGATATATTTAAATCCGAAGTAACTGCCATCTGGCGGTAAAAACATTTAAATATATACTAAAGACATTCAGATATATGAAAAGCATATGAGCGGTGTTTAAAGTGTAAAGAGAAATACTAACTGAAATTATTCTCACTTTTAAATTCAAACTTCTTATCGTCACGTAGTTTGAATATTCCATAATTTTATACACAAATTGCTGAGTAGATAACCAAACCATCAGTAGTCTTACAATATATCTTGGAAAGTCACGTTTTAACAGTTTATACAGAATTGACCAGTGATTTACACGGTCAAAGGCGTTTTTGGCATCAATGAATGCCGTACAGACTGGACTACCATGAGTAAAGTAATACCGAATGGTCTATTTTAGAACAAAGATGTATATGTCAGTACCATGTTTGCCTTTGTATGCAAACTGATGAGCAGATGTAGCGAACATATTGGCACATTTGTTTACAATAAATTTTTCAAGTACCTTAGATAATATAGTGGCCAGGGCCATAGGTCTGAAATTCTCCAAGTCAGTAATGTGACCAGCCCTGTTTTTGACAAGTGGAGCAAGTATAACCTTTACCAGATTTCCCGGTATAAAACAATGTACCAAAATAGCAGTAAATAAAATTGATAACAGGTGGGATATCCTTTCACTCGAGTGTTTCAGATTCCTGCTGTTAAGCCATCTGGTCCAGCTGATTCACCAAAAGAAAGACCTTTAATAATGCCTTCAATATGTGATTTGGTAACCTGTATATTCTATCAATCATATTAATCTCACCAAGAACTGATTGCTTGCAAGCAGAATTATTCATGCAATTTAGCAAGGAAATAAAATGACTGGTCCACATATTAGCAATGTTCACATGACCAGTAGTTCCATAGTTCCACCTACATTAGAGGAAAGTGGAAGGTGCTTGTTATTAATGCAGAAACTGACTTCCAGAAGGATTTATCATCTTTGTCCATCAAGTTCTTCTCCATCGCATCTGCTCTCATTCTATCTTCATACCTCCTCCAGGACCTTAAAAAATGTTTAAATTGTGCCCGACCTCTCCTCATTAACTTATAAATTGGTCCATACCTTGGCTTAGAATTTTCAATCCATACAGAAAAAGGATCTCTAGCTGCAGAATATAAATCGTTCACATACTCATTCCATCCTGGTACACGTTTGGACTTGCGGTTTTACGTATCTCCGATGGCCACATTGCTGGCCTGTTTTACAGCATTCACAATGTCATTATCAAAGTTCGTAATTTCCTCCCTGTGACACAGATCACTGCAGTTAACATTCTTACATTCTAAACCACCAGCAGGTAACTGCACCTTTGCGAGATAATCATAAGACAGTGACTTATAACGTTTACGCTGTTGAAGATCTACTCCGGACCAATCTACAGAGTTCACCCAGCTCGCAGTACAATCGGATACAGCAGGTAGATTATTAACACTCAGAGTCACATACATGGGTAGATGATCAGATTAAATGTGTTGTTTTAAGACGTAGATCTCCATAATGGAGTCATACACTTTTTTGTATATAAAATATGGTCCAACCAGGACACAGTGATATGAGCATCGCTTATATAAGTGAAAAAGTACCAGACCCTAGAGCAAGTAATTCAATGTCACGTAGATGGGGCCCAAGATTTTCACAGAAGGAGGACAGCTCAAGTCCAAAGGTAGACTTCACATTAGCATTCATGTTACCTAAAACAAGAACATATGTAGTATTGCTGGTTTCTACAATTGCATGAATTTTACCAAGGTAGTCATTAAACAAGTCAAAGTTTTCTGAACTGCACACCAGTAAGTGAACACATACACTAAGAAGTTTGGTGGCCTTAGTGTCTAGATAAGGACCAATGATTATTGCATCATCGTAAGTAGTAATGTTCCAAATTTGCCAAATTTTTTCCTCCATAGGACTGCAACATCACCATAAGATCTACCATTTTGAATACAGTCACCCGTACCCATAGCACTCAATCCATGTGCATAGAAGTCTTTATGTCTGCTTGCCAGCAGGGGGCTCATCTTTATTTAACCAGTGCTCTTATAAACTGCAAATGTCATTATCATTACAAAGCTCACTCACAGTCTCACTAGAACCCTTAACTCACTGGCAGTTAAAAGTCACAGCATTCAGAATATTTTTGTCCTTTATATCGCTCAGCGCTGTTTCCTTGCATAGTATATCCTTACCAGGACATGTTCAGGCCACAGCTTGCTGTTCATTACAGTATTCAAGTCCTTGCGGTAACTATGTCCCTGAACGAGGCATATATATCTTCTTTTGTCTCCAATTTACAATAGTCTGCATTTATAGGCAGCTTATTTAAGAAAAAGGCAACCAGCTTGTCCACGTTGATGTTTGGGCCAAGTCTTGTTATGAACACCTGATTGGATTGCCCTATCCCATGACCGGGTTTGGCTCCCACAAGCTCATTACTATCATATACTTTGTCCATTACCTGGATTTTCGTTTCACCACCCACACTCTTCTTTCTTAACGCTTGCACCAACTTGCTCGGACAATGATGAGATAACATGTGTCCGACCATTGGACACAAATTCAGTGTGGTGTGCTTCGGTACCCGACTGTCTTCCATTTTGTGCGTGCATACCCATGTGTACAACTGTTTACTTTCGTCCCGGCCTGTCTGTTACACCATGGCTTACATTGTTTTCAACTGGGTTGCACACATAGATTTCTTCGACCCTGCTCATTGAAAACAACCTCAGCTCACACACAATATGCAGGTACACTTGGGATCCTATCTGGAGTCACTATCTCGCTTCTTCCACCTTTCTGTACATTTCACTGATTTACAATATTCGTAACAGCCTCAAGTCTGTCCAGACGTCTGAGAAAGTTCCCTTGATTCTCATTACAAGCTTTTATGTTGTCTCTCAAGGTAAACCTTTCGTATTTGACAGAAGGCAGTTCTCTCATCAGTGTGGGGACATCCAAATGATTAGTGGATACTGGAGGTAGCTTATTAAAATCTAATGCCATAAACTGTGGGAGATTATCTGGGTCAGTCTCATGGATGAGCTTCATAATGTCACAAAGGCACTTCACCTTTTTGTCGGCAGCAATTCTCTTAGGTGTTCTCCCGGAGGCCGCGTCACTGCACGAATTTACAAGGGACGTTTTAGCATTTTCTACTTTTATCTCTGAGAAATGGTCTGCGCAAAATCTTTACTAGCATATCGTGTGGAATAATATTAGTCTTGTTTATATCCTAACACAGAAGTTCATTAACAACAGGCATGCTCGTGTCCTGTAACTAGTCATTTTCCTCATTCCCGCCACGATTAGCTGTGGGAGCCACCATCTTAGAACCCTCCTACGGAAGCTTGGGAAGGATGGCCTGCTTCTCCTTCCATTTATTTCACAACTGTGTCCCCTCGCTCGTTGTTTTTATATTCTGTTTGGTCTCACAGTCTTTGCACGGCATGTTGACCATCTGCTTCTTCGGAAACCATACGCAATGTAGCTAAGATTACTCTATCTTCCCTCCACTTGTATTTTCTAAGGCTGTAGGGACTGTGCATACGCAGAAATATTCTGCTTTAAGTGATGCCTCAAAACTGTCGACATCGTATTTCATCTAGCGTGACATTTGTATGGGGCTGTGAAGACGCCAACAAGAAAGATATGTTATGAAATATACACCAGCAAGTGGGACCCTCTGTCTCGATGCTTTATTTGACTCGATTGATCGGCTCTTTCTTAGCCATTTATCATCATGGCATTATTGAGCACAGGCTTCATGTTTCCTTCAAAGCTGTTTATTGACTAAATAGGTTTCATGTTTCATTCAAAGCTGTTTATTGATTAAATGCTTCACTTGCCTGCGTCAACCGATTATGTAATTGCATCGCTTAAAAGTGCTTGGAGAAAACATGGATGTAAGAAGGGGAACAGGAACAAGTTCTTACTTAATAGGGAATTTAAGTTGTTTCTTTTCCCTTTTTATATTCCGGTATCTCTACCTGCATTGATAGACTCAGTGTTTCAGAACTAAATATATCCACCGGGACTGAAAGCCTATAGGCCCCCTTATAGCCAGAAATGTCTAAACCTGGTCAACCTTACTTAACCCTCTCAGTGCCATCTGCGGATTTAGTGGCACTAAGAAACGTGAATCATTACAGTGACTTGCCTATAGATTCACATTCCCCTTTAAAAGGCATTTCATTCAAGTACAAGCATGTCTATGTTTCCAAAGATATCAAGGTAAACAGCTTTCCTCGGTGTACTTTGGGCACAAAGAAAGCTGTTAGCTCAGACAAGGCATGGAACTGTAAGCGATAAGAGTTTAAGGAACATTGCCGACCTTGAATCAGCACAAAGAACTAATGTCAAGGATGTTTTCTGGTATTTTGTATCAAGAAGTCAGAGTCTCGTCATTCATCTTTAATGCAGGCCACTCTTAATAAGTATGTCCCGGCGTTTCTCCCAGAATTACTTTCGCTTCTTTCCTTCATTATGTCTGGGTGCCAACCCAGACATAATGTTTTTTTACGTAGTCCATGGGACCAAAATTTGTCCAGAATTATTCTCACACACTATTATCCCTCCAAACAACCAAACTTGCCATGGTGACTGACCTACCAATGACATTTAGCCATATAGTTTGGAAAAGTTATGATTTTTAAAATAATGCAAATGAGGGACAATTAAAACATCAACGGCTCCATATCTTCCCAGCTATTGCACATAAGTATCCAGGGCTTCTACTACTTCAAAGACATTTATGGTGCTAGGCAACCACTTTGCATTCATAATAAATGAGCTTGAACCTGTTTCATAGGCAACCTGCTAAACAAGCATGCTAGGTAGGTGTGTGGTTTGGAAGGTTTGGGTCTTGTAGCAAATTTGGCGGGGGGGGGGGGGACTCCCAACAACTTTGTAATGAGGCTCTCAATAAAATGCCAGTAATCTCTTTCTGTTCATGCAGGGACAGATCTGCTCCATGCTGCCATATGTCCCAGCTAAGCTATAGTTCTCACTAGTGCTGGGGAGAGCAGTCAGTGCACCATGTCTGACACTGGTGTCCCAGCTGGTCTGTTTTATTCTGAGACTATAAGTCTGCAGGGCTTATCAGTCCTAACGGGCACAAACTGTTGGGCTTCTACACAGAATACACCTAAGCCTATTCTCTGTTGAAAATGACTTTGTAGTTTCATGTAAGGGGTGTGTGTTAGAATTTGTTTGTGTTATATTGGAACTATTAAGACAATTCTGTATTGCATGTAAACACAGCCCCTTGATTTATAATATGTATACACTTGACGTGTATATGTGCATGTATAATGACGTACATGCACATGTACAAGTACATATACACATCCATACTGCCACGACAGCTGACTATCTCGGAAGTGGGTACTTTTCTCTGGTCTTAAGGGTGCCCACTGCAGAGAGGTTTCGCTGTATAAGTAAACACTGGTATTGTGTGTCTGAGAAATTATGTCTGGGTGCCAACTCAGACATTTCTTTCTTTCTATCTATCTTTCTTTCTTTCTTTCTTTCTTCGTACCTTTCTTCTTTCCTTATGTTCTTTGTAGCAGATGTGAAAATTTTTATATGTTATACAAAGTTTTTCCTACTGCTCCTGTAAAATTATTGATTTTACTTATAATTTAGCATTCATCAATATTGAATGTAAAAGAATTGGGAAAATTTGTAGGTATTATGCACGTTTAACTATGTGTGTGTATGTGTGTTTTTTGTTTTTTGTTTTGTTTTTTTTGTATTTCCCTGAGACAGTACAGTGTCATTATAGAGTGGAGCACGTTATCGTTTATATAAATTACCCATGATTCCTGGTCGTACTGCTTTTCTCGCTCTCTCTTTTCCTGGGCAGGGTAAAAAAGAAGGCAGACATTTCTATTGGCTGGTGGTGCTTAGCACCCAGGTGTAAATATCTCAGGTTCCCATCAATTGGGGTCCCGGTTCTTGTTGTCTGTCGCTGCTTTTAGGTACAGCTCTACTTTACTGTCCATTTCTGAGGGGAGATTCCGTAGCTGCGTCGCAGAGTTCAGGTGATGTAGACTTTTTCTGGTTTAACTTGCCTTACCATTTGGGAGATCTTGATTTCAAAAAGTAGCGAAAAAGTTCTCTAAAATTTGGGCTTTTCCAGTTTTTTCCCTGGGGAAGTAAGTCAATTGTTTTGGCTTGGCACTTCATTGTAGTCTCGAGGTTTTCTGTTTTGTCTTAGCTGTTGAACTGAGAAATGTTGGTCACCAACTCCGCCGCTTTTTTTGGGGGGGGGGGGGCTTCTTTTCTTGTGAGCCCTGTTGTTTGTGTCTTTTTCTGTCAGCTTATTTTTATAAGGGGTCTGTGAGAATGCCTAATTCAATACCAGGTTGCCCATATTGTCCATAAGTATGTTTTTCAGTGATGATACATTTTTTCCCTCTCAAGGGTAGACAGTTAAAATGGAGGAAAGGAATAATTATTATAAAGGAATATTGGACCAATTAGCAGTCTGATATCATTTTTTTGCGTCTACATCAGATGGGGATTAGGATTTGAGAGTAAGTACGTGTAAAGTCTTGTATATATGAATTGTCTTTTGAGGATAAATGAAGCATAGGAAGAGGATTCCACTATTCATTTTTATGGAGACCCGCACACTTTCCACAATATTTTAAGGCGACATTAAGCTGAAATATGCAAAAATAAGTATTCAGCTAAAAATGCATGACTCATTGATAAAATGTTTCAACCAGATTTAATTACTGAGGCCATGGGTGAAAGGTTGATGAGGTTATTTAAATTGAAACAGTATTTAGGTATCGAGATAAGTTTATGCTGAAAAGGTTTAATTTTGTGGCATAAAAATCGTCACAAAATTAGGTTGAAGATGTGTTTAATGGGACAAGTATGGTTCCGGAGGGCTTTTTTTCTCCTTTTTTCTTCCTCTTTTTCTTTCTTTTTTGTGTATCAAGATTGATTAAGTTAATTATTGAGTAATGAACTGAATATGACCGTAATCTCATGATCTGTAAAATTTTCAAGGGGAATCATGACGTTTATCTTTTTTTCTGGAAGGCCTTGGGGTTGGGTATTATCTGTCATGCTATTGTGAATTTTTCTGTCAAATTGACGAGAAGACATTCAATAAGTCAAAAATTATTTCCATAATAGAGAACACCGAGATCAGAGGTTTGGGGATCTGAATAAAAAAAAAAAAAAAAAAAATCACATGTGTTGGTTAACCACGTTGAAGTAAGTTGTGCGACGCAAGTATGTATTAGTTTAAATTTTGGGAAAGTAGTGATACGGTTGTAAGTAATTCAGCTGCGTATTATCATTCCTATAAAACAAAAGCAATGGTCTACTCTTGGTGACTTGTTTGTAATGTTGTGGGGTGCATTCCGAGTTAAGAACGTTTCACAAAATATTACGCAGTCAAATGTTTTGAGTCGAGCTTTGAGAGGTTTCAGGGATTGGTTGGTGAAAACCACCAAGTTATTTAACCGATTCAGTCACCAGGTTCGCATCCTAAGAAATGTACACAAGGCAAGTTCCAGTTTAAATGATCGACCGCAAAAATCTTCCGCATTTAGAGTAAGATTTTGCCGGTTGATTAAAACAGGAAAGCACTTTCACTGATAAGAAAAATTTTTCCGCACAAATTGCAATGAATAGACTGGGTTTCTGGTTCTGCTAATATTTTTTATGATAGCCAATGTATTTTTGTCGCTTCGACGTGTCCTCTGTTATTCGTTATAATGATAGGTTATCAATATGTTTTGGTTTTCTTCCCAGAATCTTTCCCTTGGTTCTCGCCAAAATTCTAAATTTTGTACGCTGCTTACCTTTACCAAGTCCACAAAATGATGACCTGCGTGTGCACCGTGATATAAATGTCGGTTGTACCTTCAATGGTAGTAGCGAGTTTTGGTCTGCAAATATAAGCAACTTTAGATTGAACTTTGGAGGGTCAGGTCAGGTCAATGGTGAGGTCAACTTCAAGTGCAGCTGCAGGGTTTACCGTGATAATAGAAGGTTGACAGTTGAATACTTGTTGTGTGAACTGAACTCATGTATGTTGACTAGGTTTATGATAATGATATTGGTAATAGAAAGAAAAAATGTTTCAAATATTGTTATTGGTAATTTGTTAAACTTTGTATGAGTTTATCTTCGCGTCGCAAACTTATTTCTTCAATTAAAATAGTGGTTTGGATTTTTGTAAAAATACAAACAGCTTAAGTGATTTTTTCCTCTCTTCTTTTTCATTTCACATAACAAAATAAACGTATACTGATTATGATTGGGCTTATGTCCTCATAATGAATCAGGTTGATCTCTTAAGTACATATTGGTTCATGAGAATTAATATTAAGTTTTCTATGTTTAAGTAAATGTGTAATTGTTAGGTGGTAGAGCAGTTTGCTGTCAATTATGAGTTGAATGCGGCTGATACCGATACAACCTTAAGGAGTTTTATTTATATCTAGTTGCAGCTGACGGATGGACTTGGAGAAGGCCTACAAGGGGTTGGATTACTCTGGTGGAAATTGTCTTCTAAAGTCAAGGAACTTTGTGTCTTATTTCATGATTGAACTCTTAATTATTTCCACACATTTCAACCATATACAATTTATTACCAGCTTCAGTGAGAGTGATATATTTTTTTTCTTTTTGTTTTTGCTGTTGTTGTTGTTGTTGTTGTTGTTGTTGTTGTTGTTGTTGTTGTTGTTTTATTTTTTTTGTTTGTTTTTGTTTCTGTTTTTTTTTTCTTTTTCTTTTGTTTTTTTGTTTGTTTTTTGTTGTTGTTGCCCTGCCTAGTCTGTGTGATGTTTGAAGTATATATAAAACAAATATGCATATAAACATATCTTATTTAGTTGAGTGGGTAATTTGCAACAAGTATTTTAATCAGATCCCAAATTCCCTGGTACTTACAAATCCAGTATGATGAATCCACCCACCCCCCCCCCACCCCCCCTGGGAAACTTGACCTGTTCAGTCATGGTGCTAGTGGGAACTTTTATTATATAAATTTTTTATTGGGGTGGTGATTGTGACAATGATGGAGAAGAATCTGGGCATTATGCAACCATGGCAAGTAGAAATGTTATTTTGGTAATCCAGGTGACATGGTAAATATTTTTGTAGTTGGTTCAGTTTTAGTAAAGTAGGGTAGAGTTTAAGTAGAGCAGATAACAGGCTTGTGAATTGGGCACATCCTCCCTTTAAAGTCATTTTGCATCCATAATGAACTAGCTTGAACTTGTCTCATAGGCAGCTTTCTATCCATGCATGCTAGCAAGTGTATGGCGTGCAAGGTTTGGCTCTTGTGGCCATTTTTTTAGGGGGGCCGGCTTCGAACAACTGTGTAATGAGCCTCTCAATAAAATACAGAGAATATCTTTTTGTTCATGCAAGAACAGATCTTTGCTGTGAAGCAATTCGTCCGGAGTTTTTCTCGGACACTATTATTCCGAAAATCACGCAGCTTGCTATGGTAACTGACG
The DNA here is from genome assembly GCA_964020975.1 of Hermodice carunculata. NCBI lineage: Eukaryota > Metazoa > Annelida > Polychaeta > Eunicida > Amphinomidae > Hermodice > Hermodice carunculata. Next base: position 3,682,107 of record OZ026618.1, read on the forward strand.
TACCAGTAAAATAGTGCACATGGTTTCTAATGGTCACAATGTATCAAGTTATGCAAATTACGAGCAATAAAGAATTTTAAAGCTCAATGTCTTCAAATGTTCAAGACAGACACAAAATTAATTTGTGCATACATAGGTTTGTGACACCTGCCAATACAAAAGACAGCAAATGAAGGTTGTAGATTGGAAATTATTCAAATTGGGACCATTGAAAAATTTAGAAGTTGAATATCTCTAAAACTATTGTACAAAGCGATGCCATTCCAGTTTCAATTTGTCGGTTTGTGGCAAAGCTGCATCCAATGAACCATGAAGCAAAGTTGTAGGATTTTCATTTATGCAAGTTAGGTGAATGTGCAAAGCTGAAATGATGAATAGCTTCAAAACTAGTCTAGAGAGAGGTGCAATTTTCACTTCAATTGAAGGGTGGAGACATAGTCGCATCCAATAAACCATGACCCAAAATTGTACAATGTCAATTATTCAAAAAGGATGAATGCACAAAATTTATATTTTGAATAACGTCAAAACTATTATACACAGTGGGCCCAAACCAACTTTAATTTGTAGGTATAGTAGTGTCTTATGTAATCGTTGCCCATAAGCAGCTGGTGAGCAATTTGCAACTCATTATGTGCAGGGTCTATGTGTTTGACTGAAGTAAACTAGACAGCAAAAGTAACAGTCTGATGGTTTTAGGATCTATATTTTCTGTGTCTTTGAATGGTTCATCGAACTTTTTCCAACTTATTTGTGGAAAATTTCATATTGGATTGTTTCCTTGTATTTGTATGTAACCGAAGTGTCACTAGGTACCAAACACAGATGTGCGGTTTGGCTTACAAGTCAGAGATAAATATATGAAGAAACAGGATCGGAAACTCCTTCAGAATGTACGCGTAAAATTTAATTAGTTTTTATGTCTAAATCATTTAGTTGGTTTCCTCATGGTTATGGTCATATTTTTTTCCAAGTCGAAACAGTTTCAATGCAAAATGTATATCAGGAAAAAATATTTTTGTGTGGGCTGGGAGTGGGGGTAGAGGGTGGGTGTTAATAGACCTTTCATCTCATTTAAAACTTTACCATGATCCCCTTTTGCCTGTTACTGTTCGTGGGTGGAACTTCTTTGTTCTTCAATCCTAGCATAAATAGGTTGTTAAATATTATTACACTCATCCCCTCCCATAAATTCCACCAAAACAAATAAATACATAAATGAACAAATAAAGAAACAAACAAACAAACTAATAAATAAATAAATAAATAATAAAAAATAAAATAAATAAATAAATAAATAAATAAATAAATAAATAAATAAATAAATAAATAAATAAATAAATAAATAAATAAATAAATAAATAAATAAACAATTAAAAGAAGAAGAAACCACCTACCCACCAGCCCTCTAATTATTCTCTTCTGGGGGAAAGGAGGATTACCATAGTACCTTGAACGAAGATTTGCTTAATATGGGTGCCATTATGTTCATATAATCACCTTTTGTTTCCTGAGGATCTCTTTTTGTGGACTATTTTCCATTTTTCTATTTCTGTTATAAGCACTTAAAATTCAATTATTAATGGATAGGCTTAATGTTTTCGGACCGTACACATTTTTTTTTTTGGGGGGGGGGGTTTGTTTGTTTTTGTTTTGTACATATGATAGAAAAAAATTAAAGGTACCATGTAATTTAGATGTACACATGCGCTCCTTTTATTGGAGCAAGCTACCATTACAAATTTCATGGCCCTAGCGGCATACCTTCTGTGCCTCCATTTCTGTCCTGCAGTGGTATTGAATAAAAATTGTCATTTCAAGAGATGAAATATTTATAATTACCAACTATTTTAAGATCAAAATACACAGAATTTGAAAAAGGGTCAATTGTCATAATTAAATCACCCTTGTTTGTCACACTCGGCTTTTGGTGCTGAAATTAAGATTTCAATAATGTACTAGTCCATGTGTAAGTTTTTTGGCCCTAAAATTTCTGTCCCTTAAAGGCAAAGCGGATCACCAAAAATAGATTGATACAAGTGGCAAACTTTCAAGAAAGGGGTGTAACAGCATAATTAGCCAGAAACATGAACGCCGTATCACAAAACTGCTATTGGAGGAGCGAACTTAGTGTGAATAATTCTTACAAACTTCTGGTAAATACAAGTTTGACATGTAAATTTGCATTGCCAGATAATGCGAAAAACTCTTGACTTCAGACTCCAGACATGTTGGTACCTTAATGAAAGCATTTCTAAGATGGAATTTGAAAACAAAAACCTATTATTCTAGCCAGAAACATGAACGCCGTATCACAAAACTGCTATTGGAGGAGCGAACTTAGTGTGAATAATTCTTACAAACTTCTGGTAAATACACTGCCAAAATTAAAACATTTAACCACCAATGAATTAAAAGCATTTTGACTTGAATAAAACAGCTGTTGATTTACAGCAGATTCCCTGTTATGTGGGGGGGGGGGGCATAGAAATATATGTACATTTATTCAAAGGGCTTAACATGCTTAAACACCTGATAATTGCTGAAGAATGCTGAGTTCACTAGGGTTCAGCAGATTTTGTGAGAACGGTGACCACTTTTGAAGGCTGATATTTTACACATACACAACCAGCATTTGCCAATAAATAAGCACACTAGTGCTACTATAGTTCTCAGTGAAATTGAATATAAGACTTGACACATACACAGTTCTTGGTGACAAAAGCGACAGACTGGTAATACTCAAAGTTCTTGTGGTCAAATTTCATATAGTCTTCAACAAAAAAGTGGGTTTTGATATTGTTAATTGAAGCAAGCCCCGTGATAGATCAATCAATGCTTCAACTTTTTTTTTTTATATAGCTCACCATCTTTCACATCGGTGCAGCTAACCATTCTGGAAGCACATCAAACTTACAATGCAACAAAATATATCATTTTTCATTTGTTTGTTCTGTGCTTATTTCTTTTTTTTTTTCGGAGTGCTGTCTTTTTTTCATGCTCATATTAACTTGACTGAACCACTGAAGCCAGCTAAGTGCCCAGTGTCCAATTGACCTTACCTGGTTCACAATGGAGGCACAAAACTCCACCAGATTACCTAGCCTTAAACCCAGAAATAGTGGTTCACATGTCATGTAAACAGCAGGTCAGAGATTTTCATGTGTAACTTAAAAGCCGTTTTTTCCTTCGAACATAATTATTAAATTATAAATTAAAAAAGTTGAATTACATTTAAGAGCTCTTTCATCAACCATCGGCGAGTTGATTGGTAATGTCTGTACATGCCATCACCATTGAAATGCCCATGATCCTGACAATAAATTTTCTGCAAAACTGCTGGAGTCCAGAGCTTGAAGTGCTTCCACAAAGTAATGCTGTTGCACGACGACGCCTCCAAAAGTCGATACAACCACCTATTTAAATCCCGAATCAAACGAATGTATTTTCCACTCCCTCCCTTTGCTGCATCGAGCTTCCTTAAGGCAGAATAATTCAGATACCATCACACATTTGACCTGCAACAGTTGGTCGGCAGAGCACAAAATTGCATGAGCCAACTCCGTTGTGTTTTCATAGGGTCCATCGATGTGGCTGAAGCCAATTTGCAACACAACTACCAAAGGTGTGTATATCTTCATATCATGCGCTCTGTGTCGCTTCATGTGGCCTAATTTGTCCCCCTCCCCCCTTTTTACCCACATATCTGACCAAATGATTTGGAAAAGCAAAATCAGGCCTTACATTCTCTTTGGGTTTGAGTGCATAATTTGACCTAATCAGAGAACCTTACAAGTTGCTTGACGGGCTATTCGTGAGGAACTGGTATATAACTCTACCATTATGACAATGTAGCCTCTCTTAACTTCATCATCAAGGGAATTGTAACGCAGCTAGCATTAAAAGTTGACCCAACATTGGCACAACGTTGGCACGAATGGCCCAGCATTGGGCCAATGTTGGCCCAACTCTCATTGTTAACTTGGAAGTTTGCATGAGGAACAGACGCGGTGGACACTGTTGTCTTTGATTGGCCATTCTGGTGTGGCATTCCTTTACCCTTTATGCAATTGAAGGTCTGTTAAGTAGGCAAATTGAATGTTACACTAACTATACGGGCTATACGAAGTTATGTCAAAGTGAATTTTTTTCCCTATTGAGATTATAATAAGCACTGAAGTATCAGAGAAATGACTAATTATTGATTTCCATGTCAATCACTATGCAACATGAGGATCCTTGATGCAGAGTTAAAATCTGTATATGTTTTGAAGTCTTTCCACGGGTTTTATTACGAAAACAGTGACCCATGAGTAAGGATATTTTAACCACCTTTGTAGGAGCGTCAGCTTTTCATGCATTAAACTGAGTAAAACAATACAGTGGGGTAACATTGGGAAAGTATAACCAGATGTATGACAGGTATTCATTGATTTTTATCATTTTGTTTTCTTGTGAAATTTGATTGCCTTGTTAGATATATATTGCACAGACTCAGTCAGTTTGATTAATGTCTGAATACTAATTTCCTGCGTAGACAGACTCATCACAGCTATTTTATTTTTACTTAGTTGCAAGGTATGAGATCACACGACAGGCTGTCACATACTGGTATAAAAAAGCATAAGGACTGAGAGGCTGCTAAGCAGGCAATAACTTATGAACACTTTAACTATTTAATCCTCGCAATATCTGTCATATATTTTTGAAACTTTATGTAAAATTATATTCATATATGTTTTCTTTATGGATATATAATGTACTTGAATCAACATATCACCCTGCATTTTATCAGTGAAAAGCAGACAACTTCTATTAAAGTCTTTTGCCTGAAAAAACTCAGGGATCCCAGGCTACTCTCATGGGTGACATTTGGGATTGGACATGTATAGTTTGTGCATGCTTGATAATGCACAAAATACCTGTAAGTTTGTGAATCCTAGTGTCAGGACAAATGCGGCATGATAAAAAACAAAGTGTGGTTTCAGTTTCCTTTTTGTATCACGATGTAAGTAAAAGTTGCAAGATAATTTTTTGCCTTGCAATAATATATCCCACATATTCATAGTATTTACGCATACAGAAAACTGCATTTATCCCAAATTTGAAGAAACCATAAACTGTGAGTCCGTCTGTACAAACCCTGGAATATAGGGCACTTTTTATAATAGTATCTGCGGTGTGGTTTCAAACACGACAAGCCATTTCTCTCAAACCATATGTGCAAGATGCAAGATATCAAAAAGGAACAAAATAGTATACGTCGCATTAGGTACATAAGTTTGCATTTTCACCCACCGCCCTGCAGAATAGGTCAAATTACAGTGAGTCGGGTCAAATCATCATGAAAAGGAGCAGCTGTTGTTGTTATTAAGGAGTACAATAAACAAGTTGCGCACACAGAGACGAAAACCCCCCTTTATTATACAGACTTACAATAAAATCCTTACAAAAACATTGGGGCTGCAGATATCACGAATTTATTCATTCATTTTTTGGCTTTTTCAACACAAAAATTGTAGGCACCCAGATAGATTTACTGTGAAGCAAATCTTTTTCATCTTTTTACTTTCTCTCTTTCTTTCTTTCTTTCTTTCTTTCTTTCTTTCTTTCTTTCTTTCTTTCTTTCTTTCTTTCTTTCTTTCTTTCTTTCTTTCTTTCTTTTTTTCTTTCTTTCTTTCTTTCTTTCTTTCTTTCTTTCATTCATGATTTTTTTTGCAGGGCGATGAACTAAATTATAAAGAAACCAGCAAGGGCATACTCGTAGTATAGAATCTTGGATATGCCATAACATATTTGGTTCCCATGACAATAGTGCTGACTCAAACCACGTGGCTTTCTGTTGTCACGTGTTGCATTGCATGCCGGACGCGAGAGTGTGATTACATTACTTCTTGTCTGTTGAACTACTAACTGGTACCACTTCACACGAGGGGTGATACTTGAAGCCGCAGACCATAGTTGTAAATCCTACTATTTTTCATATAAGCATTTTTCAGTCTGAAAAAACAAAAACAAAAAACAAAAATAAAAAAAAAAAAAAATAAATAAATTAAATAAAAAAAAAAAAAAGAAAAATACATCATTTCGTTATTTTAAAATTTCGTGAAAGGCATTTTACAGACACAAATGTCAGAAAAAAACTGATGGATTTTTCTCATATAATTAGCAGCTCGTTAATTTGTGATAATTAAAATTTGAAACAACACCTGGATGTCAGCTTTATACAGTTGTACGAACTGTGCTTTTGCTGGGGCCACATCATTGTCCTTCCTAGCTTTGCCTGAAAAAAGTGCACCTATATGACTGCCAATGAAGCAACTCTGTGGTGCATCAAAACCTGACTTAGCTAACTTTATTCAAACAGAAGCGAGAGCATTATGAAAACACAGTATTTTCAAAATTACGGATTATCTCCGTCGGGATGTGCAACCAGCCAGTCACAACTGTGGTTTGTAACATGTGGAACTCGGCGCATTTTCTCCGATATGAACCATAGCTTCTAGATGTATAGCTGTTCCACCAATCAGTTGTGCTCTGACTGGTGGAACTTTTTTTTTTTTTCACTGACCAGGAGTGATAAACACATAAACTCTTTCTCGCACCTAAAGCACAGACAAATCCCGAGAACCAAAAAGCCAAACACTCTGCAAAGCGTATGGAGCTTTTAGACTTGATGACCAAACATCTTCCAGAGATATTGGCCATTATGCTTGGAAGTGAATGGTGTGTGGTGACGGGTATTACAGTGCTTGTATATCAACAAATCTCTTAACTCATTCCATAGCAGTCCCTGGTTTTAAGTACTTTTACCAAGATTTAAGGCGGCAATTGCATTTTTAAATTCTGCATGATATGAGCTTTCGTTGAAGTACCAACATGCCTATCGTCTCAGGTCAGTGGTTCTGGCACTGACCAAGGCCTGTGACCATAGTATGGAATGAGTTTTGCAATGGTTTTCAAATGACTCGGAGGAACACATGAATTGGGAACAATTCAACGCTGAAGAAATATATCAACAAAACACATTTAAATAAATTTATCTATCGAAACGAAAGATTTTTTTTTTTATTTTATTTATTTTTTACTTTTTTTTTGGAAAATCTTTTTTTATTCGTTTTCTCTGTTTGTTGTTTGCAACTTTATACCGTTTCTCTCTGTTCTTGAATTATTTTATTTGCTACTATCACTACGTGCCAATCAGCGCTAGCTTTATACTGTTTAATTTGTTTTGTTTATTGGTTGGGTCTGTCTGGATTTCAGTGCACATCTTTTCTTCTCTTCTCAATTGCCAAGGAGCTTCTACCCCTCAATGAAATCAACCTTCGCATATTTAATGGTTGGTTAGTAGGTTGGGTAGACAGGCCTAGATGGATGTTGTCATTTACAGATTCCACCTGTTAGGGGAGCACTACAGAATTAAAAAGCCAAAACATTTCTTTTTTAAACTACCCCCTTGAGGGGGTTATTATAAATTGTCTGGCTTATTTCTATTAAATACATGAATTGTTTTATGAAATATGGGCTTGAAGAATTTTTTAAAAATTTAAATACAATATTCGTTTCGGCAGAACTTTTTCTATTGCCCTCTAAACATTATATCCGATAGCAGAAAAGCAACGTTAACTGACGTCACCAGATGGGACCCATAATACGTTCCGTACGATTATGTAATCTTGCATGCTTGAAGCACCAGTCTGCAAACAGTGTGCATATGAAGGCTTAATCACTCTGGATCTAAAAAAAATGCACAATGCTGGACCTCCATTTGAATGATCTCCAAGGCAGATCATTGAGTAAGGGCCCTATGCTTGCTTTTAAGTGGCACTTGACGAGACATCCTTCAACTTCGCATATTAATTCTTTAGCGCTCTCTTAAATTTCATCGCATGTCCTTTTTATTCTGGGATAGGATGACAGCTGCGGTCGCGTCAAGTACCGGGCCAAGTTCAGTAACTTCTTCTGCTTGTGAACTCCGTCAATATCCAGGCCTGTGAGATACCTTGACTGTCAGTTCCAAGTCTTTATTCACTACGATCTAAAAAAAAATGTTCCAGTCCAAAATTTTTATGTCCCAGGTTCAAACAAAGCGGGCGAAAAGTGTATTCGCGTTTATATTGCATGGATTCCAATTTGGAGTGGTTTAATCTGTTTCATTTATTATTATTATTTGTAATAAATTAAAACCTTATAACTTCTCCCGCCTTCTTTTGTAAAACTTTTGTCAATTATTGCGCGTTTTTGCTCCGTTTGTTGTTCCAGTTCCACTGCAAAGAAAATAACAAAGAAGCGCAGGATAACGATCAGAGGCATCACAAAGAATGTTCAGGTTCGGATTAGAACAGATTCCAATTTCGACCCGACTTTATTTTAAGCCTTCATCAATTTCCCATTTCTTTTTCTAGCCTGTGGCATTAAAAGAATGACGATTTGTTGCAGCAGGTCTCAAAATTTCTGCCTGAGGACAGAAAAAATAATGTCTGTCATCAATGTGTAGATTGCTTGTATCAAACTAATACAGCTTAAAATAATAAGTAGATTATTGTTTCAGGTAAGAACGCATTTGAATAAATGATTGTATTTGTTGCATTCAAGCTTTATTTCAAGGCGGTTTATGATACAAAGAACATTAGAAGGAAGAGTTTGCTAATTTATTCGACAGAGGGAGGTATATTATAATAAAAAGAGTGAATATCTTAAGTATAGTTAGACATGAATAAGCAATCTACATGTTAATTATAAAAAAAGAAGGTGTGACAGGCAACAAGCTAATTTTCCCACACGTAAGTTTTAGAATGTAAATTGGAGTTCAAGTATAAATGAATGTCGGACATCCATGGAACTGTGTTAACTCTCTCGATTTTTGCGTTTTAGGACCCTTCAATAAACTTGTAAATTTTCATAGATGTTAAAATTTGATACGTGCTTATTTTTGCCATGTCCTTGCCATACCATATGAAGAATCTTTTCCATATGTTTTTATTTTCTTTGTTTTAAAGTTTGACTGCATCATAACTGCATAGGCTCCTAGATTTGATTACAACAAAAGGTCTATGAAAGATCCGTTTCTCCCCATTACACCTGCACGTAGGCACCCATGTAACCGCAAGTTTTTTTTTCTACCATCAGTCAGCAGCAATTTTGATTTTGTATATATTATAAAACAAAACATAGAATTTCATTCACATATATTAAAATATATTAATGGTGATGCAAGTGTTATCTGATGTGATTCTCAGTTCCAAAGTCAAAATTCCTATCAGCATGTTTTATGAATTTTCCATATCTTACACCAAACATATTAAAGGTGAAATGAAATTGTGTAATTGTGTAATATGTAAATACTGTAAATGTCTATATGAGACCAGCGGTGCTATATAACCACATGGACTACATTGTGAAGACAGCATTACAATCTGTCAACAACCAACAAGTAATTGTCTTTGCGTGTGTAAAATAATATGAAATTTACGGTAGACCCTACATGTGAAAGTGCGAACGTCCATGTAGAACAATCTACCATTGAATTGCAAAGGTCATTAAATATACAACGGTTTGTCTTACTTTGCGAGGGGCATTAGCCAACTCGGAACAGCAATGGGACGTTACAAAAACATCGAATCAGGCAAGACGGAAAAGAATTTAAAACTCTATGGAGCAGAAAATATAAAGCAATTGCAGAACGACAGAAAAATGGAGTTTACATACTTTCTTTTTGTCAGTTAACCTTTGACCAGTCATGTTCTTTCTTTCTATCTTTCTTTCTTTCTTTCTTTCTTTCTTTCTTTCTTTCTTTCGTTCTTTATTTCTTTCTTTCTTTTTTCTTTCTTTCTGTCTTTCTTTCTGTCTTTCTTTCTGTCTTCCTCGCTCTCTTTTTCTCTTTCTCTGCCTGCCTGCCTCCCTGATGGACATGATACATATAAACTATATACCACATATAAAATATCATTGAGCTATAACAGGGTGGGTTGTACCCCGAGCATTTCAACGGTTTGAGCTTTGTTGCCGCTAGTGGTTGTGATCTGATTATCACACCTTGTCTGTCAATAATGTTAAATGGAAAATTTAAAGTAACACATCCTGAAAATCCGGTCATAAGTTTTATACCTTTCGAAGTAGCATTGTCTTCTGACGCATCGGAAACCACTCTGATTACTGGTTTCGGCCTCTGACGTCACAATGGGAGGCGGGGCCTTAGACTTGACTACCAGGGCAGGGGAGGGACCGCAACCTGGCTATCATCAGTTTGTGCTGTGTAAACGTCTACGATATAGGCATGGTCGTTTTTCACATCTTTCAATATTAAAACAGTTTGCTTGTGGTTTTTAACGTATATGCAAATAGTAACGACCAAATAATTAGCGGACACAGCATATAAATATTGAATATGCCTTTCTTCTAAATCGGGCGCATTTTCTGGCGAAACAAAGAAATCTTTACAACCGATACAAGGTAGACATCTGTGGTTTCCTTTTTAAACCGGTTCAGCAATGTTTTTACTTTCAAAGTCAACGGGTGGCTTTACACGATGATTTGTATGACTGGCGTAGTATGGAAGCCGGGTACCCCAGGGATCAGTTCTTGGTCCTCTCACGTTTCTTCTTTATGTAAATGATATCACTGATATCGGAAGGTCGAACATTAAGTCGTTTGATGATAGTGTAACTTTGATTATTACCATCGACGATCTCATGAGCTCTGCCAACGCTATCAACCGTGACCTGAAATCTGTTGAGACCTGGTCTCACCGATGGCTATTCACTTTGAATAGTACCTGAACCAAACCCATGCTACGCACTGAAAAGAAAACCCAAGTTAAAAATCCAGCAATTGTTTCCCTCGGGAATTCTTAAGTAGAATATACCATAGCATAAACATCTTGCTGTAATTTCAGTTTTGACTTCTCATTGTCAACCCACATTAATTCCCTTCTATGCAAAGCCAGAGAACTAAGCAGAACACTAAAACTACTACAATATGGACTCATTAGGCGTACTTTGGAAATCATATGCTTCATTTATATTAAACCACTACTGGAGTATGGCGATGTAGTTTGGAGCGGATGTACTGGGGGGGTGTTTCATCGCTTGGAAGTGTTCAACTGGCTACCACCAGAGTAATCACAGGGGCAATCTGCCTCACCAGTCATAAATAATTATATCGTGAGGCGGAATGGGAGACTTGCTGCACGTTGAGACAAATATCGATTAGCATTGCTATGTAAGACAATACATGGGCTAACACCCGTTTACCCAAAATGCATACAAAGTATGATAAAAAATATGTAAGTGAGGCATAGGTAAGAACTAGTATTTACAGCAATCCGTTTATATCAGCAACCATCCGTCAGCGGAATATAATAGCAAATTCAGTTTAAAATTCTAAGGATCTTGAAACACTCCAGCGTAAACTAGACTAGACAAAAATAAACCAAAGTTTAATGTTTTGTTTTATATTGGCAATTAGAACGGGCTGCAATCAGTTAAACCACGACATGCATAACATTAACATCGAGAAATCCCCTAGTTGTGCTTGTGGAGCAACAGTTGAAAAGCTTTACCACCTTTGTTTTGAATTACCTTGTTTATTACCGAACGTAACACTCTTCAAATATTTATTATAACCAAGGCTGCGTTTACAATAAATACACAACTTAATAAAAATTTAAATGTTTAAGAGCAACCAATGTAGCTATCTATGAATCTGTAAATACGTACTTTATCCGCACTGGCCGCTTGAACTGAGGCCCGCACTGGTTTCACTTGGTAGCTCGTATATACAGTTATTGTTGGTTATAAAGATATGGGTAGGACTACCATTCAAATGGCTACAGTGTATGTGCAGGCAAACATCAGTAAAATTATAAATGACTATTACAAACACTGTTTGTATTTTACATCTCTTACAGTCATTGCAAAATGCTTATTGCTCGGACCACCATCTGTGACGTACGATGGTGTCAACAACTCCCATAGTTAGTGCACGGGCATTAGGCAAAAGTGGGCAGGTACCCAGAAAAAAGTAGTTGAAAGCATATTTTTTTCTGGAAGGGAGTACAAACCCATCCTGATTACCAGCATCCAAAGTTGACAGCAACATGAAAAGCAAATTTTGGAAATACTTAAGACCTCTGATAACTTGTCAAATATGCACATTATAGCTGTGATTTATTTATGTAATTTAGCACTTTGATAGATGTGGAGACTAAAGAGGCTATAAAAATCAACAATACACTGGGTAATTTGCGACATCCATTATGTTCTTATATTTATTTTATTTGGGGAGGGGGATGCTTGTTAAAACTAAGCATTTGAATGTTCCATTTCAGTCAATTTTACGACCATTTAGTCCGTACTGTATCGCCAACCCTCAGACGTTTTCATATGTCTGAAATTTCTGTCCATAAGCTGCTAGCCAAATATCATCATGAAAAAGCTTTCCTTTGAGTCCATCCATGTAGCTTTACAGATCCAGGATCAAGTGTGAATTCGGTGATCACACATGCGTTAAACCATGGATGTGTATGTGTGACAGTATTGGCTGCAGTCAGACAGATGGCTTCAATGAAATGTGAAAGCACTTGCTTTCTGTCATTTAACAACCTCAGCGTAAGTATTACCAAGTGGAAATTTCATCTTTTGTTGTGGCAATTTCTGTAAAGCCAATAGGACATTAATTTTTGGTATTGATCGGGTGCATCCATTCAACAAACACCACGCCTGTCACATGGTTAGGTTAAGCCTGATGGCTGGGTGCCTGCCACAGTTTGAACACACTGTCATTTCTTTGCAAGGTTTAGGTGTATCAGTAGTCGAGCTGTTGTGGTAAAGTAATCATTTGATATTTGTCTGCCATACTCAGTCCATTAGTCTTGTTAAAATGTCTTTCACATTATTCTTTTGCAAAGTTCCAGTTTGTTGAAGGTTCCCGCAGTACAGTGACAGAAATTTTCAGTATTCCTACATGTGATGGCCAGATCACATCAGACCGTGCAAAAGTTCATGAGATGGTCTTGTGGGACTTATACAGGCAAATCGCTCAAGAGAAGATGACTTTCAGTCCTTGTGTGAGTGTAAAAGGTCACAGTTGCCAATATTGGCCCATGGCAAATGTCGCAGAGACTACATAAGAGCCAAAGTATTAGCATTGCGCTCGGTAAATGGGGAAGAGAAAAGGAACAATCAGAAAGTGTGTCTTTTCGTCCTAAATTTCGTTCTCGGTGTCCTATTTTTAACATCAAAGAGGACTGTCTGTGATGCAATGATAAAAATATAGACTATACTGTTGAGTAAAAAAAAAAACGAATGGCATATGGTCGTAAAGTGTGGTCACATGATGTTATAAGAACTACATGTCACCAAAGCATAATTGCAAAGGCTAACGAATGATGATTGGGGAGATGCTATTAAATTGCATATCTCAAGTGAGATTGATCTTGTCGCTTCTGGGATGAAGTATCACTACAATTTTTCAGTGATTTTCATTCTGGTAAAGCAATGCCAAATGAAGATATTTATGATGCAAAACAACCAGGCAGACAATCGATGCCACAAAACAAAGTGCATGTGAGAAGTTATGCCAGCACATACTTGATAATGATGAATGCCAGTATTCACTCACAGAGCTGGTCTCAATAATGTTTGGGTATTTAGATGGAGCAGAAGGGTATGACCCAACGAGAGTAGGGCAGAAGGTGGAGGAACATTTCGGCAGGAAAATGTTTAAAACCTCACACATTGGGAAGCCACCAGTATAAACCTTTTTAGATAAGGGCAACCACATTCTAAGACAGAATTATGAGTTAGGTACCATGACCAAAGAAACAATCCTAGAATTGGCAACTGCATTCATACGAAATGACATAAAGGCTCAAATATATTATTCTTCTGTGTATGCAGCACTGGATTACATGATAGTGATAATATGGTGCTAGGTTCTTTAAATCAACTATTGAGTGGCATCACTATTACTATTGTCAATATACGTTTACATCAATCGTAAGTGTGAATCTCGTGTGTCTGTACAAGTGCTGAGTAGTGCATCATTTGCAGATGATTACTGATTGTTTGGCATTTGTATGATGCCTTCCTAAAAAATGAACAGCTGTATGATATGAATAAAAACCTTGTCAATTTTGTATTTTACAATGCTGACATCAATGTCAGAACCCTAACAGGAGATGGTACCTGGCATGTTCTCGGTTGTATGGCATGTATTGCTCCACATGGTAATTAGGCCTTCCAGGCTGCCCTGCCATTAACTAATGAGGAAGCTATTCAAGCATGTTAGATTACGCATTTACTCAAGTGCCAATTAAGGTGTACAGAAAGTCTACCCCTAGCTCTCTACAGTTCAAGTTCATTAAAATTTGGCCCCTTGCACCCCCTTTACCAAACCAATTCATCCTAAAATTGACAAAATGTTTACATCTTCTCTGGTTATAATGTTTTTCTTTTGATATTCCTTTGTCACAATGTCCACCACTGAGAGGGTTAACCAAGATCCGTCACAACCAGATACCACCTATTCTGCCTAGTGTTTTGCACAAAAGTTGGCTGAAAAGTTTGGACTTGCAATTTGTCCTGTCAGCTTTGACCAGCTAAAGAACATTGTTGTGAGGCTGGGGGGGGGGGGGTCATTGCCTATGTCATACATGTGGTCAATTGGACACGTAATGTGTGGAAGTGGCTCAGAATATTTTATGAGATTGTTAATGCTCCCAATACATTATTGCTCATGATGGTAGTCCATGCATATGCTCGTGCATTGCGTGCACATCTTTTGGCATCACCTCCCATCATGTCATTTTTTGCTGCAGACATCCAGTTGCCTTAGTAGTGTGAATCGTACTCGTGATGCATAAAGTTGTATTGAGTGGTGAATATCCCACTACTTGTGCAGAAAATGAGGCATGTTTCCAGCAGATGATGCTAAGTCCTATTATCAGTAATGACAAAAGTAGTATAACGTTGCATGGAGTTGCCGTGAATGTGAATAGTGCATCATTATATGTGAGGGTGACATGTTTGATCAAAGAATGTTCTGAGATTGAAGCACACTTCCGTCATGAATTTGCTAAGAAGCCACGGCCATTGTTTGATATTGGTCTTATGAGGAAGACCACAAAGAGTGTTCTAGCAACTACCCTCAAGTCAAAAGTGAATATGCACATACAAATTCCCAGTGGTGCTCATTTCATACTCGATGAGGGCCACCTCCTCCATACTTTGCCCAGGCCTGTTAATGCCAAATATAACAATGTTTGTGATCATTATGTGTCATGTGTATAGGAGCATGATGGACAAGAGGCTACTATGGTATTTGACGGATATGGAAATAGTTTCTGAACAGAAGCAGCTACACAACAGTAGCGTGCACTGCAGAAAGCATCAGTTGACATACTATTTGAGTTGGAAATGAAAGGCAATATACCCAACAAGGCTTTTCTGGTCAATACCCAGAACAAGACCCATCCCATAGACAAACTGATTCAAAACATTGAAAGCAAAGGTGTGAATGTGACGCAGAGCACTGCAAATGCCGACTGGCTGATTGCAACATCTGCCATTCGCACTGGTCAAATACAATGGGTACCTGTTGTTATAGTAGGCACTGATACTGACTTAATAGTCATGATGTTTGCCTAGTCCAGCCCAGAAAGGAATCTGTATATGCTCTTTGGTTGGAACACCTTACAAATGGGCAACATTGCTGACATTCAGACAGCCTTCCATAAAAAGGTCACTTGATGTTTGCACATGCAATCACAGGCTGTGACACTGTATCAGCTCTCT
Source organism: Hermodice carunculata (assembly GCA_964020975.1). Classification (NCBI taxonomy): domain Eukaryota; kingdom Metazoa; phylum Annelida; class Polychaeta; order Eunicida; family Amphinomidae; genus Hermodice; species Hermodice carunculata. The sequence continues at coordinate 3,697,901 of OZ026618.1, forward strand.
ACAATCAGGGTAAGGGAGAAGCCTTTGTTCTGTTAGGCAATGATAACAGCTGGGATTGCCTAGATGCCTTCTCCCAGCCAAATTGTACACATGATCAAATTGTACATACTGGTGAGGCAATGATAAAAACTGGGACTGGCTAGATGCCTTCTTTTAGCTCAATAGTACACATGATCAAATTGCATATGCTGCTGAGCTGTTACTCCTTAAACTGTAAGGAGCTAAACAAGCAAAGTACCTGGACAAGTAACGGTACACAATGTATTTCCGATTTGTTCATAGATCTTTTTTATCTTCAACTTTGAAGCTAGGATATCTCCCACCCCCATCCTTAGCTGCAAAATTCTATAGTTTTTGTGCATACCATACAGTGCTGCAATTGCAAGGAAATGAGCTGCCTCCAACAGACTAGGTTGGCAACACATGGAGGTATGACTAGTTGAAGTTCAAAGTGACAAGGCTGTTGCTCCCATGACAGTATTAAAGATGTTTCCTGTGGATGCAAGGCAGGGTGTGGAAGTTCATGTGGATATGTCAGGGCTGGCGTGGAGTTTTCTCTTCTGTGGACTGTTTGCAGCGGTGATACTTGTACAAATACTGGCCAAGTTGACATGCAGAATAAATAAAGTATAAACTGTCATCAATTTAGTGGTATTTCATGAGAGCACTGGTGTAATAAATTGCAATAAAACACTTATGAGGCTCTGTGAAACATACAATACATGGCTTGGGCGTGCAGACAAGTACCAGTGTACCTGGAAATCCTGAGGTTAGCAAGTTTTTCACATGTTAGACAGGGTATTTTACCATTTTATTTCATTTTTTAGCATTTAAAATGTGATGGTGGCAAATCAGGAAGTTTTTAAATGAAATGAAACACACACTCAGCAAAAACACGCTGACACAGTTGACATATCAAATATCTCGTTCTGTCCAGAACAATTAAACCTCCAATTTATTTTTGCAGGTGACTGCCACTTTGTGTTCTTTGCCATACCAGAGTAAATAGTGGGAAGTGCTGTTAAATGGGCACTCATACAGCAAAACTGGTTCCTTAATTTTCCAAGATATGTTATCTAAAATGATACAATAAGCCCTTTAATTGCAAAAAATAAAAAGACACCCACATAATCCTTCCGGGTAGATTATAGTGGTAGCCATCTGAACGTTTTTGCAAGTAAGTTACACTCGCTTTAATTTCTGTGCCTTTAATTGATTCATGGTACAGTTAAGCACGGAAATACAGGCAAAAGTAAAAGTTTCAAAGTCTTTGGGGAGTGATAATGATGATTTTCAATTGTATTGATATTTGGTTGTTGCTCCTCCAGCCATTTTGAATATTAGAATGCCACAGGGAAGAAATTGGTGAACTTTGTATGGAGTAAGCAGGAAGGTTTTCTGCAGCTATTTTGAAAAAAACAGCTTTCTGCTATTTTTTTCTACCGTTTGTCTAATGATCCTGGGCTAACTGTTATGAGGGCGTTAATATAGTGTCTTGTGGTAGGTGCCTTTATCCTTTTTTTCCCCTTTTTTGGTTTTTATTTATTTATTTTTTTTGCAACAGGAATTTATGTAGGCCATGCGCGTCTTCCAATTTAAAAGCAAATGTTAAAACCAAACTAAATAAATCTGTCTGGTACCACCAAAGTGCAAAGTACACGGCAAGTAGAATTTATTTACTTGAAATAAGTAAATGATTTACTGGAGGAAAGAAAATTAGTTGTCAATGACTTCAGTGATTGTGGTTTATTGTGAGTAAAACTAAATAATTGATGAGCGGGTAGAATTTGAACAGGTAGAAGTAAAAGAATTACTTTCCAAAGCAACATATTGTTTGAACAAGTAAATGAAATACCTTATATTCCTGCCTCACACCCACAATTGTGTTATCAATATGTATATAATGCATGAAAATTGAAGCCATGTATTTGCGCAGTGCATGTACTCAGTTCCATGCACAGCGAGCAAAGCACAGTGAAAAATGGCAGAAATTTCATTATATTAACGTTGAAGTGCCTGGTGTTGGATATGGATTATATACTGTGAAAAAAATCGGGCGCTAAAGAAATTATAAAACCACAAACTTCAATATTATGCAGAAAATCAGGAGAAATTGTTTTCGTGATTTATCTTCAACTTTCTCGCATATGTGCGCAACAAATATATTGTTACTGACACATTTACGTCTATTTTTTATATTTGACCAACTTTGACAGTCAATATTCATTTTACAATAACAATAAAAAGTAATGAATTACTAGGTAAGTAAACCATGGTATGGCACAACATAATTACACAACTTCACGCATGAGAGCTCTAAAGTATTACATATTCTGCAGGGTTGCTGTAAAATAAATTTACTTTGGCAAGGGAACATTAGCATAAAGCCAAGTCTGACCAATTAGCAGGATAATGTTTCATGATCACTGAGCACGTTTGAAATAAATTCCTCTGGATTCAACTTCCAAGACGCTAATGACCGATACCGAAACAAGTAATCTATATATAAAAATGAATCATGAATGGGCGTTCCCAAACACACTGCTTTCGGAAAATTTGGTAGAATTTCGGTAGAATCAACAAACTGTGTATTTAATGCACAGTGTTATACTTACAAATGACATCACCTTGCAAATTATATTTATTAATGATATAAAAATAAAGTAATATAAATATGCGTCTCTGTTTTACCTTAATTTTAAATATATGCAATTTATTACTCTCCGTGAAAATTCCCCCAGCCCATACTGTACTGACTGGGCTAACACAGTCAAGTACAGAAGTGCCTGCTGAATCCGCAATAATGAGATTCGAAAGTTCTCTTTCTTTATTTTATTTTTTTTGTCACCTTGCCCTCAGCAATGTACAATTTATGTGCTTTTCCTTGTCGGCAGTCAAGCGTAACTTTTTGGAAGTAATGCTAAGAAAGTAAAGTTAATATAAAAATGCCAAAATATATCATTCTTTTGATATCTTCCTCTACGTACAGTAAAAGAGGACCAGTTGCTTAACGTTTGCTGGCCAGTGTACATCTGGGCCCCATTGGATAAGCATCTTGTAGCCAACAATTGTCCCTTGTCTTTTGGAACATGCACATGTAAGAATCTTAATATCAATCAAAAGATCAGAATGACCTTTCAAAACAGATAGCGTACGGTCAGTTTTGAGTAGTTGTTTCAGTCACAAATGCAAATAAAACACGTCGCGTGATGCGTTTTACATGTATGACTTTATAGTTAATTTATTTAGAAAAAAAATTAAAGCAGGAATGACCAGATTATTTCAATGTATTTATAAGCAAACAACAAAGTTTGCTTTGTTGGCCAGTGATGAACGGTTCAGACCAGGAACTACCTACGCACAATACATGCATGACGTCGCATCAGTCAGTCAAAGCTTGGGCCGCCGCGGTCCGTATCACTAATGGACATCACGTGCTGCACGGTTTATATGACTGGCGGGTACTCTATTGGCTTATAATAACAAGAAAGCAGAGACAGCCATGTGGTATCTAATATGTGAGCATCTGTAATTTCGTCATTTTCTCTTACGTTTTTTTTTTTTTTTTTTTTTGCACCGAATTGAAATTTTGCCAGTCAATAGATTCCATGTGTATCTTTGAAAATCAGCAAAAAATTCCAAACCGCATGTAAAAAAAGGAAAGAATTTGGTGTATCTCTTGTCGTTAACCATCTTGTTTTAATTTGCGGGATTTGTTAAGCATATTGCAGATGAATGTCTATGTCTGAAGGAAAACTAGATTACGTAGCTACATAATCATCGATAGTCGACTATCCATGGCAAAATGGCGAGAGACTGGACAGTGATCTTACACATGTATCGTATATCATATAAGATGGGAAGTTACATTTTTGTGGTTCTAAACGTACTTTTTTGCATGTTTTCTCAGTTGACTTGTCTTCGGAACGTCCGGGGAAGACTGGGTGGGTGTTCAAGTTGCAATGTTAAAGTCATCTCCGTACTAATTATGCACTGACTAGAGACATACCATTACAAGATTTATTTGAATCAAATTACTATATATACCACAATCCAGAGATCTCAATAGAAACAAACAATGACCTTATGTAGTGGGAAATATCAAAGGGAGTATACAATTCATCTGCACCAAAGTGTCCTTTGTGCTACCGTAACATCTCAATGGCGAGATGCAAAAACTTGTTCCATAACAGCTCAATGGCGTGACTGTATACCACATGATGGCATGGTAAAGAGCTATGAAGTAATAATAATTCATTTCGTATAAAAAACGTTGGAATCTTAGCAAGAGTACTTTGGGGAATACGAAATGTGGCTGAACTGTTGTGATTAAAACATTTTTAACGAAGTTAGAAAATAATACATACAGCAGGTCCTTATGCTAGCTGCTACTCTGTAGCCACGGTAACAGTACTTACCGCAAGCTAAGCGACAAATCCAGAGAGAAGATTATACAAGCAACTACAATACGCATGGGGTGGTATAAACCAATAACAAACCATTGTGCATAGTAACAGTTTAATTACCTATGAAGATAATATCCACCTCAAACTTGGTCTGTAGGCTTGGGGGAGGGCGTAATACCAAGAATGGGGACAGATGTATAAACCGTTGGATCCCTACAATTAAAACGAGAGAATGCTCAGAGGTGGTATGTTTGTTTATTTTCCGAAGCTTTGGTTAAGCGTTGCCTGTGTAGACAGACTCGCATATGCGCGACGGTTTTGTGGGCCTGGCTTCAGCACAATCCCTCCTTGTTATAGTAACTGCAGCACCGAAATTGTTTACGCAAGCAAGCCTGGGGCATATGTAAGACTACACGTTTTTCTTCTTTGATTGAGAATCTTGGAAGATATATTTGTAATTTCAGCCAAATACAGTGTGTGACATTAACGTAGGTTACAATTCCCTCATTCTGTGTACTTATACCCTTGTTAGTCATCCTTTATTCATTCTGAAACAATGATGTTGGTTTAAACACATGCAATTAGAAACAGGCAAAGCGTACATGATATATATATGTATATATATATATATATATATATATATATATATATATATATATATATATATATATATATATATATATATATATATATATATATACATACCCACAACTGTTCTTTGCAATGTATGAATATACAATGAAAAAAAGGGAATAAAGAAGAAGGACACACGAACCAGGACTGCACATTAACAGATGCAAACGTATAAAGCATTGGACACCGGACATTTACAGCACAGAAAGTTGTTAACAAAGAAAATAAAAAAAACACCTTCCATTGACTGCTAAATGGAGACTTGAATTGTTATGGCAAATTTGTTTGTGTGCAAGACCATTTTCAACACGCACATAAAATTAGATCTGGTTGATAAAAAATGGCAATTTTAAATTTTGTCTCGGTTGAACAAGTGAATATAACAGATTTGTGCTTAAGCATTTTAAGGAGGTTTCACTTGGTCAGACTGAAGGATAAAATTTTGTGTTGTCTCAAAAATTATCTTGTGTTTAGTCTTGGAACAATCTCCATTCTGAAATTAAAGAGTACTCGTTGTGAGTGGAACTAGTGTGATAATTTGTAGTGGCAAATAATTCCTGAGGAATAATGTAATAAGAGCATTCAAAATAAATAAAAAAAATAAGAAGTTTCATCTGGATAACCACATTGGGGATGCACGAACGTCTACTGTAGAACCAATTTCTCCTGTTGGTCCACTTGGTCCTGTGGCTCCTGTACTTTCAGTTAACATTGTCAAAGCATTTTCATTCCATGTCATTCCAAGCTAAATAGATCAAGAAACTTACCCAGGACTGACATTTTTGCTGCCCAGCGGGATTTTATTTAACGGTTCGGCGATTTTGATGGACTTAAAAAAAACCAACAAATAAACAACAAAATTTGACCGTTCAAGGCAGAATACAAGTGAATGCATACATCTATTTGCACTATTTTTGCTTTATTTGCTGTTGCTTCAAAACCGTAAAAACAAGAATCTCAAGAAAAAAGGTTTTAATAATATTAATAGGTATTTAAACAAAATAATGAATTGCAAGTCTCAGTAAAAAGTCCAAAGTGAAAAAAAACACGAAAATTTAAACACGAAAAAATAAATGTTTTCACAGTATACCTTCACAAAGGCACCTTCCTGGAGTCCCTGGATAGAAGTCACCATCATGTGGCACAACAGTTTCTTCTCTGTGTTGTTTTGTATTGCAATGCATGCTTTTTGTTTTGAAACGACCTGAAGAGACAAAAAGCAAAAGGACAAGAAAGAAAGAAAAAAGAAAGACAGAAAGATACAAATGAGGGAGGCAGAAAAAAGGAATTAATACCTAAAAGCTTGCGAAATGTACCAAAAAGACAATGAGAAAGAGAGAGAGAAATGGAGGAAAGAACCAAAGAGTGAATAAAAAAAATATGAAGGACTTAAATGAAGAAAAAGAAACATACCCTTGATCATGTTCGTTTTAATGTGAGATTAAAGAGCCTACATTTATCTTCTGATCGCCCATCGTGCCAGGACCACAAATGCCACCAGTCATGCTTGAACTACATCATAACATTACAAGTGGCGAAATTGGCTCCAGAAACACGTTTACAAGCGCAGAATAATTGGTACAGGCGTCTAATCCTAAAGTGCCAGCCTGACCCCCCCCCCTCCCTCAAAGACACGTGCTTTTCATTGGTTAGTTCAGGTAAAACTTTGCAAAAAGGTTCTGGTTACACTTGCACCACATTTATGTCTGATCCCTTTGCAGGCGTGCAGGGAATATGTAATGGTGCAATACATAAAGCACGGGTTTGACGCAAGGAGATCACAAGGGACGTGCCGGGTACACCACTGTCACAGATAGGATTTAGCTCTTTCCTCACAATATTAGAGGTTTGGAAGAAATTACAGATGCCATTCATATTCATTAAGTACTTCAAGAGTCATATATAGGAAAATTTTCCAATCAACCTGAATTAGGACATTAAAAGCAATAGACAATGAAACATTTCCATCCTCCTGTAATCAATGTTCTTTATTTAAAAAATGTTAGTAAAATTCAGCTTGTCCATACAGGTGTTGACACGTATCTCGCCAAGCGAGACTCGGCCACCAGGCATGCTGTTCTGGCGGGAAATTAGCTTGCAAATTTCTTATTATGCTATTGCACACAAATGATCTGCCTAGCACCAATGTAATCCAGCCAGATATAGGACTACACTTATCTGCTCCTTGCAGACAGCGACCCATGCAGAATTCAAAACATCTCAATACCAGGGTCCCGGGTTCACTTGTTGTGTTTTAGGGTATTTACGGAAATAAACAAATGCATGGTAAGCTAACATGCCTGTATTCAACCAGATGCTCAATTTATTAGAACTGACATTTTATATGTTAAATAGAAAAATTCAGGCGAAATAATGCATCTCATCATGATTCACATAGAATAATTGTTGGAAATCACGTCGAAACCTATGAGACTCTATCACGCTCGTGATAATGCAATACCTCTCTGCTTAGCTCCAGATTATATGAATATGGTTTGGAGTATGAAGAGTGACAAATGATAAACTTTTATTGCACAGAACAATAACTTTATTTTACTTCAAGACAGGCAATCATATCCCATACTGTTTCAAAACCTGTAAGAAAAAATAACATAACTCATACAAGACCATGATTCACACGTGTACATGGTCATTGTATATGTTATTGGATATTTCTGTAAATTTTTCCACATCAATATTCTAGAATTTTATTGTGTCCTTGTACTGATGATAGCCAATACATGGTAAATGCATTTGCAACACATAATTTCACAGAAGCTGTGTCACATCATGGAGTTTGATTTCCTCGTTTTTTTCATCTGCAATTAAACACGTCAACCCCACATGACGTTTAAAATAGCATTAATAATTAACATACAGACACCTAAGTTATATAATAGTACAGAAAAACATGATCCATATTCATTAATTTCAAACCGAACAATGACAGCAAAGAGGTTCCAGACTTGCTAAAGCATCAACATTTGTCTTTCAATACCAATGTGAAGAAACAAATTTCACTCCTGACTTGAGACAGGCAGTCAGCCATAAAAGGCAACTGGTGGTTTTAAACCAGTCCTCTCAACCTTAGAAATATTTATCATTAACTGCAAACATTAATTATTTTCCAAAATTTAAAGGCCTAACCACCCAAAACACAAATTTCAATACTTCTGCCAAAAATGAAAAGAGACCTGTTAGGCCTATCACCTCTTAGTTCTCCCTATATATTCAAAAAGGTTAACAAAAAATCTTCAAATAAAACGTTATTCAGGAAAATATCAAAGCAGTACATCTTTACTAAAATGGGCTAATTTTACCAGATGGTTTGAAAGTAGAAATAACTATTAAATTTACCTGTCAGATGTAATATCAGGTTTATAACCGAATATTTATATACATAGTAATCTCTGTCATAGATCATCATTTTCATGATGGTCATCGATGGTAGTCATGGTCTATTATGTTCATGGTGGCTCTGACCATAGTATACATGCGCGTGATGATACAAAACCATGATAATTGTGAGTAAAGTTATCATTAGGTCTTTGTCACGTTGGCCATAGTTGCCATGGCCATTTTAACTTGAAATTATAGAGTGTATCAACATGACCTTCATTATTCCTGTATCATCATGCTTATGTAGCTACCATGATGACCTGTACATGCAAAATGTGCATATGATATCATGTCGAGACATAGTATTTTCTTATCAAAAACCACAAGCGCAATACTGCTTGACGATTTGTCGAGTAACGATCAGGGGATGTAAACACGGTAAAGTGAAGTATACAAATATTTTATGTACTATTATGTTATTTCATATGAGCATGTCAGTTCCTAATTCAGCAGGCGTCATTTTATATATTTTTTGCAAGGTAGCCAACAGTTCCAAGAAAAAAAAATGTTGATATCTTTACCTTACATCCTTGATACTTAGCAAAGGTTGTATGTATGAAAATATGTTTTACTTATAGTTAAAGATAACTTATAGTACCGTTTGGATGGAGTTGAATCACAATACCCATCCCCTACTATGTTTCCATTTAGAATTTGTCACGCGATCCTAAATCCTGCAATATATTATTAGAAATGGTGCATTCATTTGTACGAAAGATTTGGACCAGAAATCCGCATGTAAATATACTTTCTATGCACCATATTAGGTCGATCATTATAACCAATGTTATCTATAACATCATGGTCAGAGGCATCGTCGCTGTCGTTTCGTCATGCTATGACACACTGTGGTAGTCATGTTAGTGTAATACTTATCATGTTTAGACTTCAGGTAAAATGAAGATCATGACAAAGTATCTCCGAGTAGTTGATTTTGATCATGTGAACTGGAAATTGCATGAGATTGTCAACATGATCTTTCTCATTACTGATATCACGGATCAAAAGTCTTAAATTAAGTGGTGAAGGAGTAAACCTGGGATAAAAAATGCGCTGAAAGAGTTAATTATATTGCAAACCAAGAAGACGGAAGTCACATTCATACCCTGGTCATAGGTAAAGAGTATTGTGGGGCGAAAGGATCTGTGCCTGTTAGCAGATTATGGGTCAAATCGGTTAAGGGAAACACGTTGTGCTGGTAGAAATAACGCACACATAACTGCTTGGTTACGGACACGTTGAGATGCTATTTTCAGTAAAACGAATAATGTACTCAAAGCAGCCAAAATAAAAAAAATAGAATAAAAATTAAAGGCTGTATCTTTTTAAATATTGTCTGAGACGTGGTTAATTTTACTAGCAAAGAATAACGACAGAAAATTAATATACAGTATCATTCATTTAATGAAAAGAAAAAAATTATACAGCGTTTTTCGAATTGTTTGCGTGTAAATGTTACAAGTCTGGGAATCCGGGGCTATTAGGTTATTGCCACGAGAGCATTCCTGTCGGCCCCTTCAAACCTGTATTTTCATGTTGCTTCCATGCGTAAATCAGCATCCTGCAATAAAGAGGCATTTTCATTAGCAGTGATAAAGCTGAGAAGATTTATTTTTCTCTTGTTTTGAGGCCTGAGCACATGAACGTTAACAGCTTTGATAAATACCTGGGATCAAAATAATAGACGGGTGGGAATGGGTGTGTTCAGTTTAGAAATCAATCAAATGGGCAAAAGAAAACGTCATCGTGAAATGATTTTATATTTCTTGAACATGTATGTATGTATGTATGTACGTACGTACGTGTGTATGTATGTATGTATGTATGTATGTATGTATGTATGTATGCATGCATGCATGCATGCATGTATGTATGTATGTATGTATGTATGTATGTATGTATGTATGTATGTGTGTATGTATGTATGTATGTATGTATGTTTGATATATTAAGATGATGGTGGGGAATATATAATGCTGCATTATGAAAGTGACTGGCATTGTAAATATTTTGAAATATATTTTAAAAACACATTTTGATAATATTTTGCGGATTTTTATGTACACTTTACCCCTATTAAGCGTGACCTTATACACCAAAACTATCATCTACGTAATCCATGACCATGACGACCATAACAGGAATAAAACATATATCAATGGGCAGTGATTTACCTTAAAATAATAAACCAAACAGGTAAATATACCTACTGTCTATACATTCTCACCAGCCGGTATATTTGCCCAATTTGGGTTAAGATATAGTAATATAAATTTCTCACATGCTTTTGTTTAGTATTTTCTTTTCATTTCGCAACAATTTGAATATATTTGATGGGATTAAGGAATTATATATATGTTATTTTACATGTTTCATAGGATGAAGGTGAATTATTTCAAGCAATAATTGAATCAGTCATGATCAAATCCATCAATTGTAATAGTTGCCCGATAAATCATGCATAGAAGGTGCATATCACGACTGCTGATAAGTTACGAAACAAAAGTAAAATGGTTGAATGTTGATGTAAATATTTATATGGGTGTAACATAACATGCATAATGATTAGATACAGCACATGTATTGCGGTCATTTATATGTTTCGTGATTTTTTTCACATGTTCAAATTAAATGTGTGGGCAATCGTCAATGCCGCCCATGGAACCATGGTAACTAACGCCGCGGCCACAATGCGCCATGGCCAGAATGATTATCATCCACGTAATCGATGACCATCATGACCATGGTTACCGTGACTAAGATACACATGATAAACTGGATATCAGTGAGCTGTTATTATTACCTAACGTGACACCATGAAGCTAATTTTACGTGGTGTCCTTAAGTCACCACCAATCAGTAAAATTACCCCTTTTGGGGTAAGATATATTGAGATGTTTTTCTTCAGCACAATTCTGTGTGTTATTTTATTATATGATTATGATGAATGGATTTGGCATGTATATTATCATAGACAGGTACATGTCATGTTGTTTTGTTCAGACGTTCAAATAAATTGTGTGAACTCTCCTCTAAAATCGTGGATGGAGCAGAAATTGGTCACAATGGACATGATGAAAAACTGAACCAATGTACATGTGGCAATACGAGGGAAACAATCTATCCAAAAGATCAATGATACTACATTATATTCAAGTGGTACATCCTGCATCATTGTGGTAGAGTACATTTCAATACATATGTGTATTCATACTTATATTGTATTTGTGTCTTTTTGCCCAGAACCACTTCCTAATAGTCATTACCCTATTCCGCAGTCCGAACTCTTTACTCCCCGTACGCTAATCTGTCACTGTCTAACTTATATACATATGGAATTACTATTGTCCATATTGCACACGTTCCTGTGTAAAATTTTGACATTGGCTGTATCAGCCCAAATAAATGAAAGGGTCTTCAGCGGGTAACTACTCAACATGTTTCTGACCCTATTACCCGTTCATGCCTCACCGAGTAGCGGCTCCTTGTCTAAGCTAAATTTTCAGCAAAGCCAACCCACATAATAATGAATAAATATGAAAATGCCAAATGATGAATTAGCTAAATACGTGAAGTTTTGCTCATAAATGCAGAGCTTCATTATGAAAGAAGAATACCTGTCAAACAACCAATAATCATAAAGTTGTATAGTACAAATGCAGATAAGAACAATGTGACTTACTCTGAACCAATATAAACCCTTTCTAGCAGGACAGCTTAGCCTAGTTAAATTACCCACCAGTGTCTAACTGAAGTGGAAACAAGCTGGGACATTACATTCAGTCCCAGTGATTGTAAAATAAACAGTTGCAGCTGGACCACCGGTACAAACCAAGGTTAATCCTAACAAGTACTGCAGCAATGGACACCTGCACCAGAGATGTAAAACAGAGTCCATATTGACACCTACCCCTCAAACAAGTTAGCTATATTTCACTGCCAACCCTGAGACAATGTATCAACGAAATGTGTCCGGTTTCTGACATTTTAGAAAATACTATCAATTTTGAGTAATTTTTAAGTATTCAGTAAATGTGCATTTAGGCTTGTCAGTAAAGAATGAAAGTCATTAGCATTTACACCCAAAGTATGTTATCAAAACAATATTTTTCTTAAGAGGATTTTAAGTACAATTAGGCAAACATGTAACTGTCGTATGCCACTGCTTTCTACAGATAGCCCCAGGGATTTAAGCTGACAGAAAACATGCAAGCCTAAAATGTTTGAAAGTTAATATTAAAACAGAAGGATGCCAAAAGATAAAGCTAACTAACAAAACAGACAAGTCTGAAAACTGTAAATTATTGTAGCCAAACTTTCTAATAATCTTTTGATGTTAACAGCAGAATTATAGGGACAGTCAGAAAAGAATGAAAGAAATTTGTATTTACGTCAAGAAAATGCAATGAAAATATAATATTTCTTAACTAGAAATCAAATACATATAGGCAAGCTTGTAACTGTCGTCGGTAGCTGCCTGCTACCTAAAGCCCATGGGGGTTTGACCAAACAGAAAACAAGGTGGCCTAAAATGTCTGAAAGGTGAACATTAAAACAGAATGATGACAAAGTATAAAATTAAGTGGCAAAACAGGTAAGTCTAAAATCTTTAAAATTATTGAAGCCAAACTTTCTAAGCATCTCGGGATAATTACAGCAAAATTTGTAGAAATGTTGAATCAAAAGTACACCTTTGAATCTTCTTGACTGAAGTTTATTGTAAATAAATTTGGTTCTATATGAAAAGTCCTGAATTTTAGAACAAATACGGCCAAATCTCAACATTTGTTACCAATACGTATTATACCCAATAGTTTCTGAAATATTACTGTCTGGGAAAGGATAATTAACTACTTCAAAGTTAAACTCATTCATTTTGTGATAGACTTTAATACAAAACCTGCCATTAGTGACCCGAATATCTAAGTCAAAAAACACATCTCTGAAACCATCTGAATTGTTACCCTCCAAAGGGAAATCGTTTGGGTAAATTTCTTTAGCAATTACACTGAAATTTTGTACATTTCCGCTAGCAATTTCATCAATATATCTTGCGTTGCTTGATAATTTTGTAGCAATTTGAAGGTCCCTTTTCGTCAATTTATCCATATACTTAAATTCAAGCCAGGTTAAACATAAATCTACCAGAAAAGGTGTGCAGTTGCTACCCATTGGAATGCCTTTTATTTGTTGAAAACCCAACGATCCGCATTGAACAAAAGTATTATCCAAAAGAAATTTTATAGCATCCATCAAAATTTCAACAGTCTAAAATTTAACGTTACTTTTTGAATATTTATTGTGTCACCAATATGCGTTCTTTGCATATTAATTAATATTTATGTATGATTTACGATTATGTTCAAACATTTTGATTATTAATTCTGAAAGTAAAGGTTTGACTTCATATATGGGTAGATTGGTGTACAGTGTAGAAAAATCGAAACATTTGGTATTTGTGGCTTTTACAACTTTGAATTTAGATACAAACTCGGAAGAATTTAGAATACTCAAAAAACAATTTATTTTACAATTTCTACAAATTGCATTATATTATTTATAAAAATGATTCCTAATTGCAGTCAAACACAAAGTTGCTTCTTTTGATAATTGTTATGTCGTACATTTAAGCACCGGCTATGAATCTAGATTTAAAAGGGTTTGATGTAATTTCGGTATACAGAGCAAAAGTGGAATAGAGGAGTCCTTTTCAGAAATTTTGATATTAATATTCCTTTTCATCCCATATTTATGTGTATCTATCAAATTATCAATGTATTGTTTTGTGTTATTTATATACGTCATTCTCTCCTATGTCTGAAATAATGTTTATACAAACTTCCTTTTTATAAAACATCCAGATAACATTTTTTTGCAGATGATTCCAAATCTATTGCCTGCCTTATGGATGTTAGTGGCTACAAATATTCTTTGTAGTTCTTTGACTGCTTTTGCAACTTTATGCTGTTTTAGATTAAACGTATTGAAATTCTTAATATGGGCTTTGTAACGATAAATTATATTTCTAAAGACTCTTTTCAAGTTTGATAACCATCTTTCAAATTTCTGAAATTCCATTATTTTCTTTCTTTGCCCATTTTATACAGTAGGAATCAAATGTATTACACGTATTCTGAAAAAAATACTGTCAATATTCAACTTGATACATATCCGAAATTTTAACTTTTTTCCTCATTTCTTTTAACTTCGTATTTTGTATTATATCCAAATTACCTGTAAGTAGAAGTTTGTGGTATGCATCAACCAAATTATAATATTTACTGTTAGACATACAGTCACAATTTTGATTGCCTGCAATATCCTCAAGAGTAGTTGAAGGGAGAAATTTCTTGTAATTCATGATACTTTGCCCAATATTGTTGCCATATTTATAGCAAATGATGAGGCATCTTTTATTTTGCACTCCTCGGGAATGATGTTACGAACAAATTTGAATTTGAAAAGAGACTGAATGTTTAGTGAATCAGTAATTTTGTGTCTAAAAGAAAAGCTGAAAAAACATTTGATTTTTTTTCTTATTAGAATCTGGTTTCCGAATAGTTGCTGTGAAGGGATACACAATTACACACAAAAGTAAATAAATAAATAAATAAATAAATAAATAAATAAATAAATAAATAAATAAGTAAATAAATAAGTAAATAAATAAATAAATAAGTAAGTGAGTAAGTAAGTAAGTAGGTAAGTAAGTAAGTAAGTAAGTAAGTAAGTAAGTAAATAAATAAATAAATAAATAAATAAATATGTGTTCTGAATCAGTAAGACCCAAATATTCATTGATTCTTGTTATGTCTGAAAATGATAGTGCTTTAAGAGCTGTATGTAATTGATCAATACCATTGGAGAAAGGCTGTAGTAAATTTTGGACAAGGTCTTTTGTATCCACGTTTCTACATTTCCTGTTTATCCGTGATTTTCTGTGTCTGTGACTTCTTCTTCCTCTTTCAATACCAGCCTGATTGTTGTGCAAAGGTGTGTGACTGCTGGCGAGAATTGCAAAGTCCAAATTTCTAACGTCACCAAAGCCTAAGATTCTGTCATTGCGTCCATAAAGAAAAGCTGAATTAAGTGTTTTCATCCAAAAATCGTCCATTTGTAATAATTTCCTTGTGATAACATGACTGTCTTTGTCTAACAAATTTGGCTCTATGTAATCAATAATTTGTATCCGGATATCCAACTGTGAATGTTACTCAGAATTGAATATTTGAGAGAAAATGAGTTATTATTTGCAATTGGTTTTATAATATGTATATATATATATATATATATATATATATATACACATACCCACTGGCACACACATATCAGGTTGATATTGGGAAGCAAATGTTACTGTATGACAGTGTGTGACATTGTAAAGTTCATGAAAATATTTTTATTAACATACATTCTTATTATACTATGCTCTTTATAACAAAATTGACCCTATACCATTAATAAAACTATAACCACAACATACCATGGGTGTGATTTATGACCATTATGCCCATGCATGGTGACTATGACTGAAATACATTAGATACCCATGGCCAGTTATTTTCTAAATTTAGATGAAACGAGGAAATTAACCAGCTGTCTCTCACTTTTCATCGATCATGAAAGATATCCATTTCAGTTATGTTTCATCTGCATGCATTTATTTGGTGGTATTTTATTCAATATCTGTTCAGCTGTTATAGAAATAATGAACAGTATACCGTTTACAACGCCACAACCACAATACGCCACGAGCATGATGACTATCGTAGACATGATCAATGACCATCATAACCATGGTGATCATGGGAGAGATAAACCAGTTATCAACATGATCAATGGCCTGTTATTTTCTTAAGTTACACCAAACAAGTATTTTTACCTGCTGTCTCTGACTTGCCACCAATAAGCAAAATTACCCTTTCGAGTTAAGATATTATTATCTGCATGGTTTTGTGTGGTTATTTTTCACTAAACACTTGTCATAGAAATGTGCATTATACCGTTAATAATGCCCAACCACAATACACGATGATCATGGTGGCTTTCATGACCATCTTGACCGTGGTGACCATGACACACATAAACTGGACATTAATAGTCCCTTATTTTTCAAAACTACACCAAACTGATAAATTTACCTGTTATGTTTGACTTACAACCAATCAGTAAATTTACACCTTCAAGTTAAGATATTATTCCCCGTATACTTTCGTTTGCGGGATTTCAATTTACCGCCTATTAAGAAATATACACTTTACCATTAATTATGCCACAACGACAATACATAATAACCATGATGATCGATGGCCATCATGACCCTGGTAACCGTGAGTGAGATAAACATGATAATCAATGGGCTGTTATTATGAGCTGACCTTAAAGGTAAATTTACCTGTTGTCCCTTAGTTACCAGCAATCAGTAAAATTACTCAATTTGGGGTAAAACGTATCGAGTTTCTTTTTTCTCAGGATTTTTGTTTGTTTGTTTGTTTGTTTGTTTGTTTGTTATTTTTTGTTTTTTTGTTTTTTTGTTTTTTTTTTTGTTTTTTTTTTGTTTTTGTTTTTTTTTTTTTTTATATGTGATTATGTTGAATGGATTTAGGATATAGCTGTATGTTGGTGTTTTAATTGTTTTATGAAATTAACGTATATAATTCCAAATGAAAAGAAATGAAACATGATATAAATCCATCTGCTGTAATAGTATCTTGCTACATTATGCCTTGTGGGTAAATGTACTAGCTGCTACTTACGTTACGACCAAACAGTAAAATTATAGGATTTGATGGAATTGTTTACATGAGTATTGTATAACATGCATGAGGCTCAACTACAACATGTTTATCATCATGCTCATGCATGTTTTACTATTTTGTTCATATGTACAAATTTAATGTGTGAGCCCTCCTCAATACATGGGTGGAGCAGAAGCGGGTCACGATGGACATGATGGAAGCTGGACCATTGCCCATGCGGCAATAGCAGGAGAAGCATGCTATCCTAATGATTAGTAATGCTACAGTATGATAAGTGGTGCATCTTGGGGCATTTGGAAGAGTACAATTCAATATATATACCCGCTCGCAAAAAAATATCAAGCTGATATTCGGAATAAATGCCGTTACTGTATGACAGTGTTTGGCATTGTAACAAAAATCAGACAAGAGTTTGAATGCGCATCATACCCGTTTGTGCACAATGGCCACATATTGTGATTTAAAATATCGAATCATTTAAAAAAAATATCTGTCAATGAAACTTAACCGCAGAGATGGAGTTGGAACAAATTCTCGATTCAGAAAGATCAGGAGAACTAGCAGACAGCCAAGCTAAAAGTATTGAAGCTCGTGAAGTGCAAGAAGCTCCAAAAATAACCAATCTCCATCTAACAACTCTGGCACAAAAGTACAGAAATTGTGGAGGAAATTTTCTACATAAAATGGCTTTCAGTTCTACCTTGCCTACGCTAGGGAATGCTTTACATGCCACAAGTTAAATTGCTTTGACAACAAGTCACACCAAATTTTCATACACGCATAACCAAGACCAACGGCGCTGCAATCAAAGGCAGAAACAGGACATGGTTAACACAGTGGGGGAACCTCAGGATGAATGCTCTAGTGGCTATAGTGATAAGTCTCATTTGGGTTTTATATCATCAGAGCTCTTAAGAGAGCTCCTCACATGAAGCTGAAGATAGAGGACACCTGTGTTATGATGCTGTGTGACTCTGATGAATCAGTAAACATAATAGACAAACACGTGTTAGATCAACTTGCTGACAAAGTCACATTGTGTAGAACATGTGAGAAGCTGTATACTTTAACTGATTCCATACTATAGTCACAAGCCTTGGTCAGCGGTTCTGGCACTTCCTGGCAAGTCAGGCTGCTGCTGCCCTTGTGGCAGCTACAGCATGACTTCCCAGGCAGTGCCAGAACCACTGACTTAAGACTATAGGCATGTTGGTACTTGAATAAAAGCTCTTTTCATGAAGAATTTATATATGCAATTGTTGTCTTAAATCTATGTTAATAAACCGAAAAATAATGGACTGGTATGGAATGAGTTAACACATGAGTATTGGTCATAATGTGGATAATTTAGGAGATAATTTTCCAAGCTAAAATTTTATATGGATCATGAAGAGCAAACAAGTAATTTTGCCAGACGAGCTGTAAATATTTTGAGCACTGTAGCGAATGTCCAACGCAGGCCTCACTACATATGTGGAAATTTATTTCAAGCAAAATATTTGGCTTCGAATTTTCACCATACGGGTTAGACTGTATTCATCTTTGTAATACAGGTGTCCAGCTTTTAGAATCTGCCCAATGTTCAATTTTGAATCAGGTCCTTAAATTCAGTGAAAAAGTACATTAGTCTCTTTTATGTAGAGCTCTTAATATTTCCCCAGTTATTTAAACAATTCAACCACAGCAGAACATTCCCCAGGGTCATGGCATTTGAAATGTCATAGCAAAGGTTGCGTTGTCATTTGTTCACCAGGCTCTTAACCGTTGGCTCGTATAGTCTGATTGATAATCCATTGGTACAGAGCATACACGATTGGGCAGATCCCGTAAAAGTGTATCCCTGGATCGCACCTAGGGTGTCAAGAAGTGACCCATTCTATCTGGTCCGCAGACAGGTGAAGTTGTGAACTCTCTAAGGTGACACCAGCATCGCGATTATTTCACCCGTGCATGGGACTTTGTATTGTATAGTATCTTTGTAAATTTGCCTGTCAAAGCTGTTTAATTGTCTACGTATTCGCACTCGTTGAGTGATATAGAAAAATATAATAAAGTCGTTGACATATCTGTCTGGAACGTCTTGATTTTGACCTAGCTTGGTTTACCGAAAGGTTGTATTCATAGATAAGTTCATCTTGACCCAGGTTTTCAGTGCAGCTTCACTAACATTGTTGAAAGTTGTTGTCTACTTCCATTATTCATGACAGTCATTTTTTCTGCTATGTCAATATGGCATTGTATCCTTTCTAAATTAAGTGTACAACACATTGCTTGATGGCTATTAATTCTTACCTTTCCATCCGTTTGTGCTGAAGTTGACGGAATTGTCAGGGTTTGGACGGTTTTGGCATGTACAGATTTTCAACTATGACACTGACAGGTAATGGCCTCACTACTGTTTACTGAACCTGTCGGTGACCTCTGCATCTTCGTCTATACTAATGAGACTTTTTTTTCATCTGTGATCTATTCATGCATGTGATATGCCGCATAGTTGTAATTGATACTAATATATTTAATTGGATTTTGTTTGAGGGTCGTTGTATTCTTGGATTCGGCAGTCGGTACCAGTTGTAATAAATAGCTGGCTACCCGATGCTTAAATTGGTACTAAAAATCTCAATTAATACTTATTTATAATATCTAACTTCTTGATTTATTTATGTATTGTACATTTTATATCTACAGTGGTAGGGGTTGAATAAATTCTTAATCATCACTGATGCCATTATTGATGTTTTTGTTCTCGATTAGGTTATTGTAAAAGTACAGGGGTTTTGTGTTTAAAGAACGGCATATTATACAAGAAAGAAGAAATATCAAACAGCCTTTATATGCGAGATCCCATTTTGTGAAGTTAAATATTCGTAGAAATATACAATGAATAAGTAAATATTCGCCCAAGTAGAAATATTTGCATTCTTACCATAGAATGCAACGGACGTAGCCATGAGATTGTAACGTTCGATGACTTAGGGCTCCCAAAATTGTCATATATTTCAAGCTATTCTGCATCTAGGATTTAACGGCAGTGTATTATCATGTAAAATGATCTGAATGGCATAGTCTATGCTGTGTATCAGTTTCATTTCCAACCATGGGCAAGTAAATGATGTAGTCAGCATGATGCTTCGAAAAAGCATCCATCCAAAACAACCCAAGACATGCCTTATCATCATTGGCAGAACAATGATGGCCAGTCGGTACATCATCGAGGTGTTGTAACTACATATCATCATGTTTGTCATAAAAAATACTGGGCTGAGATGAGAAGCTGCTGTGACGTGAGAGTCTATAATGAATTCTGGCAGTTCCATCATATGGTTGAGCTATTTACTCTGATTCCCTATGAAATGGGATCTTGACCCATGACATTGCGACAACCCATGTCTCCCATGAAGCCCTAAAAAACTATAAAACGAAAAAGTTTATTTGTAAAAACAGTGTGTCATGACGTATACTATGACAACCAATTTTTTTTTTTTTTTTTGGTCTCAAGGGCGTCATTGGTTGGCCGACTACAGTGACAGACACTCATTTTTACTACTAATATACAAGTTAATCTAAATTTTATTTACAGATCACATTTAATGTGTTAACAAAGTTAACGAAATGCATATTACGAAAATGATTATCAGCCTTTATATGCAAACAGTTTGAAAAAAGGGTTGTTTTGTCTTGTTTGTTTATTGGAAAGATGAAATAATTAAGTAAAAACAGTGCCAAATGCTTCTGGCCATACCACCAATCTACTCTGCCGTATGTCCTACTTGCAAAAGAAAATACACTAAACTAAAACAGAATAAAATAAAACAAACAAAAAATAAAATGAAATAAAATGAAATAAAATAAAATAAAAGAAAATAAAATAAAATAAAATAAAATACAAGCAGAAGTAACAGCACATGGCCACATACAACTAGTACTATATTTATGCTTTCCTATGGTTGTGTTTTACAGTAAGGTACACTATTTATGAAATATCTATCTGCTGATATGAATGCAAAAGCCGTTATTAGAGATACATGGAACTTGTTCAGACTAATATTAAATCGTAAATGTATACTTGTAACAACGTTAATGAATGAAAGGCTTGTGGATGTGATATTTTGATTATTTGTGTGCAAATGGATTTGAAGAGTATTCTAGTCAAATCGATATGTAAAGTGCAGACCGGATTCACAAGTCAAACTTTATTATACATAATTGCAATTTTTAATACACTAGTTATAATGCAAAAGTGCATGTCTAACCGCCTTAATACGAAATTCACCCAGATAGTTGTTAAATTTTGCTATAATATCAAAGTGCATATCTATCTGTTTTACATATATTTAAAACCATATAGAAGTCGGAAATATCTTTGGATTTTCTAATACCTCACAGGCATAGGAGCATTTCTTAATCCGGGAAAGTACTAGCTTTGTGATGATCTCATCACGATACGAACATTCATTGCTTTATTGTTAATTTTCAAGTTGATAATTCCCAGCCTAATAAAAAAGCTTTTACAGTCGTTTTGTATGTCATGTATCCCCCGCTATCTACAATCGCGAATGGTCATTTCATATTCATTCAATCAGCAGGAACATGTTTAAAGAAACTCAAGACAATTTAAATAAAGAATTGTCATTTCACGCACTGCCTAAATTACATATGTATATCTGTTTAGCATTAGAGGGACAATGTTGACAAATGTTCAAGAAATTGAAGCATTTGTCAAGCTGTTTAGTTACTTTTTTTCTTTAGATTCAGCACATAGCTTTGTTATTTATGCGTTGTTTGCAGTCGGATGTTTGTGAGTTATAGATTATTACCATGGTCGATATGAAGTTCCTTCTGATTTTTCCCATTCCAGGTGAACTGTTGGCACTTTTTTCAATATGCTTCTGTTCTCGTTACTTTATAGCATGTTAAATGATACTGTATCTTCTCCAATAGATTCTTCAGTCTTCCTAAATACCATGTTCTAAGGTAAGTGATGCAATCATTTCTTTCCCTTAGACTCCATTGTTACTTCCCCATCACTAACCTTCGGAAATACGAGTGTTTTTTTTTTTTTTTTTTTTTTAACTGCGGCGTGTTAGTTGATATAATGGTTAACATGCATGCACCAGTTTTTTTTTTTTTTTTTTTTTTTTTTGCAATGCACTGTGGACTATTCAGTAGTTCAGGTAAACCAGCTGGTATGTCACTAAATCATCAAAAATAAGGGAAATACATAAGATTGTATGGATTACGTATTCCCAGGACGAAATTAAATGTTGTATGTTTTAGCTGCATTTGGACATGAAAATGCATCTGCCAATAGCTATGTAAACAAATTTATGAAATTGCTGACTTGAAGCATACAGGCACCCATAAATGCAACTGGTGGGTTTTAACCAGTCGTCTCAAACTTTGAAATATGCTTCTTTATTAACATTTTTTTCTTTCAAAACATAAAGGCCTAACCTGTTGAAACCCCCCAAATTTATCATTTGAGTCAAAGACAAAGAGAGACATGGTAAGTCGGCCTCTGTTTGGAGCTCTGGTTTGTCATTCAGCTAAATTGATATCAAAAGAAGAAAGTAGGGCTAAATCGTCCTTTTGACATTTACGAATATTGACACTCTACTTCCATATAACTGTGAGTCGGAGAACACAGTCCACAGCACAACAACGAAGCTTGTATCAAACATTACCCATAGTCATCAATTAAAAAAAAAAACAAAGATGTTAAGTTTTATTGTGCCTTCTCGTTACAGTAGGATAGAGTGTCATAGTTTTTCAGCATACATTAAAGTAACAAATTTCAGAAAATTACGACTCATTCTCTTTAAAATTAGCAAGATCTGACGCTATGGTAGAATATCTGTACCAGAGAGAAATTCTACTCCGATCCATTTCGCAAGAACATTTTCTTTCATAAGAATTTGATACAGCAAGTGCCACCACATTTGCCAGTATCACATCAAGTAACTGCGGCTTTTTATTGCAGTTGTCAGCACATTATACAATGATTATGCGATACTTGGATCCCCTTCCCAGGGGTCAGATCTCTCTCTCTCTCTCTCTCTCTCTCTCTCTCTCTCTCTCTCTCTCTCTCTCTCTCTCTCTCTCTCTCTCTCTCTCTACATGCATAAACATAAGCATCCTTTCAGATTGGCAATTTAACTGCCATGGAATAAAAAAGCATACAACATGAAATTTACAAGTAATTTTTTTTGACGAGATTATATGCTTTGCAAGGACAACAAAGTACATTGACGAAATTCAAAGTTATTTTAATGAAGATGACCTTTTTTCTATGTGTAGCTAAAAAAACAAGCTAAACGTCTTGAGACCATTCCTATGTCAATGATTAATACGCAGTTATTACTTCTATCCTTATATTTTATTGTGGTTATTGACAACATAAGTCAGGCCCGTTTTGAAGTTTCCTGTACAGACTACATTTTTGTTCACATTGCCTTTCTTGGGTTAAGCGCCAAGGAAGCGTCGATAGTGGTATGTAGTGGAGCCCCGGATGGCAAAAGATTAGAACTGAAGGTTTTTCATTTACATAATGCTCCTCATTTGGATTAAACAGCGTAAGTATCGTATCCTCAAAATAGTTCAAATTAAGAACTCCGCTTAGATGCGTATATTGATTAACAAATCCATATTTTATATATCAAACATTGTCAAATCCTCTAGGAATTATTGCTTATTAATTTGTGTTGACACTTTTATCACCAAAATGCATTAGAGTGCCACATTTGTAATTTTTTCCCACATTTTGATTGGATGCCCCATGTCAAATATTCAATTCTCATTTTCCCATTCATAAGGTCATCAATTTTCCTTGTCCACACAGCCCCTATCTGCGGATGACTTTTGATTCCTATTGTGCTTATCCTTACATCTGTTTTCACATTTTTCTATTTATTGGATCACTTGAAAAAAGCGAATAAATATTATGGGACTGTTAACATATCCCATCCACTTGTTGGTTCCAGACATGTCCATAACAGCAACGCCTTCCTGTAAAAGGGTCCGATTTTACTTATACGATGAAGAGGTGTGGAGACAAACAAAACGAAAAACAAAACAAACAACGTTATAGTTTGAAACTTACTTTATGATCACATCACTAAGGTGCACCAAATACAAGTCTAGCTTGCTCATCACCAATCTGGACTGGAAAGGCATGACATAGAACTGTTGCTAAATGTCATTTTGTACGTCTGGCATCATTAATTGGAAATGACCTCCACGAAATATAAAACACAGCTATTGGGACAGTTAATATGCTCCTTAGTAAAACGAGGCCATCCCCACCAGCACTGGCTTAATAAAGGCTGTTCTAAATATTTGTTTACATATTGGTGTCACACGGAACTGAACTAGGGCAGGATAGGTAGCAGTTTTCTTTGGCAGTATAACAAAAACAAATATACAGGAATCAGAATAAGCAGAGAGGTTCACGAAGTGTGCCTGTGTCTGATAGTGGGGTCCATATGCACTTTGAAAGGATTGATGTGAATTCAAAATGCCATAGCGTACAGGTCACTCACAGTTTTTTTTTTTAATTCAAGAGAAGGAGAATCACCAACATGTTAGAGATGTTTTCCCAGCACCAGTTTGCCAGGAGACTGGGGAGGGTTCTGCCCAGAAGTGAAAAAAGGCACATTCTGCACTTGCAACTTGTTATGAACTATTTCATACAGGATCCGTTTTGGTACCAAAAGATACCTGGCATGGTTGGCAAAAATCTTTGAAGAACAGCTCTACTGGAGTACTAGTAGCCCAATATTTAAATTTTATTATATCCAGAGTGACGTTCTTCCTTTTTATATTGTAAATTTGTAAATTACGGGTAAAACAAAGCAAAAACAAAACAAAAAAAAACAAAAAAAAACAAAAAAAAACAAAAAAAACAAAAAAAAGAAAAAGAAAAAAACAAACGAAAAACAAAAAACAAAAACAAAACCAAAAACAATAACAAAAAACAAAAAAAAAACAAAAACAAAAACAAAATCAAAACAAAAAAAAAAAAAGAAAAAGAAAGGAAAAGGTCATGTAGTTGGTTCAGTAATCCCAAGTGATCTAACATTTTGGTCTTTTTGAAGACATTTAACAATTCTTTATGACATTAAATTCCCTGTAAAAGTTTTGAGAGACACCTGCCATTTGTCTAAATCCTGTCAGGAGAAAAAGCATCAGGTTCAAACCCATTAGCTTAGCCTTCAGATATAACAGCTGCGTATTCGAGAGTCCGGTTGAAGCTCTTGATATGACTGATATTTAATTTAAAATAATTCAATCATTTATACTTAACTGATGGTTCACTTAAGCCAGCTCGTATTCTGTATAACCGTACCTCCGAGATGACATGCTTATTTATTTGTGACCTTCAAAGTAGTATTTCTTGTATTCACAGTGTATAATGTATTTTGTCAGCTGTATGCATTGTAATTCCGTATTCAACGCCAGAGCCACCTACCTGAATCAAGATATTGAATTGTGTGGATATGTAACCAGCTTTACATGGTGGATAGCCGGCCTTGAAGGTGTACATGTAGCAGACTCTAGCAAGATCACATGACGGCATTTTGGTACACAAATTATGAAGTGTACCATTAGGTATAAGTTGTAGCAAAAGTTGAAGCTGGTCAGGTGAGGGGGTACATGATCTATGTTTTGCCATAATCACAAAATGGTTAGAAAAATTGACCTGCCGATAAAGCTAGTTGTATTTTTTGAGAGCAGTGGCCGTTGTGGTGTGTGTGTACGTGCAGGTGATATGCCTTTGCAAACAAATACACTTTTATTGACCTCACACATGCAAGTCATCCATCCTTATACCATGCCTCCTTTGTTTTCTCAAGGGATATATATGTTACCTGCTGACACATAAATCCCTGCTTCAATTTCCGTGGCTAAATTTCAACACAGGACTGATTTGCTTTGGTGAAAAGGCATTTATATTCATGAAAACAAAGAAGGCATGGTATAAAAAGGATACATCCCTTGTTCTCGTGATTTATCTGGAATCCTGCATTTTTAAATCCCTACGCTTCGCTCCAGGATTTAAAAAAGCAGGATTCCAGATAGATCCCTTGAACTTGGGATGTATCCTCTTCATATAATCATTTGTGACAGCAAGAACCGAGTATGTAGTCTGTTAATCAGGTTGCCTCCTGAGTCGTGTGTATTAGAAAACAAATACATTTTTCGTCAACGTATTTTGGATTCTTTTAACATGACAGCACATACCGGATGAGAGACTCATGATAAAAAAATACCTCCACAGGTTACTCTTAGGCAGATTCTATCTTATATTCTCTGCAGTAATGAGCTATGCTCTGATAGTTTAATGATGCTCTGATGTGACCATATTACCTAAGAAATAAAAGGTTCTTGTGTATACATGTAAACTCAAGAACCTTGAAGACTCTGGCTGGAGGCTTTGCACATTATGTAGATAGGATCTCGTCTATGAATTTAAATGTCTGTACAAGTTACAAAAAGTACATGCACATATACCTCTTGGCAGAGGTTTTCAACTAAAACTTGTCAACATTGTTAAGCCAGTGTGCTACCGTAAATGTCCACACCCTTTGTTAAAAAAGTATATATCTTTTCCGAGAACCATACCTTAAAATCCTTCTTTACAGATACTGTTTGTCCATTTTGGTAAAGGAATTGTTTACATTCTTTACTATAAGACTCGGATCTTTGCTCACGACTGCTTCGTTTGTAGACTGTGCATATTAAATATTTATCTTGACCTATATTCTGGTAGAAATAACTTTCTAAATTAAAACTGGGTCACCATATAAAAGTTCAAGTGTTGCAAAGGTTTTCTTAAAGTGTGCTTTAGGTATAGGATCCGACCAAACAGGCCACTGTACATTCTGTCCTATTTTAATTTTGAAGCAATGAATTCGCAAGTACAACTGGGAAGACTTTTTAATTGAAATATCCATAACGAAATCCGGTAACATTAAACTGCAACTCAAAAATGTTGTTTATCTTTTTGATTGCTAAAAATGTTTATATTCATTACACAGGAATACCGATTCAAACATTTATAGCTAGATCAAGTCAACATAAATCGTGCATTGTTAATAACACGTTAAATAAATTCCTTTTCAATCACTTTCATTTGACAGTTCATTCACATACTCTAGTCATGAACTGGGGCAAGCTTTGGGTGTATTTTTGCTGCCTCCACAGATCCTTCCCATGGCTCTGATTTTGTCCCATGACTGCAATTTGATCCTGGTAATCCCCTGGCATTTTTGCGACAGTTTGGCCCACAGACCTCTTGGATTTAAATTTTGAGGCTCAACTACATCTTCTAGCATGTCAGAAACTTTGGGTGCAACCAAAGATGAGCATGTTTCACTCTCAGGTGCTCTGCCTCCATGCTCAGCAGTTGTTGCACAGCACATCTGCAACGGATTTTTCTCAGAATCAAGTGCAGAAAGAATTGCCAGAGGCAGGCTTCGATCCTCTTCTGTGACAGTTTAGTTGGCTCATTGGAAAGTGCTTTTGGATTGGTGCATCGGTGAGAAAATACTTTTTTGGTCTCCATGCATCGCACACATTCCCGCCTTCCTCCTGTATGAGATGGGAATTGTTGGCAAACTCTCAAGAACCAGAATGTCTCTGACATACACATCAGGAGCAATCCCACTCTGTAAAAACCCATTGCCTGCTTCTACATGGACAGACCAGCTGATGGCAAGTCCTGCCATGGTGGGACTTACCCCCAATCTTGACCATTCCGAAAAGTGGCACGCTGAGTATCTAGAGTACCCCCGTCAGATGAACCTCAAAAACTGGATATAGAAAACTTGTTTTCTCCTAACAGTTGCTCCCAGGACTAGAAGAATCAAGAGCCATGCTCTAGCATAAAACCAAATCTAATGGTCGCCTGACCACACCAAGGAGACACTGATTGCAGCTCTGGCCTTCAATGGTTTCACCCACCATTCTATGGGTACTGTTCTTTCCTCGCAAGAAAGAGCCCTGTTTCCCATAAGAACTATTCATCGGTACATTTTATGCATGGAGGGTTTCACGGGTAAAAGGACTGCCCTCATTTTGCTCCTTTTTAACCCTCAGAAGTAGCAAGTAGCAGAAACACCATATCTTCATGGATCAAGCAAACGATTATCAAGGCTTCTAAAATGCCCTGGACTGGCCTGGGGTCTTGTAGAAATTATCAACAAGAGCCCAAAACGTGCAAGCCTTCCATGCCTCCTGACGCATGCTAAAGAATGTGGCTGTTATCGATATTCTCTTGGTCCAATCGTCTACGACTTTTGCCAAGCTATATCTGCATGAAATGGTATTACTAGAGGAGGGTATGTATGCCTATCTTGGTATAACAGGCTCCTTTGTAATGGTTCCGGATACTTGTCTGTTAGGCATTCCGAGTCCCATCACAGCACCCACCATGTTCTAGTTAATGGTGCCCTTGTGAGACCCTATGCAGTCTATAGGTTGGCATACATCTGAGTGGTCCTTCTTAAATGAAAATTGACCTAACCTCAGACGTGCATAGATCTGCTGTCCTGACCTAGAGAGCTGATCAAACTAGGTGATCACTGCATCAAGGAACCATATACCAGTTCCCCAGCACCTTGCCAGTTTCTACACTAGGTACTGTTAGATTACCAAGACTGGAAGAGTAGAAACAGAGAGTGTTTACCCATGTGGCAGACAGCCATCATGTGGATGGGCAATTTCGGAAGGGGGGGGGGGGGGGGTTAGTGTGTAAGGAGGGTTTCCAGGCTTCAGTCAGGAATGTGCTGTTTGTGGCCTCAAGCCAATGACCTCTAGAGTTTTCCCCGCAGATGTCGCCATTCCACACAGAGGGATGGTTCCTTCCAGGCTGTTGGTTTTATGTGTTGTCAGTAGCCCAGTGATAATACATCTTCCTCCTGTGTGCCTGTATGTAGGCAATGTTGGTAGAAAGCTAACATTACGTCACAAATATGTGCAACGCTTTGCTTCTTCGGTATAAGTAAGTATACTGACCTCCCAATCACCAGATAACCCCACCTGTTCAGGACATTTTCTTCTCACAGGTGATTTTAACTGACAACTTATCAAACAAAAAAAGAGTATCTAGGGGCATGTGCACCAGGAGTCACCACCGGACTCAACGGAACCAAGGTATGTTGCCACGGGACCATCAGGTTTTCAGGAACAATCAGGTCAGTGAACTTAACTTGATCGTTTGGGGCTTTATGCCGACACAGAGGTCTTGGCAATGCAGCTCGAGAGGTGAGTGTTCTAGCTAATACCGGAATTACTAAAAATAACACGTGTACATTTCGATAAAGGAATTGGATGGAAAAACTGCCATAACATACTCTATAGCAAAAAGGGTAGCTCTTGGCACACATGATAATGTATTGACAATTCGGAAGCATTGGAAAATGAATTAAGACAAAAATAATCCCCTGAAGCCTTACAGCATCTAGGCATGTTTACTAGTTTTTGGAATAATAGATGACATTTTGCAATAAAAGTAACATTTTAAAATAATTTTAGTGTGGAAGGAAAAAAGTTTTGGAGTCAATTTTATTATTTTATTTGGGGGGGTGTCAAAGTAGTAGTACATAGTTAATTAACTGATTTAATGCATATGCTTACCGGTGTGGTGTGATATTACCCTCTACTGGCCAGGGTAGTTCATCTGGCACAACATGGCAAGAAAGAGAGGAATTAAACATATTGGCATTGTTAGATACACAGCTGCTGCAAGATTTCTCCTTTGCCTTTGATCCTAGGTGCAGATGTGTCCTCGTGTCTGAGGATCAGACACACTTACTAAACTTTGCCTTGCAAGTCTAGACATACCCCACTGCAGACTTTATTTTGAAGTGTTGTTTGATTTGTTGCCATGTCAAGTAGTTCAGTTCTTTAGACCTTATATTATTTCATCAACCTTTTACCATTAATTCTGTTTTGCATTTTTCGGATTTTGGGGTACAAATTACTTGGTTCTTGTTTTGTTTCTCCACAAATATTTATTGACATCTATATCTCCTTTCAAAAAGTAGTATTGTATTTTTCTCTGAATTCATGTCCTCCTTGAAACAAATGTCTTGACTTCTAGCTCTTGACGACCGTTAAACCTCCTCTTATACCATGTATGCTTCGAATATTGTAAAACACCCAAAAGAATGATAGCTTGTATGCCAGATGTCCAGCTCGGCTTCATCACGTTATATGATTATAGTAGAAACCCTTATTGCAAATAGTGTCTGCATAATAGTAAAACCAGCCGCGTGGAGGAGATGAGTCAGCAGACTGGCCTCGTTCCGCCAGCAGATCACTCTGAGTGCACGAGGAGTGATCCGCCGTGGGAACGAGGCCAGGCTGCTGACGAGTCTCCTCCACGCGGCTGGTTTTACTTTTATCCAGTAATTACAGCTGTATTTTTTTTCATTGTTGAATACAAAAAAGACAATTAAAAAAAGTTTCAACGTTTATTTCATCAAACAAGGCTTTGCATAGCTTAAGGTGTGAATAACTGTAATGCAGGATCCAGTAATTGGGTCATTTGAAAACTACATGCTCGACGTGCGCCAACTACAACAATTTAGAAGGAAAGTAGTTCTCAGTGATCTTTGCACTGTGGTGATATGGATTGACCCTTGCACTGTTGTGATATGGACAGGGTTATCACCCAGTCTGTATCTTCCACCTGTTCTGGATGATACAGCTATAATTACTGGATAAACAATCTAAATGTCATTATAAATATATTTTCTGCTAAATAATGAGTGTCCCTGCCCTCCAAACTGATTTGTAGGTTGATGTTTCATGCAAAGCACAGTTTTCACACCGAAATATCACTTGAAACGTTGTTGTTTCTTTACTCTACTTTAAATATTTATCACTGTGCGTCAGTTTGAGTATGGATTTTGTCATATATCCTATAACGGAATTCAGTCATATCTACTATAGCATTATTACTTGTCGCATCACATTCAACATGCATTTATCCTCATCCTTTGAAATATATCTTCTACTTATTCTTTGTCAGTGATTTTATTTGTATGATATGCACCATTTATGATGAGAGTAATATCCAGTATATTATGTACATCTTTGTAGCTAGAGCGTGGCAGTCCTATATTTTGCCCTTGTGTGTGTGACCTTTTTTATTCTTTTTTTTTTGTTTGTTTGTTTTTGTTTTTGTTTTTGTTTTTGTTTTTTGTTTTGTTTTTGTTTTTGTTTTTTTGTTTTTTTGTTTTTTTTTGTTTTGTTTATGTTTGTTTTTGTTTTTGTTTAAGCTTAGGTGTCTCATAACTTATCATGTTTTTGATCCATGTCTGTATCACTTCATTATTTAATCCATTTAGATATGCTGTTCTGAAGTCTTTCAGTCTTTGTTTTGCTCTGTCCTGGTATAGGCAGTCTGCTTCTCTTTTAATTTTTCCATTGAAGAAAAAAAGGTTCCGGGTTCCTGTATTTGTTTCAATGATTTTCCAGATATTGAAGCTTATCAATGTTGGAGGACAGTTTTTATTTGTGTAACTTGGAAAGGTATTCTAGTAACATTGCTATTGAATGTATCCATTTCAAGAAGTTGTGAAAAGGGTTTGCAGTTGGATTGGCCTCAGGCCAAAAAGGTTTATCAATATGTTCCCGAGCAAAAGTTCCAGGAATGCCTCTTGTATCATTTTGACATTCAGCGCCCTTGGTATTTTTTTAGCTAGCATATCAAGCTTGGCCTCTGTACATTCATAGAGTCTCTCATCGGCCTGAACTTCAATTGTACCTCTGGTAGTAGGTTTTTCTGCAGGAGCAACTTGTGACAATTTGGGGATTTCTCGATAGACTCCATACAAGCTGAACATCATTTTGTATGGCCATAATGGCCCTTTAAAGGTCAGCAGCGGAAGTAGTATTAACTCTTTGGAGATCATACCATTCATTATGTAGCACGGAGACCCATTCAGGCGAGAATAGTTCATGATAAAAAGCATCAGTGTTCTCTTTGGTGTCCATTTCTATCACTATGTAATGTGGAGCACCACATGGGTACATTTCCACTTTGAAACATATGGTGCTGTTTTGTAATTTGTAAATATTCTTTTTGTAAATTGTAGTTCTTGTCGCTCTGGAAAAAAATCTTTCTGTGTACACGCCATGACTATATGTAAGGTGCTGATGATATATTTCAAAAAAAAAAAAAAAAAAACCACCTAGTCTGTATGGTGTAATTGATCAATCTGCGGCCATGACTGAAATTTTAGCATAGGCAGCTATTATATATTATCAGAAGCATATGAAAATACATAGATTCAAAGTCACAGCCTACTCTTCTTGCTGGCCATTTTTTTTTTCATAGTACCATGAAATGTATTTCAGCAACATCTTCATTGTAGGACATGGTGATGATACTGTATGAGAGCTAAAGTGATAGACACGTAAATGGTCTTGACGCACTTATGAATGTCACATGGCTGCTTTACTGAGCTTGGTCTTTGGATTTGTAACTTCAAAATGTTTCAGCCATCATTTTGATTGATCAGTTTAGACCCGACGTGCATTAACTTGTCTTGATCCTGATTATAGCATTTTGCCCGAAGAATATAGTTTTTACTTGGCTGTTGAAAACATTGCAGATGTTATTAGTCAGGCCAATTAATTTTGGTAGCGAATGCACTCGTTGTTATGAAAGTCATATTTTTAAAGAAACGAAAAACGATTAATTTAAACACTGTCGATTTCATATGTTGACACTATCTCAAGTCAAGAATGTATTTTTTCATAAAACCTACCTCTTTCTCTGACAAATGTGTTTGAATTTTACAATACTTAGGACTGTTTGACATGTTGACCTTTTGAACTTTATAGAACCATGAGTTAGATGTGCATTATGCTTAGCTGACTTGCAGATAACTTACAATTGCATACTACCTTGTTTGAATTCTAAATTTAATTACATTAATGAATGACTTATTAGACGTATGGGATTCTTGCTCTCTTGAACACTTAAATTTCCTTTCAAAATACATCTGGAAACCATAGTAGAAATATGACTGATATGCCTACAATTTTTGGCTATTGTAATGCAATTTTACTACTGTTCTCATAATTTTGACTGCTGTTTTGCGTTCTGGAGCCTGGTGACACCTGTTTCTGGCTGATGTCTGACATTTGATGTAGTGTAGTTTCAAATTCTGACACTCTATTGAATTTTCGCCGCTATATTTGAACATTCAAAAACTTTTCTTTTGGAAACACTGTTAGTTTATCTGCTTTAAAACAACTTCATGCCTTTAGCTACATGTCTAAAAGCACATTAAATTGCACAATGATGTTGTTTGGATTATTGTTGATGGCAATTGTGGGCCTAGAGGGCTTTCTTGATGGATTGATGTTGGTGTAAGTGTCACTTTGTGGACTTGTATGGATGATGATCATTGTTGAGACCGTGGTTGCCGCTGGTAATTTTTAAATGCTGAATTGTATTGGTATTTTCAACAAATTTGGAACCTGTGCTTGCAAATTATCTGCTATCCTGCAGATGTTGGTTCCTTTTCATGAATCGTATGGTCTTATATGCACATGAATTATGTACCTGTTCAAGCCAATTTACTCAAAAGGCTTATTTTTTTTTTCTTCTCATGTTAAAACTAGACATGGCGTTTTTGACCATATGGACTTTTGCATGTACGTTTTGGAAACTTTTGGGTACAGGCGAACTATAAATTTATGTGATTTAGCTATACATAGCACGGAACATTGTTTTTGGTCTGGATTACCATGGATTTGCGTCATTAGGTCTACAGTTTTCATATGGTAATGGCACTGTCTAATTAAGACACCTTCACAGCAGTATCAAGCGTACAGGAATCGTATTAAGCATGTTCTGCCACTGCTAAAATAGTATTTCTGATGTTTTGGGAATATTGTGGGCGTGTGTTTTGTAAACCTACCACTGCAGTGGTCGTTACTCGAACTAACATTGGTCAGTGTCTATCAAAGTATCTGGAACAGTGGCTCAATTATATTTGTTATTATAAATCGAGCAATGTATGTGCCGTTTAGCAGTTTTTTGGTTGATTGATTGATTTTATTTTGCATATTGTACGGCCAGAGATAGCCCAGCAAAGCACTAAGGCCTGCAGCCAGTCTGATTATTAAAAGAAAATCAATACACATTTATTATGTACAAAATGGGACTAGATAAAGTGACAAAATAAGAAATGGATCTCGAAATGCTGAATGGAGGAATTGATATAACATGAACTACCCCAATAAGCTACAGAAACAAGCTTGCACACTAATGTATTAATCTCTTCCCAAGCCTCGCAAGACAGTGCATGCATTTTTGCTCAAGACTGAGGATGTTGATATTATTATAGTTGTGACTATAGATACCTACGATCTTTTGATTTGTAACTACAAATATCATATCAAACCAGACCTTGTTAACTTGCTATGTTGGTTTTACTGTATCGTATTGTAATTTGAGTGTACTTTCGCAAATTTATCATTTTGCCTTTTGTGGGAATATAACTTCGCGAATTTGCTTCTGCTAAAAAGTCTCGAATTCGAAGATTCCTGAGACACCACTGCTGATTGTGGAACTGACAGTGCTTTTCACTGTCAATTTCAAGGGAGAAAAATCAGATGGTAGACTATACCCAAAGAAAAACCCAAAGGTTTTTTAGCACTTGTAATGCAATATTGACTTTTTGACAATCCATATTTTTTTTTCTGAAAAATAATAATAATAATAATAATAATAATAATAATAATAATAATAATAATAATAATAATAATAATAAAGAAAAACCCAAAGGTTTTTTAGCACTTGTAATGCAATATTGACTTTTTGACAATCCATATTTTTTTTTCTGAAAAATAATAATAATAATAATAATAATAATAATAATAATAATAATAATAATAATAATAATAATAATAATAATAATAATAATAATAATAATAATAATAATAATAATAATAATAATAATAATAAAAACAAGACATATTGGAAAATAGCATAATCTTTACAATTTAAATCAAAAGATTGTATCAAAATGGGACCTTGGTCATATGCTTAAGCCCTTGTTATCATTACAACTTGTAAAATCATTTTCCTGATTTTGGCCTCATAAACGTGTTTTTGGCAATCCCTTTGTAATTATAGCCACAGCTTTGAATAGAACTATCCGAGATGTAAGTTATGTAAACGTCTGGCTAGAACAGTGTGCTTGTCGTGTTTTAGCTGATCTTAGACACCAACATACTTGCAATGTAGGAAATTTCCTCCGGAAAATGTGGCACTTACTAATGCTTTTCGATTGAAATTATTCCCATTTTTATAATTTCTAAAAAGCACGACTGATTTTGTATTGGTGAAAGATTTTTTTACACAGCACATGTATGGCACACTTCCACATGCATCTATGAATTTTATTATACATGCTATGCTCAGCTAGGTAGAATTATACCATTCTACAAATAAGCACAACTTTACATCAAAGACACTTCCGAGTTCAGATTACACACTCACAATTAAGAATCAACCTTCTTCGCCATCTTCCTCTTCTTGTGACTGCTATCTCGACTTGCATGGGAGGGGATGCCGAAAAGTATGCATAATGTCTATCGTATACGGTTCTATGAATATATGTAGGAAGTGTAGACGGACATATCTCTTTCTCGTCATGTCAAATTCAATTTTGACGCATCTGATACGATGTTTGCTGCAGATGTTGTCTTTCCCTAAAAAATTATTCAGGTATTACAATTTTTTTTTTGGGGGGGGGGGGGGCAATTACGGCGCTATTTAGTGCTGGGGCGAGGGGCACGTGGAGTGTCCTCATGCCCATCGCCTCAGTGGGAACAACCGCTGTCGCTGATACCTGCCTCAGTGCAGGTGGCGTGCCTGACTTTCCATGCATTATGAATATCATTTAGACCGCAATCATAGTTATTAACACGCACTATTTCGGCTCTCCCATGGGAACACTTGATCTTTTTTATTCCAGCATGAGACTTGTGTCTCTCGTCTGGAGAATATTGGTATTATTCACAAGTTCCGCTACTAAATTACTGTTGCATTTGTTATCTGTGTTTTATATGTACTTTGTGTGTTTAAGTGTTGGGGCTATTAGTATTTATATCCCAATAATTTTATATCTATATTGCCTTGTTCTATGGGCACATGACTGCCGTGTGTCTACCAATTTTGATATCACTTTGACCACATTGAAGATCTCCACTCATACTAGAGCATTCTTTATTGCTAAAATCTTACTTGTTTGCTTTTTATGCTTTGATCTTACTTGGTTGTATAGCGTTATTATCCTAGTAAAGGTTGCCAGCATTGTGTTTAGGTACTTGTGCGAAAATGTCTGGTATATTCTGAAGGACGAAGTAAGTCCCCCATGTTTTTACATATTTTACAGCAGCGATCCGAATCTATTTTTAGATATAAATTACACTAATGCGTGCCCGTATCTTTGTGTATATGCCTTGCCTTACATAGCTTTGGCATCTGTTCTGTTAAATTTGAAATCTGCATCTCATGAAAAGCGAATGCTACTTTCTGTCTATATTTTATTTGTAGTCTTACATAGGAGGGACGACCCAATCCATTCTTTTTTAAGCATTACGCCCTTACACATACTTTTAGTTGGGGACGTTTATGTAAATCCTGGCCCTGTTCAACACCTAAGTGATATTACATATTGCCATTCTAATGTACGTAGTCTTTCTTCCTTCCAAGATAAACTTAGATGTATTCGGTCAGATTTAGTACCCAAGTTTGACATTATCTCCATATCTGAAACATTTCTGAATCAAAATAACTCATCTGAAGAACTTTGCCTGCCAGGATTTCATAATATTATATGGCGCGACCGTCCCGATGGTACGGGCGGCGAAGTGGTACTATATGTCTCCCAGCTCCTTCATGTGATACGCCGAGCCGACCTAGAGCTACCAGACCTCGAACTTTTATGGTGTGAATTAAGACTTCACAACAAATTTCTTTTCGGAGTTATTTACAGACCTCCAAATTCACTCGTCTCTTTTTGGGACAAGTTCCAGGAAAGCCTCGATCTAGCCAAAAGTACTGGTATCCATAATAGTATAATATCAGGTGATTTAAATTGGCCATTCAACACACATTCAGGCCAAAAACTTGAGCAGATTGTTCGCAATAGCGTTCTTACCATGCATGTTAAAGAACCCACTCGTATCACTGAACACTCTGCTACTTGTCTAACCAAATCATTTCAAGTGTACCACATTACATCAGTGGAGTGAGAGTACTTCCTTCCAGTTTTAATTGTGACCACTGTGTTGTGGGTGCTAACCTTTTATTTAGATATAAAAAAGAACCAGTTTACAAGCGACTAGTTTGGGATTACTGTAAAGCTGACTTTAACGATTTTCGACTCTGTTTGAGTGAAGTGGATTGGTCCTCCTGTTTTATAACAAATGATATAGACTTATGTTGTGACTCTTGGTCTAAATTATTCATTGAGACTGCTGCTAGGTGTATTCCTAACAAAAATGTCGACATAAGACCCTCCGAATTTCCTTGGTACAATTCTCATCTTCAGTCACTTATGCGTCAGGTTCACCGTCAATATACAAAAACCTAGAGTAACCGTTTTGAAACTGAATCATGGAACACTTTTTGTCAATTACGTAACCATTATCAGGATCACCTTAAAGTAGCTGAGCAAGAATGAAATAAAAAATTGCGTTCCGACTTGAATAATCCTGCTCGAAACAAGAAAAGCTGGTGGGGAACTATAAAACATTTCTTAAAGCGTAATCATTCTACTTCTATTCCTTCCATTCTCCACGATGGTGAACACATTTCTGATAATCTGTCAAAAGCTCAAATTTTCAATTCCTTTTTTCTTCAGCAGTGCAACATTGATAGTTTAACGGCAACTCTACCCGAGCTAGCCGACCCCCCACTTCATAACTTTAATTTATTACATATAACGGAAAAGGAAGTTTTCGATACTCTTTACACTTTGGATACTTCCAAAGCATCTGGTCCGGATGGTATAAGTGCTAAGCTTCTAAAAGAAGCTGCACCTGTTATTGCTTTACCATTATGTAAATTATTTAATATGTCTCTTGAATCCAAGAGATTTCCTTCCGAATGGGAAAGAGCGAATGTTTCTCCCCTGCATAAGAAGGGCGCCGAAGATGTTTGTACCAATTACAGACCCGTTTCGTTGCTTAGCTGTACTGGTAAAATTCTAGAGAAAATTGTTTTTAAACATGGGTTTAATTTTTTTTCAGAACTAACCTAGTTATTTCAGCCCATCAATCCGGTTTTATACCAGGTGATTCTACAATTAATCAACTTCTTCTTGTTTGTCATGAGCTATGCCTTGCTATTGATGAACAAAAAGAGGTAAGAGTAGTTTTCTTTGATATCAGCAAGGCTTTTGATAAAGTCTGGCACCCTGGTCTTCTTTTTAAATGGACGAAAAATGGTATATCGGGTAACTTGCTCAATTGGTTTTCTGATTACCTTAACAACCGTTATCAGTGTGTTGTTATTCAGGGTCAGTCATCCAGCCGGGCCAGTTAAAAGCCGGTGTTCCACAGGGTTCCGTACTTGGCCCCCTCTTGTTTTTAATATATATCAATGATATTGTTGATCTGGCTAGATCAAACATCAAGCTCTTCCCTGATGACACAATTCTTCACCTAAATGTTGAAAATCCAGTTACTGCTGCTGAAACAGTTCATTCTGATTTGTCTTCTATACAACAATGGTCCGATGATTGGCTCATCACTTATAATGACCTAAAGACTGATTCGATGCTCATTTCTCGTAAAACAGGTCAAATAGATCATCTTCCTATTAATTTCCAAGATCATGTCTTACAAAATGTTAACCATCATAAGCATTTGGGAGTTACTATTCGTTCCGATCTCCGATGGTCAGATTACATAAATCAGATAATTACTAAAGCAAAACAATTAATTACTATTATGAAAAGCCTTAAATTTAGCTTAGACAGGCAAACACTGGAAACAATTTATATTTCCTTTATTAGGCCAGTACTTGAGTATGGTAGTCCTGTGTGGAGTGGATGTTCAGTATCCGATGCTGAAAAACTTGAAAATGTCCGGCTTAATGCCGCCCGTATTGCCACAGGTGCAATGCATGGTACTAGCAATGCAAAATTATATGAAGAAATCGGCTGGCACACTCTAGCGAGATGGAGAGAAACAGCTAAACTTGATATGATGCACAAAATAGTTAATAAACTTGCTCCACATTCGATTTGCTCTGTTATTTCTATTGCTCCTAACGTACCTTTACCGAGGTATGTCACGCGCCTGAGTTTTGATCTTTCTCCTTTTCGAGCTCCAACTGATCTGTTTGACAAATCATTTTTCCCTTCCACAGTGTGATTATGGAACGAACTTACTTTAGACATTCGGCAGTCTGCATCCCTTCATATATTCAAATCTAAATTACTACAACCACTCACCAAGTCTGTTAAGTTTCCAGAATTACTTAGCTTTGGTGATAGATATTTGTCTATTCTTCATACCCGACTTCGCCTAGGATCTTCCCAACTAAATTCTCATCTTTTCAAAATTGGCGTTAAAGATTCTGCAAAATGTTCATGTGGTCTAGGTAACGAAGATACGTGGCACTCCTTTTTTGTTTGTTAATTCTACACCATTGCAAGATCTTCGCTACATACTATTATATCTAATTTTGCTCCATTTACACTGCAGATAGTATTATATGGTTCTTCAGAGTGTACCCTCGATAAGAATATTCAAATATTTGCTGCGATTCAAAATTTCATTTTAATAACAGAAAGATTGAAACCTACTGGCATTGGCTAAATGCCAGTGGGTTTGAATCTTAAATTTGATCAAATATATGCTTGGTAGAGACAATTCTTAGCCCCCCTATTTGTCCTGTCCCTGTATCTGTCATCTTCTTTTGTGTCTCTTACACGATCACTTATTCCTGCCAGGTGTTGCGATTGATCATCTACATTTAATCATTCTAAGCGATTGTGTAATTGCTGTGCGTCATGTGTTGTCCTGTTCCAAGCGCCCTTTCTCTACAAGAGGGATTAATATAGGGCATAGCCCTCTTTCTCAATTGTTGCTATTACAGTGTGAAGATGTTTATATTGTATTTGATTACTACAAAATATGTTTAAACCAATTGTGACGCTTTCCCTTCTCATGATTGAATAATTTTTCGTATAAAAAGTACATATAAAGAGCTTTAATATTTTCCTGATTAAATGTAACATCCAATACACTATTTTTATTTTCGTGATGTTTCTATGTTTGACCTATTGTGAACAGATGTAAGCAGTATTTATGTATGGAATGTACATATAGAGAGCTTTTATGTTCTGCAGAATATTTGTAACATATAATACACTGTTTGTATTCTTTTAGGTTTTTCTCTGTTAGTCTTATTGTATATAGATGCTACGAGTATTGTAACTGATATTAATGGCATGTATCTTATTTGTCTAATGTCATTTATATTCCTATTATATCTTTATTACTTTCTATATTAAATACATAAATTACAAGCTGTTATAAGTATGAACATGGGCACATTATGTACAATGTATTATGTTTTTGCTCGAAATAATGAAACACATGTTGGCGTTGATACACAATACTCTTTACGCTTCTTCACGTTGCAATTCAGTGTCACATTTATATTTTGCAGATGTTGATGATGATTAACCCTGTAAAAAGCATCCACACTCACAATGACAGTATACAAAGCACTGGATTACTTTCAAAGAAGCAATTGACCAATGAATACACAGAAAGAATGCTAGCTTATGTATTGACCACATGCTGTAATTCGGATGGTGTGAAGTGGGCAGCAATACGAAATTGTTTTCTGCACGTACTGCTGGTGCCAAAAATGACACGGTTTGTCCATAAGAAGAGATATGCCTTTAAAAAACTAGTGACACCACGTTTATTAATTTCATGTAGGTTATGGCAGCAAGAGACATACAAATTCAAATATATAGCCTTTGGAACACTTGAATGGAATGTGACTGTTGCTGTCAAAGTAACAAATCGATCAAATATTAAAGTGAAAGCCTTTCATTGTGACGAAGATCACAGTATTTTGCACTACAATTACCACATACCCACCACAAAAAGTTTCACCATATTTTCCTTTCATGGTAAAATATGTATAGATATTTCTTGTTACATGGAGGAAAAAAATCTTGTATCCATAAATCATTATCAGGTTTACATGGAGCCAGAGGTAAGTGATTTTTACATACCTTTGTCTGTATTATATGAATGTATAAGACATTCGGCCATGTTTTCTTTGGAGTGGAAAATTAAGTACATGCAAAAGTGTGCACTAGTTATCCTGTTCACTTGTACTGCACGTCAGTTTAGCTTTTGGCATTCCAAAACCGAGTCAGGGACATACGACCGTATACAAGTACATGTCAACAGCTGTGGAACTGGGAGTTTGCATATTGATAGTACTCCCAAGAAAACTGTGATACCATTTGCTGCCTGGTTTATATATTCACCCAGCCACAATTATATATGGATAATGATGAAGAAGGTGCATCTGGTTAGCCAGCCATTTTTTGAATTCCCTCAATGGAGTTGGTTCCATGTTGATTATTGCCATTGCATTCATGTTATCGATTTAGGGCTTGTAAGGACGACTGTTATGATGCATTACTATCTTAATAGCAACTATCCAGTCAAGAATATGACTTCACTTTCTAATAAAGTAGTGTTGTCTTACACCAATGATCAGCAATTCTCTTTGCCAATCAATCTAGCATTTGCATACCAATTTGTTCATCAAAGCATGCCCACGAAGGAGCAATACAAAATTACAACATACAAGGATGTTCATATATACCTCACCCAAGAATATAATTTGTCCACGATGTGTTTGTTTAAAAACCTTGGTCAGCAAATGAATGTATGGGTCTTCTCGACTATACACGCCTTCCGATACACCTTGTTAACATGTATACATGCCTTCTTTTTCAAGGAAAAACATATTAACATTATCAATGGCCCACAGGATATTGAATACCCTGATTATAATCACATGGAAATTAATGTAGAAACATTTACAAATAAAGTATTACTTTTTGTCTCACATGGATATATATTGAGCATCATGTTCTGCTGCAACAGTATTTATTTGCATGGTTTCATTCTGTTTCATTTGAAAGCTATACCCTCTCAAAATATATTGCTGACTGAATTGTGGCTACAACCAAGTATGCAGCATATATTATTTGCGAACATTTGGAAAAGAAGATTAAGTAGCTTTAAAGTGTATGGAGTAATACTGAGGACCAACTTTAAATTTCGTTTAGAGTTTATGGTTCAACATGTATATTGGGACGGCATTAGCGCAGATGTATGTAGCCATGGCGGATTAGCTATCTACATATCAAATGTGGGTAGTATAGCAACGGCGGCTGGACCATTATGTGGTATTTATGGAAAATATTTTAATGTGACACATTCTGTTCCATATGTCAGCATCATGCCACATCTAGTTATCGTTTTCTACTCATATATGTCCAGTGCAAGTTTGTGCGTACAGATTAATGTTAGGACCACTTTTTGTCATGGCGTTCCCAATATCCTATCTGCATTTGACGAGGAAACGAACTACGGAGAGAAAGTGCTTTTAAAAGAAACAATGAGACACCCTAAACATTCAGTTTCAAATATGGTATTCTTTCCATCAAAGTGTTTTGTGATCTCTAATCAAGGCACTCAAATTCCCCTCTCTCATGGCCTGCGTCACAAATATCGTAATGTACACCGGCGATTTTTCATTGATCTTCAGGGAAAAGGAAAATATCATGTTCATTTTATGATTGATGAAAGGCAGTATAAAACATTTACATGCTTTAGGCCTAACATTTTTTTCTGTAAAACCGAAAGTTCGGCAAACTTAATATATTTCACTCAAGAAATTCAATTTGTGACATTCTTAA
Organism: Hermodice carunculata; assembly: GCA_964020975.1. Taxonomy (NCBI): domain Eukaryota; kingdom Metazoa; phylum Annelida; class Polychaeta; order Eunicida; family Amphinomidae; genus Hermodice; species Hermodice carunculata. Next base: position 3,741,101 of record OZ026618.1, read on the forward strand.
ATTTAAAGGTATTTGTTACAGTTGCACCATTTCATATTCGAATAAATAGATATTCGGAAAAAGGAAAATGTTTGAATATAAAATCGAACACTATGTCTTTTGCAGTTGAAAAGTATATACAAAAATGTTATATCATTCCCTATAAATCTTCTGGTTTCAATATATTTCTTCACCCTGAAATTTATACCAAACATATCTATTTCGTTCTGTACATGAAAATAAACATTGGATCTGATACCAAATGTAAGATAAGGATTTTTGGTGGAAAAATTATAAACAGTGACCTGCAATCAGAAAAAGCATCAATAAATATGCCGAAACAAATATTTTATACAGAAACTTGGTCTTTATTGTCAATGAAACGCTTTGAATACATGTTTTACACCCCACTGATATATGATATGCACTTGCCTCTAGTTACTTACATTCACATCGATTGCAAAACCTCCAATTGTATTACAAATTATGTCACGATGCTCTTCCAAAGCATTTTTCTTCAAACTATGGTCGATTTTACTTTGCGGTGGAATATCGAGTCTGGAAAGAAGACGCACAAAACTAAAACAGATCACTTCATCATCGAAGACCGTCGCACGCTGCTATCGTCAAGGTACACATCTAAAAATCAATGGTGTCACAGAGGCAGATACGTTGCCGACAATATTAGTTTTATTCAAGATGAACTTACAATGTGCACACAAACATGGGCTGATGCAATGCACATATGTGAAAAGCATTATAAGGCATATTTACTTGTCCTCAACTATAAATTTGAAGCAGATATATTTCATTTTCTGGAGTCTACATACGGTTATTACGCTTTATATCTATCCTTGGTCGTTTTCATTGGTCTTCTTTATAGACAGGTATATATTTAAGACATATTAACAATGCACTACTAAACTATGAAAGATGGCCTTCCAGTGATCACCGGAATATGGGAACATCAGAATGTTTGAACTTTCATATCAGTAGGTGGAACAACAGTAGCACATCATTATGCTGCAACATTAAATATTCTGTTCGTTGTATGTGGAATTTGGGCCATTAATTCTGGTTTGCCTGAACATACTTGTACATACAACCATATGACATACTGAAACGTGACGTTTCTGTATGTGCAACATACTCACAGAATCAGGAAAATCCTAAACAAAAAAAGCATATTTCACTTCTTGTGTATATTACTTCACCATTCGACAAAATGTATACATTGATGTAAATGTTCCACACTTTAACAGATTTCTAGATTCCTCAATTTCTTGGCAGGGGCCATATATGCAAGTGCATCACCAGCTTACATGACACAATGGCTGCCACAAGCTCACATGCAACATTTACCTAAGCAGTCCGAAGCCTTTGGCTTTCAATCCATTCCAGTTCCCGGATTAACCAGTTAGTCTAGTTTCCTCATCATGCTGAAAGAACGAATCTCATGATAGCTGTTTTCCCATGTTATATAACATGATTCAATTACAAAAAACGCCAGTCAATTTTGGAATTCTGGCCGGTGGGAACCGACGCCATTCGAGATAATACAGCCACTCATTTATATTCCGTTTAGCTGCTATGGAGCGTGCTGCATTGTGGCTAGGGTAGTGGGGGCACTAAATTTTGAAGTTATTAATTATAATTATTATCTTTTTTTTTTTCCTCTGTAACTGCATACAGCCATTCTTTCAGGCGGCAGCACTGAAAATTCCAATTTTGCTTACATTTGGTAAACCCATAGCTCTAAACTTTTCGGATTTTGAACCTTGAAATTTCAGACATCTTTTAAAGTGTAAAAGTTACTGACATATTCGAAATTATACTCTTTGCTGGATAGGTTCAAGCAAAATTTCAAACTATGGAATACTATTTCATTGCCATGGAAATCGTCAAATTGATTATATTACCCACATGTTTTGGAAAAATATGCAGAGACACAGATATCATCATTTTATTAATTTTCATTATTTTCAACATTATTTTGCTGTTAAATACGTCAAATACTATAATTTATCAAATATGTCGCTGAAGCAATTTGGCCAGTATACAACTGGTATCCCGACTCAAAAGGGCTTTTTGCCATTAAAAATGGAGAAGCATCTTTAATGCCCATCACTTTAAGATGTACATTGCATAATGTCACCTCTTCCTGCTTTTTAGGCATACGGCTGTTCACCTTATGTGAAAATCATCAATAAGTAAGCCACTTGATACATTATTTTGAAATTTCAAGGGTGTAAAATTCTGTTTCAAAAATTGATACATCAATTTTGCTGTCTGGTCTCTGGCACGTCTACTACAACTTAAAATAATAAAGCACGTATTTTATGCAGGGGCCTCTCTCATCAAGTTTAAACACAGTGGGCCATTTGGAAGTAATTTACATATCAGTAGGATTATGGTATTACTTAATAGAGAGAGAGACAACACTGACCTAAGATCAGTATTACTTTCCCCACACCATATATGTAATATTTTCTTCACAATCTCTGTCTCTTATAGCACCACAAAGGCCTGTTTCATATATCAAATCGAAAAAGCTGTATGATAGCAAGCAATCACATAGAGGCTTCCCCTGCCCACCTTACCCTCCAAATTAATCGCCCACACAGTCCAATAAATACAACAAATTATCTTTACTGCAAAATGACATTTGAACATGTGGCACTATAAATGCAATTTGTATATGTTATCTATTTCTAATAATGTGGATGTATAAGAGTATAGTCTAAATCTAGGGAGAAATACTGAAAATACATTGTATTTGGGCATGAAAACCTGGATGCACTATAACCATAGTTCCAAACGGTGTATGAAGTTGTCCTTCTGTTTGACACAATATTGGATTGTTTTAATACAAAGTGCTAACACCATGTAACATAGATGCCGATATTCATTTGTATATAATCCAGAGAGCCAATCTTTGTTTTATAATGCCCCACTGTATCAAATTTTGATAAGAATCCATCAAAATTGTAGCAGCAAAGCTAAACTTTTCCTGTATGGTGAGGATGTCTAGTTACCGATATACTTCTATAGCTCCCAGCAAATGGACTGACACTATCTTCTTATATTTAACATGAAAACAGTAGTATGAAACCTTAGATCAGAGAGAAAGATAAAGTAAGTATTTAAAGGAAGGCAAAATGTTCATTTTCCATGCGAATGCCATTTCAATTCACCAATTTGCATGACCATCACCACCCCACCCAGCCCCGCAGGCACATGGTAGGCCTATAACTTTTTTGATCTCCTGACTTGTCAGTCACCTGAGTTTACAGCAAGAGAAAAAGTAGGCCTATATCGTTTTTGTGATATTCATGAATCTGGAATTTTATAAGCACACTTTACATCCATTATAACTATGAGTCAGAGAATACAGCCAACTGCCCAACATAGTCAATGAAGTATTTACCAAACAGGGCAGAAAAAACATGTCCCATATTCATAAATTACAAACCCAACAATGACAGCAAAGAGATTTCAGAGCTAGCAAAGCATCAACATTCATCTTCCAATACCAATGTGAATAAACATATTTCATTCCTGAGTTGAGACAGGCTTTCACGCATATAAGGCAACTGGTGGTTTTAAACCAGTCCTCTCATTCTTTGAATTATTCTTAATTAATTACAGTCTTTCCAAAATGTATAGGCCTCACCATTCAAAAAAGTCATAAGAATGCCATAACCTCACGACTGAATAAGTTTTACATAGGTAATCCTAAGAAATTTATAACTAAGTAAAAATGTATCCTCAGCAGCGAAATTTTAACAGTATAACCATACCCAACAATACTAATACATTTATTTGCATATAACATTTCTAAATATTATACTTTCCTGAACACATATCTATCCTTGAAAAATTTCTGGAAGAGGACAACTTGTTTTAATGTATATAGTAGAAACTGGACACATGTCAAGTCTATGAACAACAAGATACAGTGCAACAGAAAGATGAAAATAAGCAAAATATGTCGCTGGTCTGCAAATTAATCTAGAGTATCTGTCAACAAATATCAGCATGAAAGCATGTTTGTGTTTTGAAAATAATTGCAGTTTGATGTAGTTTGGAAACTATGGATGTGTCAGCTTTCACTCCATGCATGAAGCAAATGCACCAGTCTACAGTGTTCCAGTAAAATGCAATACATATAAATACAAAAAACTTCACATCATAAAGTGTACAGTACACCACACACACACACACACACACACACACACACACACACACACACACACAAACCGATGCCATGCTGAATGTGATTTTCTTATTGGTTTACAATGTAATGTTTCTTGATCAAGTTGATACGAAGGTGCACAGGCTCAGTCACCTGAGGTGCAATGTGTGGTCTCTTGGCTCGAAAAGGTCATCACTCTGGAGCCATCGCTCATAGCGGAACCGGAATTTCAAGACAATTCATCCTTTACAACTTGGCCCATATACATGTAGGCTAGTAACACCAATCACAACAGAGGCATGAGGTCGAACAATGAGAAACCACTTGTACGTAGTTTGTGAGTAATTGCAGTAGGCACAATTGTGTCAACTAATATGCAGTTTATATTTTGGTAGCAACTGAAGTCAGAAAATATTTCTGTATACAAGCAAGCAGAAATTTCACGACAATGCACGATTTGGAAAAGTGAAACGAGAGTTCTGTTAAATGTAAATATTGATATGCATATTATAAGAATTCCTGCACTTTGTAACATGCATCAAAGTACATACCCGAATTTCAGTGACGTTCAAATTACTCATAACAGCTGATTTAGCATGTAGTTGTAGACAAGCACATTACCTCCACCACATGCAAACATATTCGCATTTTATGTAAAACTGGATGCTCTGAAATGACAAAGTAAAAACATTATCTGATCCCCAAATTATGATTTATGAATATATTTTAACAGAAACCGAATGTTATCGATTTATCCTGCTACTTTCTCTGTTTCTGTGCATGACATATTGATGCAATGTGAGAAAAAAATGCAAAAGTAATTATGCAAATTTTCATCTATGTAGGCCTACCTTAAATTGATTTATGCTCCTTTATTCAATATTCTATGTTTGACAATTGGAATGGAGCAGGATGAAAATTTATCTCATACGAAAGTAACTATTCGTGCCATTCATCAGTTCCGCTACTTTCAGTTTCTGGTTCTGGAAAGGGAAGAGATGTGATTAGAAAATAACATTTTTTGTAATTTATCCATTTATGCATAAAAAGAATAAATCATGTGTCCCTTTGGAGCAGGGGCGAAGGAGTCACCTGTGTTTGTGATATCAACTTAAAATTTTGTCATTGGCAACCAAATTAAATGGATGATTTTCATATTTAGAAACATATAGAGTTTTTTCGATTTCATGTTATATGTTTATCGTTGAAATCGTCCTTTTCTATTGTCTCAGTGTTGCATTAGATTTCCTAATTTATTCTTATTATTATCTATTTACAAAGAAACTCGAACTGAAAGGTTGACAAACTAACTGATTTTTTTTGAAAAATAAAAGGTTAAAAGCTTCTTCAAACACGAGCCTGGAAATAAAGCACTGTATTTAACCCTTAGGACTGCCTATCCATCGTCATAGTTACTTTGGATATACAAGTTATTAGAGCAATAGAGGTGCATTTTACTTTATTAAAGCTCAAAATCACACTGAATTTAGCGAACAAGCTGAAAATGTCTATGCCTGAACAACACTCATGGACTCCTATAGTTTGAAATTATATTTCATTTTGTCTAGCTCTCACTGCATATGACAATGAATTCATCACCTGCTGTTGCACTATCAGTGCTTTGATACTCCATTATCGATCACAATGGTCCTTGATTATCGCTCACCTTCTGCAGACAGCATGAACGCGAGTTGGGATTATAATACGTTTCATCTTGGCTCATTTGAAGCCATCGGTAATCAAACGTCATACTTAATGAATCTGAACAAATGCTGGAACTAGTTTCTTTCTGCTTCGAACATAATTGATTATTTTACGGCTCCTTAGAAAACATAGGTTGGCCTCTTTCAGGCTGGTAGCTGACGGCTTTTTCCCTCCCCACATGAACTTAATTTGCAGCCTGTATTTTACACTTTCCTGAGGCTAAGTAACTAAAACCAATCAAGGGACCTGGATTTTCTAGTGTTTAATGGAAAAAATGGGTTGATATTCATAGCGGACGATGCAGAAAATAGATGGAAAATGTGAGTGACAAAGAGTGTACTAATTTCTCCAACCAACGCTATGATAGGCAGCCACACTGATGCTCGCCGCTATCTATATGGACATGGTGTCTAAAAGGCTACTTCGCATCAACATTTTTTTATATTTAAGTAAAAAGCAGTTTTTACCAATTGAAAATGTTAACCTTTAATTTTTTTTTATTAATTCAAATTCCGTGGTAAGAAAACGATCAAAGGGATTTAAAATTTTCTGGCCTTATAATCATAGCAAAGTATCTAGTCTGGGCGATGAGAAACTCCGTGGAAAATACCCTTTTTTTTTTTTTTTTTTTTGTCCCACATTGGAAAAAAAGTTGTCTCATGGCCTGCAGTAAGGAATATATTACTCTTTTCTCAAGGTTGTGAAGGTTGAGAATGAACCTTTCATATTCAAACGATTTATTTTGTTTGGAAGTAGATGTTACACACTTTCATCAAGTGTAAATACAAGTTTTATTTTTATGTGTATTACAGATTAAATACTCCTGATCTACACGTGGGACAGGACTCTTTGTTAGTGCTTGAACATGGTGCGACATACCGAATGCATCAGCTTCTGCGCTCAACGTCACAAAGAATTGCTATATATTCCCACAACAGGTGAAAGCAGTGATTGAGCTGACGCACCACAAGATCAGAAAATACATTGTTCATTTAAGAGACATATGTTTACCTTTAAAGGACCAGTTCTTGCCACAGAAAATATTAGTATGTATAATAATAATGAGGATGATTATAATGATTTTAATGAATGGTGATTGTGATGATGATGATGATGATGATGATGATGATGATGATGATGATGATGATGATGATGATGATGATGATGATGATGATGATAATGATGATGATCATGATGATAAATAAATAAAATATATAAAAAAAAAAAAGAATCAGTATAAGAGCTATGCAAAATTATGTTGAGGCTAGTATATGTTTTGATATCGTCACGGGTACCCTGCATGCCATCATGCAAAACCCATTCCGACTTGGTCTGGTACAACTTGAATACATGTTGCCTGTGACTTCAGATAATATTTTTGGCACGCCATGTGCAAGTAATTTCAAAGTAACTATACTTTGGAAGGCAGAGCACACTTTCCAGCTTCATGTAAGATGAATTTGCTCACTTAACAGACGATTCTTAAGCCTGCTTTCAAGTTATGTCTCAACAATATGACCACTTTACATATTTCCAGCCAATAATGCTGTACACAGCATTATCGGTCAGTTGTGCATGATTTGCAGTTTTGCAGCTTTGTGGTAGTAATTAAACCCATTTTCCTGTTTAGATAAATCTTAAAATATGTTTTTTTAATTGTATTTCATTAAATTTTTATTGTTAAATCTTATTTCAATGCATATATATATATATATATATATATATTCTGACATATACGTTGGTCACATCTTTCCTGTATTCCTGTTCTTTATTAATACGTTTTTAAGAAATTACTTGTGTCCTGGTATCTCTCCATAACAAACCTGTACTTTCCTTTCTGTACTGTGCTGGTCACTCATCATTTGATTCAGGATCCGAATAATACCCGTCACAACCCCCCCCCCCCCCCGAAAAAAAAAAAAAAAAAAGCCTTGCTGTTTTCGTGTATCTTAATAATTCTGTCTCATACTGGCCTGATCTCTTCTTGGATACATATGAACAATTTTTTCATTATGTAAGTCTAGTTTTTTTTTTTTTTTCAAAACTAGACCTACTTTAAATCCGGTATATATCGTGAAATTAAAAGATTAATACGAAATAGCAACAGTGTTTGGAACACGTAGAAGCATCTCACTCTCAAGCCACATTGCCATACTCTTCTCATGACACATAGATTCGAATGTCTATCCCAACATTCTAAAAAGACCTCTAAATTTTACGGACAGATCTATCAAACTTGTACATATTTTGATAAAACCCACCCTCATCTTGACTACAAAAACAATATCCTAAACTTGACCAAAATATCCTTCACTTATAGATGAGGGCAAAACCGTTTCTAGCTTTTCTCAAAAAAATGTGAAATCTGCAATGCTTACTGGGCTGTTGAATGAAAAAGCCATCATGATAATGAAGCCTTACCTTTGATCAGACCTTATTTATCGAGCAGACGTCAATCTATACGAGCTGGAGGCTAAAGTTCAGAAATATAAAAAAACACTCTCAAAACAAGTTCTGCATTTGGATTGGACAGTATAGGTAACAATCTCTTAAGGTGGAGATGTGAAGATAGTGCATAGTAACACTGGCAACTTTGGATCGATATAACCCATTTAATTTTTTCACAAGTACATTAAACCAAGATATTTTCTGATTACTATATATCTATAGATTTGTATCGATAGAGTTTTTTTGCAGGATAGGAATTTTGATGAGATTAAATAGCATCCTTTCTGACTTGATAGGATTTTCACATTTTTCATGCAGATGATGTACCATTTTTTTTTTGAAGTTGAAATCAAAAGAAATTTAAAATATATGTCCATGTCCAGGATCAAATTCGATGGTGAGTCATTAAATTCTATTAAAAAAAGTTGTTTTTTTTTAATTTAGTCCTGACAGGTTGTCCATTTTTTTTTCTATAAATGGTTCCGAAAGTCATGGAAGGGGTTGTCAGAAAAAAATACTGGGAATTGTTCGTGCATACAGTATTTTTCTTTTGATATCCACTGATTTTAAAGTGATAGGGCAATTCTTATGTTTGTGACACAAGATGCAAACTGCAGAGGTTGAGCGAAAAAAAACAGTTCTAAGAAAATTGCATTGAAAGAAAAAGTTGCCAATTCCGAAGCATTTATGGCTGGAATATGACACATACTCATTTCGTCTGTTACATGTATTAATTATTGTGTGAAATACACTTGTAGTTTTTATTTTTCACTCGTGTGATTTTGTCATTAAAAAAAGTATATTTTGTGACTGAAATCTAAACTTTTTTAACTTGGGAACATCACTATCGGCTTGTTTGGATGTTGGTTCAATTGAGGCTTTCCATATTTGGGGCCCAGTAAGTGGATTGTACTAATTTGCTTTTACATCAATAGAGAATTTCAAAGCATTCAGAACAATAGTAGTGATTAGTCTGAACTGGCCAATTCTTCTCCCCACAGCTTGTGGTTTCTTGTTCCCTATGAGTGACCCTTGTAAATTGGTTTCCAGGGGTCTTGGACTAATGACTATGCAAACAATGACATGGTTCATTATCATGCCCATGAAAACAAACCCCATGTGCTAGGCACTGCATTCACTTTTCAGTGTAAACTAAAGTTTTGAGATCAGTTTTCTCTTATAAATTGTATTTTTACACATCCGAAAATATGGCAAAGTGATTAGGGGTTAACCAAAGGTGCTGATTTCAGATCCTCCACCTTAAAAACCTGTGCTTTATCACTTGCCTACTTTTGACTAGACTATTCAATCAGTGCTCATGTAACTTCTTTTCCCCTGACTCATGGACAAGGTCAAATGACTTTCATTAAAGGGCCGTCTGTACAGCTATTATGCAGAATAAAGTTTTTAAAGATTTTTTTTCTTGCAGAATAGAGGAGATTAGGTACCGATCTACAATACGGCCAACTGTTGAGTTTGAAAAATGTCAATTTTTATAAAATTTTGGGACGTAAAGTAATCATGGCTTTTGGTCAAACACAAATAGGAGCAGTATGTTGCGTTTATAATTTTTTTTCTTTTTTGAATTTTTTTTTGAAATTTTTGGGTTTTTTTTTTTTTTTTTTTCTTTTTTCGATGTTAAATTATGTGGGAAATTAAAACGGTAGCTCTGTATTATTTTTGTTTTGTTTTTTGTTTTTATTTCGATGTTTAATTACGTGGGAAATTGAAACGGTGCCTCTGTATTATTCTTTTTTAAGTCGCGACTTTTGTTTTTGAAGATATAGGAAGAGAACTGTTCCTAGACATTACATCAAAGTTTTTTTATACCAAATTTTAAGATTTTATGTTCAATTTTATGGTTTATTAGCTCAAAAGTCTTCTGAAGTGGATCTCTTTGTAATGTGTCCCTTATGACCTCAAATAAAGCAAAAAAGCATGATTTTTTCTTCACATTATGAACTTGTAGATTAATATCTAAACAAATGTATGGTTCTGGGGTACTAATGGCAATATTTTAGAAAGGAGAGTAAGAACAGATACCACAGCACTGTTTACGCTGAGCTTAAGAGACAGCCCCTTAAGCTATGGACTTCTAAATGGAAACTACTGACCCATCTGCCTCTATCTAACGTGTCTAAAGTCTTCAAAAGGGTAGTTTATAAGACCTTTTATGAATATATCACCTGTAATAACATAGTTTGCTTAGACATGTGGTTATAGAAAGACAGATTCTACAATCAATCAGCTGTTTAGCAGTCGTCATATTATATATAATGATGGAAAAAGAAGCCCATAAGGCAGTCACCTAGCTCAACTTTTATTGGGGGGGGGGGGGGGGTCCCGGTTCTAATATTTGGGACCTTTACTCTATACTGGCTCACCATACTCTAAAGTTATCAATCTGTGCACACACATACATACATGCATACACACCAGTACAGTATTCAATTTGTATAATATGTATATTAATGTGTGTGTGGCTATTTTCTATGATTTGGAGAGGTCACTGTATTCATTGAGTGTGTGCTGGGTCACTTAGCTGGTCTGCTGTATCAATGTGCTTTGTCATAGAGTTGTTTGAAGTGGCTACTTACATACATGCATAGTAGTAAACAGTGCAAACGTCTAGAAAGATCACAGGAAATATGGTGTGTAAATGTTAAGAATATTGTGGAATACTAGTGACAGTTCTAAACCTAGATATGTAAAGTAGCTTCCTTCAAAATTGGGACAGAAGAGCCTTCTGTGATCTGACAGAAGATGTGTGGCTTCAAGCTAGTGGGACTGTGGGCCACTACTACTGCGAGGGAGATACTCCTTGATGTATTGTCCCTGTGGAATGTGGACACTGCTGTTGACTGGTATATTTGGTGTTTAATTGTACCACCTTGGAGACAAACTGTACCTTTGTGGGATTTTGGATCAGCACTGTGCTCTTGTGAACCACATTGGACGAAAACTGCCCCTCTGTGGGAGTTAGAGAAGACTATTCGGCACCTGCCATAGAACTTGGAACTGTGGGACATTACCTGTGGATAATCTCTCACCAGGGATAAGGATTTACATACAAACTGTTTTCCTATTAAAGCACTCAGCATAGCTAAGCGTATAATTATATTTACCTACTTGGTATTGAGTGTTGAATATAAATATATTGATATTGTTAAAGTTATATAATGTTGCTATTCTTTGTTTGCTAAGATCTAAAACAGTCAGAAGGTGGACATCGTAACAAAGATAACAGGAATGATGTGTAATTGCTTAGTATATTGTGAAATACTGGTGACAGTACTAATCCTAGATATATAAAGTATCTCCCTTCATAACTTGGAAAGAGGAGCCTTCTGTCATCTGGCACAATGTGTGTAACTTCAAGACAGTGGGACTGTGGGCTACTGCTATGCCAAGGAGATACTCATAGATACATTGTCCCTTGTGCAATGTGGACACCGCCTCCGACTGGACTGGTATATTTGGTGTTTAATTGTACCAAATTAGAACCAAGCTGTACCTATCTGGGATTTGGATCAGCACCATGCCTTTGTGAACCGCATTCGAAGAAAGCTACCCCGCTGTGGGAGTTAGACCAGACTATTCAGCACCTGCCATATGATTTGGAACTGTGGGACAGTACATGTGAATAATGTCTTACAAGTTATAAGGATTTACTGTTGTGAAGGTTTGTCCAGGAAAAATCCAAGACAAACAGGATCAAATGCAAGAAAAAACATTTAATTATATTGCAACAAGCACATAACGGTTGAATCCCCTAAGATATACGGAAGTTTCTAAACATTGAATCTTACAGATTAAACTCAACAAAGGATACCTGGCATTCATAAAGATAGTTGTTGGTCAATATACAATCAATAGGACAACATGTCAATAGATCGAAGGGTGTTTCTGAATAATGAGGATTAACAGTCAAAGATTTTTGATAAATTGTTGAGGGAAGATCTGGAAAATGTGGCCAAATACTTACATGTGGAGGTACCATCAGGTATCCGGACAATACCCCCAAAAACGAAAGATGATTTCCTATTTGGTTGAAAATTTCCTTGATGATGATGGATCACAGGATAAAAATTGCGCAATTCAGTTGGAATTAGCTAAACTTAAACATTAGAGTGAAAGAGAAAAAGCACAGGTGCGAGAGAAGCAAGAGAGCATGAACTAAAATTAGCACAAGAGGCAACAATAGAAGCAAATAAAAGAAAACCACAGGATGCCAGAGAGGCAAGAGAACACGAGTTAAAGCTAAAAGAGTTTGAACTTAGGCACTGTATATCAGATAATTCTGCACAGTCAGGATCTTTTGATGTAGCCATAAGTGCACGTTTAGTGCCAAAATTTGAATAAAAAGAAGCGTCAAAAATACTTTTTGTCTTTTGCGAAAATAGCTGCAACTTTAGAATGGCCTAGAAGGATGTGGGCCCTTTTGCAAAGTGTGTTTATTGGAAAAGCACAAGAAGTGTATTCATCCCTCTCTACAGAACAAAGCTGTAAGTATGACTTGTTTAAAGATGCTGTTCTGAAAGTATATGAGTTAGTAACTGAGGTTTACAAACAAAATGAATTGTCAGATGTGGAATTTACCTGAAAGAAAGACAATTTTTTGACAGATGGTGGGCCCCCAGGAAAATAGAATATGAGTTTGAAAGATTAGCGGAACTTATTTCGGTAGGATATTTTGAAAGGTTGTCTTGCAAAAGAAGTTAAGACCGGCCTAGACGAATGTAGGGCAGGTAAATTACATGAAGCTGGAGTTTTGGGTGATGGCCATGAGTTGACACATAAAAGAGTCTTTGAAAAACCCAAACAGGGTCCATTGAAATCTAAACTTGGAACAAAACCAGAGGCAATGGCACCCCCCCCCCCCCTGGTCAAAGTTAGAAGAACAAAAGCCCAATAATTTTCCTCAGTATGACAAACCTACTAATAAAAAAACACAGCAGACATTGTTTGGTAAACCCACATACAGGTACTAACATGAAAGGGATAATGGCAATTCAGAGTGGATCAATATTACTGGGAAACAGTTGTTTTAACCAGCACCTCTAAATTTGTCTGATGGACATTCTGATAATCGCCATGCTAAATGTGAAAACTCACATGATGAGGTAGCTGAGTACATACTGGATGCTTATGAATTTTTTAAATCAGAAGACCTAGTGTCACAGAAAGAAAATGCTGTTGACCAGAAGGCAGTTGCGATCCAAGGGGACGCTGGCATTGCCCATACTTTACTGTTGGAAGATATACTTCCTTTGTAGGATAAAACTTATCAAAAAGCCAATGTATTACTTCAGGGTGTTGAGGTAAATGCATAACAGTCTCATTTCACAAAATTCACCTGAAGCCTGATTCAAAATTGGATCAGTAATTGTAGGTATTGAACCTAATCTCCCGATAGAATGTATGACCTTCCATCTAAGGAATAAAATGACAGAGGATAATAAGAGAGGTTAACCAGTCCCACATGTAAATGATGAGACAGTCACGAGAGAGGACTCGGAGCGCTTTGAGCAGGAATTACTCTGCCTTTTTCCCGCCTGTGTTTTGACAAGGTCAATTGTTCTTGAAGCTTCTAAACAAGAGGCCAGTGCGTGGAAAATGAATGGCTAGGGCTATCAAAGACTTTGTTTCCTGGTAACCCAGAGGTGCAAGTAATCCAAGAGATCAACTTAAGGCCAGAGGTAAGCCATGATGGTAACCTCTCTGACCAGGTTAACCAAAATGATCATCTGAGTCAAATGCTTCATTTGAATCATGATCGCCTGATAAGGGAGCAAAATGCTGACCCTTAGTTAAAGAATTTAGCAAGCAAAACCTTATTTGAAGAAGCGGCACGAAAAGACCTTGTCTCTTATTACATTAAATCACGAGTGTTGAAGAGCAAATGGAGACCTTCAGATGCTTCCACTTATGAAGAAATGGGAATCCTTCAGTAAATACCAGTCAATTCATCATATAGACCAGACATCTTATAAACAGCTCATGATTTGGCTACGGCGGGCCACTTAAATACTAGGAAGACTCAAGACAGAATATTAAAACGCTTCTTTTGGCCCAGATTACATCGGGATGTGGCAGAATTTTGTGAGACGTGTCACACATGTCAAGTGGTTGGGAAACCCAATCAGAAAAAAAAATCAAACTTGCTCCTTTGGTTAGTGTCCCTGTTCTTGAAGAACCAATTAGCAGGGTTATTACAGATTGCGTGGTACCACTTCCGAAAATAAAATTGGGAAACATGTTTCTCCTTACCATCATGGATTCAGCCACTATGTATCCTGAGGCCACTCCATAAGAAAACACTTAATTCCCTACTATCACCGATGCTTTAATGATTTTTTTTCACTGGAGTGGGATTGCCGATGCAGATACAAAGTCACTTAGGTTCAAATTCCATGTCTCCAGTTTAAGGAGATTGCCTACAGTGGGGCATTAAACAAACTAAATTGTCGTCCTACCAGCCAGGAACACGAGGGGTTCTAGAAAGGTATCATTAAACACTAAAGAACATAAAGGGAATGTATTGTTTGAAAATGAAAATGAATGGGATAAAGGTATACATATGCTATTATCTGTCAATAGGGAGATACCAAATAAGTCACAATGGTTCAGTCATCTGAACTGATATATGGACATACTGTGAGATGTCCATTAAAGCTTAAGTAATAAAAATGCTTGATGGAGACACAAGATGAACCTACCTTAGGGTATGTGTCCAAATTTAAAGAAAAGTTGACAAATGCTTGTAAGGTGGCACAATCAAATCTGAATAATGCATAAGGTAAGATGAAATATGGTATGAGAAGAAAGGAAGGGAAAGCAGCTTTAAACCATGAGACAAGGTTCCGGTACTTTTGTCAATGCAATGACACTTAATTTAGGCAAAATTTGGTGGTCGTGACCTGATTGGAAGAGGATTCAATGTTGAGGATTATATAGTATCTACACAAGAAAAAAGAAAACCTGCAGGGCGTTGTCACATCAACATGTTTAAAGAATACATAGAAGGGGAACACCAGTAGGAATTGCCAGTGTCAATTAAGAATGATGGGAAAGATAATGATGAAGATGAGAATAATCTTGACATATTACAAAATCATGAGAGCAAGATTTGTATTTTTGGATCCTGTGCAACAAGCTGATTTAGTAAAACTTGTTCATGAGTTTGAACATTTAGTCTCACACCAGCCTGGTCGCGCCTCAATATTATGTCATGATGTGGATGTAGGTGGTGCTGGTCAAATAAAGCAGCAACTTTATCGCATGAATCCTCTGAGTTTGGCTTCAGTTCAAGAAGAGATAAATTGCGTCGTGGAAAAAGATATTGAACCAAGTCAGAGTAGTTGCAGCCATCCAATTATATTGATGCCAAAGCCTGATGGTTCAATGCAATTTTGCATTTTTCATAGAAATATGAATTCTGTGAGTAAATCAGACTCTGAGATACCTGACTATCTGATCCATAGAGTGGATGATTGTATTGATAAGATGGGTATAGGCTGAAGACTGTATAGATATTTCTCAAATTAATGTGTTTAGACGATAAGATTATTAGCAGTCATACTGTTTATGTAATTATATCTAACGTTCACTTCAAATGAACAACATTTGTATTAAGTTATGTCCAGAATTAATGTTATAAGCTATTATACAAGGGATTATTCCTATTTTAGTTGGAAGGATTTTGTATTGTTAGTAGTAAAGCTGTTTCTCAGTTTGATTAGATTTGCATAAACAGTGCAACTGTGTCAATAGGAACCATGTGTGTGTTTATGGACAAACAGTCTGAGATGTTGTGTAGCTAACCTGTTTGAATGTTAACTCTACTTAGTAAAAAGAGTACATATATCTTGTTAGAAACTACCGCATATTGCAAGTTAAAATACCTAAAGGTTGTGATTGGAAAGAAAAAAATGTCCTGATATATCCAATTTGTGTAAACATGTGAACATGTGCACGGTTTTATAATTGGACTTATTTTGGTACACTACCATATAACCACATAATAATCTCACTACTATCTTGCATAGTGGATTTTTTTTTTCATTCAAACAAAATGGATTTGGAATCCCGTTTTTACGTTCCATAAAAAGGGTTTCAATTCAGCTATTTTGTTGAGGTCAAACGTCAACTTGGTCTTCCCCAGTCTCCCATTTCACGACCCTTTCTCTTTCTTACCTATATCAATGATGTTACTGAAAGCATAAATTGTGATATAAGGTTGGTTGCAGACCATATGTTTATTTTGGGTTTTGTACTCCAAACACCTAAATAAATCAGTAGAAAGCCTAAATACTAATTTAGTTCTATTTTATTTTACAGAATGTATAAGAAATTGATGTCTCCCTATCCTTACAGTTTCGTACTTAGTGATGCTTGCATTCACTTCGGGAGCCTCTTTAAAAAATCGAGCTAATTTTATATCTGATGCTCGATGTTTTGGGCAGTAATTTTACCTTCTTAAATCCACTCATGGAGCACTGCCCCCCCCCCCCCATATCAGAGACTCTGCATCCATCTTTCAGTTTAAAGCCCAGCTCAATTTGTAATTTTCACCTGTTGAAACAACCCTTCCTTTTTTTCGTATCTGGGAAGTGTGTTTCCTGATATATACCAGAACCAGCCGAACTTTGGTTGGTCTACATTGAATTACCTTGATTCACAAAATCATACCCGGTGTAAGCTTGTTAATACACGAATACGAATGCAGTGGAGTTCTTCTTACACTGCACCTTGTTTACCCCGAAAAATATTCATCTGTTGAACACTATCAGTCCCTTGCTTGGCCCAGGTACAAACCCTGACATCGTAGTTTATTTTGCTGCTGATAGTCTTGTTGACAATTTTGTCAAAGGTAGCCAAGACTTATCTGATGGTACTCACCTATTAATATTGGATCAGTTCAAAAATATGATTATTTTAGAATTCAGCATTATAACTTAAATCTATAGACACACTATATGGAGCTAACTCTTATATCATGGACCTGGCTTTTTGCCAAACCTAACTGTAAGGAATATAATGTAATACACTCTTAGTCAGGGCTTCTGTTATTGGCCTGTGTGTCTTGTACAAAGTGCTGTGCATATATGTATTCTCTGGACAGCCTCCAGATAGGTCGCTTGTACTTTCGGGTTATCCAGTTGAAAGAAATATGTGTATAATAAATACGGAAACTGTTAATAGTTTTAAGTCATTGTTACAAAAAACAAACGAAAAAAAAATTTCCCGTCAACCCTTTCCCCCTTGAATTGACACTTGAGTCAACAACAACTTTCCTTGGCATGAGTTGGGCACTAAGTGCCCAACTCATGCCAAGGAAAGTTGTTGACCTGGGGCATGTGATCTTGATAGGGTTCATCTACAATTCTCAGTCAAAATTCTTTGTCATTACTGTTGAAATTAGTTGAAAACACTGAAGCAGACGACATGTGACCACCAGCCGGTTTCGGCTGGTTTGAGAGGGAAAGGGTTAAGCGGTCAGCTGCGCAGAAAAAAAGGGTTCCTGTGATCTTCAGAATACGACCAATATCGCCTTCTTTGTGGCGATTATCACAGTCAATCTGTAAGCACTGGCTTTATTCAGTTTTTAAGATATCATTACCATGAGATAAGCTAGGGTAGGAGTCCAACATGCCAAGGTTGCTGAAGGTAAAAATTTACAACAGAAATATACCCCCAAAATGTTTTTTTCACAGTTCAATAACTACCTCTAGTCCAGGATTAATTAGTTTTGAGAAATAAGTCATTAACGGCAGATTTTCTGATATCTTGTAATGATAATCCTAGGATGTATATGTAGCCTTACAAATAATTCGTTTTTTGCACCTTCATTACATAAAAAAGCTGGTAGCAAAATACTATAAACAATCCATCTGGGGTCAAAATCGAAGTAAGGTACATTCTTACCACTTTTGAAGAGAGTTTTGCATACGATTTGGGAGAAAAGCAAACAGATCAATGTAGCATGACGATTTGCACAACCTTTGCAGAGACCCAAAAGAAACCTTACCAAGGTGCAACCCTCCAAACGGTAAACAAATTAGCAGTGATCTGGGTTGGTTTAATTTCTTGACACACAGCATTTTGTTCCCATGATGCATGTTTGTGACACCTATCTACCCATACCATTTTAGTTAATTTGCGTCAGCAAGCCCATTACACTACTGTGACAATTTTTTCAATTATCATCTTCTAATCTACATGAAGTACATAAAATCATCTTTCAAATACATCCAGGTGTGATAAAATGAAAGTATAATGCTAATTTAGCAAGATATCAATATCTGCTAATTTCCCATGTTACTCTATGGAGAAAAAGCGAGGCTCATGGAAAGTGACCTCAAGATGTTGGCGGTCAACCACTAACAGGATGAGCAGCACCACCTTAAGGCAACTTTAAAACTAACCCAGATGTAGACCCTTTGATTGACCATATCTGATAAAAAAAAATAAAAATTTAATTGTGAACAGTTGGACAGAGGGACGGACAGATGGAGATACAGACATACAGACAGACATACAGTGTATCACCACCCACTGGTAACGTCACCTGAGGTACAACAATCTTTAAAATGTAATGGCACATTTAGAAATTATTTGGCCATGACTGATCCAAGATATATCGGCATCAAGATTAAATGAAACGTAGTCCACTTCAAAATTGAAGTTGATGAGGTTAAAGGTTTTGGAAAATATACCTGTAAAGATTTTGGGAAAAATAAAAAAAAAAATCCTGGAAGCTTGACCTTATGAATGAAATTAGCTCTTCCCATGGCATATCTACATGGTATTGAAGTAAATCGGACTGGTGGTTTTGCCAGACAGGTCCCATGATGCAAATTACCATCCTATTTTCAATTGAAAAAATTGAAAATGTTAGGGCATGGGTAACATGAGATGTTCTTGCACATTTAAGGTGGTTTTGACACTTTCGAATTTTAAAGATGTAGACTCCCCGCAATCTAAATGGACCATTGAAGTATGCATACATGGGGACCTCACCAAGGTACTTGGTTACAATTGTCTTATCTGTGCATTGATGTCCACAAGTTGTCTTCCACACGTACCTGCCATAGCTGTGGGTTGATGAAGATGACTCACCCAGACAGTTGTACTGCAAACTGACTGGGCCAAGCAGTATGCCAGTGCTTGCCAGTTGCACGCACATTCACTTGTTGTGATTGAACCCCTGCATTATACAGATTAATAGGCAAGTGAACAAAATACTCAAATCTGGTAACTAATTTATAAATACTTCTCATTCATGCAGGCATAGGCATATCCTGTGATATGTCGGAGGTTTGGTGCTGCTGGGAAGTATATGCTGCTGCTGCATATGGAAACGGCCAGGTAGGTGTTGTTCATCATTGGACAAACTGTATTACACATTTGCATTCATTCTATACAAGATTGGGGGCTTGCTTCCACCAACAAATGGGGAGTTCCCCCCAGCACTTCCATAGAACTAATTCCAAGGTAGTAGTAGGGATCCATAGCCACGTAGCAAAGCTTCTTTTCTCGAAGCCTGTACAAAATGGTTGCAGGCGAAGTGATAATGGTCACCCAGACCTGTACAATGTAAAGCAAGCAGCACCAGTTGAACTCAAATATCAGATATTTAACTCCTCTATATTGCAGAGACCATGATTGTAACTTCTGCAGGCTAAGCGGCTATGTTGCTTCTGGTTTTTCATATGCAAAGTTGTATGACTGTAATCCAGAGAACTGTGTGCAAACTTGAATGTTCCGATGAAAGTGTCTTGATGGTGATGATGATGATGATGATGATGATGATGATGATGATGATTATGATGATAGCGTCGATGAAGATTAAGTAGCATAACCTTCAACAGCAAGGGTTTGTGTCCATGTTAAATTATACAGAAGGGCAATAAAGGTAATTCCTGCTGATCACCATTGTTTATTGGTTTACATTCTCACGCCATTCCCATAAAGTTTCTTTTTTCAACATCTATAAGATTTCAAAAAAACAAAATGACAATTCAATTGCCCATGTGTTACTTGATTTTCAGACTAAAACTCCATTACACATCTAAGCTTTAAAAGTGGGACAAAATTCACATTCTTAGTTGCTCAAGGTTTACATGTTGATGAAGTAGGCACGTGCATGGCCATATCGCACTAATACAAACAAATTCAAGTCATCTCATACATGTTTTCGTTTTCATAAAAAATGCAACTGCTCCTCAAACTGGGCACTTCATATGTGCTGACCTCCACACAGAAACATAATAGCATTCATTTATTTCGTTCCCTAACTATTTCACAATAACAACATTATGTAAAGCTACACGACTGCAAAACTAATTGCAAATAGATCATAGATATAGAGAAGTAAGCATTGGCTGGCAAGATCTATTGGGTGTTACGAAAAAGCAACAAATCCAACTGGGAGTGCTGTAACCTTTATCTGCAAATGCCTGTCAATACTAAATCCTTGATACGACAATAAAGGCATCACCACTGCTGTGTATAACAACTACAGTCTACTGGTACATTTTCTGACTTAAAAGACAGCAATGTAAGACGTCATATTAACATTAGCTGTCAGTCACAGATAAAACTGGATCGGTCTCCACGTTAATCTGACTTGGTCATCCCTGCACAAAACCTAGTCTCCGAGAAAGACTGTAACAGACATGGGGGAATTAATGTAACATACGGTTACCTGTGGCATTGCAATATCAATCTATTGTTATTGCTCACGAACAAGAGCTTAGATGGGAAAAAAATGTATCTCCCCTTTATTATTCCCAATATAGTAGGCGGCACTATTTACTTTTCACCTCTATGGTATATACACCTTGAACAATTTATCGACTGTAAACAGAATGTTCTTAGAGTATTGTATATTCTCGGGAATATAAATCTGCTCTTTGTAAGTTTGTGTGAAATGTAATAAAATATCTGACTGGTGCTTTTTTGCTCTTAATGGGTCCATCAATGACCCAACAAGACAGACGCTAATTTCAGTTAAAGACCATTGATATCAGTTTTTTGTAAGTACCTCTTGGAAGGATATTTCGGTTCAGAGGATCGGGTTAAAACCAACAGTTGCTTTTTATGGCAGACCACCTATCGAAAGCCAAGACTGAAATTTGAATCCTCATATTGGTATTGGAAAATGAATCTTGTTGTTTTGTTAGAAACTTTTAAATCCTTTTGTTTTTTGAAAAACTTGTGAAACAGGGATATTCGAAGAAAACAACTTAGAATTAAAATTATCGATTCAGGAGTGTCTGGGTAAAAAGAAAAAAAAGGCTTTGTGATGAGTCTTGCCGTTGTGTCTGGTAATGTTCATCAGACTTATAGACTTGGGCTGATTTTCCACTACGATATTAACACATAATGGTCTCATTACTATTTCTTGTGGCTGTCGGGTAGGAATTTATGAATACATGCAATGTTTTTCTGAACTATTTGGTGTTTCAGGAAGTAGAGTTTACCACATGTCAATCTGTGACCACTATCCTGCGTGTTGTTGACATAGAGTTTAAGTGTCGAGCCCTTGTACAAAAATCAGTTATTTCTAGTTCTCATAAAGAATTTTGTACAGAATATTTCAGAGCTGATCTACAGACGATTCCAAGGGACAAGTTTTTAACTGATCAAAACATTACTGTATCATGGGTAGCTGGTTCAAATACAACTGCAGCATGGAAAATGTCTATATCACCTTTAATACTGTGACATGCATCCAACTGAATGAAAATTCCTTTACCAAGAGAAAATACAGACCAGTCAGCATTCCTATGAGCTTCAAAGTTATAGAAAGGAGTTATAAAACCAAACTTGTACATTTCAGTAGCCAAATTTTATCGTCTGTCATAACTGCTGATAAAAAGGTGTCAACATACTCTGTGGATGATTACAGAGCTTTGGCATAGTGTTTTGGACAAAGGTAGGGCTGTCAGAGCTTTAGCTATGGATCTGTCTAAAACTTCTGACTGTCTGTCTCATGATATCATTGTGGCCAAACTCAAAATAGTCACTTTATTTTGCACTTATCTGCGATGTAGACTGCAAAGAAACAAAATAGCAATGTCAAAAGTAAATGGAGGGAGGTTCTGAATTTCGTTTCCACAGGTTCTATCCTTGGGCCGTCGCTCTTCATTATCTTCCTCAATGATTTTGTTAACTTCTTTGAGCAGTTGATTCTTGCAAATTTTGCAGATGATAACACCCTTGTCGTGCGAGAGGAGAATCTACAAACAGGTGTAAACACACTCGGACAGGAAGGCTATGTACCTGCCCATTTGTTTGTTTTCAATATCATGGAAACAAACCCTGACAAGTTTCATTGTATGCCAGCAGTGAAAAAAAGCATATGCTACAGTAAATTTCACTGACATTGAGCAACTTAATGCAAAGTGAAGACTCATTTAAATCATTACGTGTTCACATTTATAGTCCTTTGAACTTTATTAAACAAATTTCTGAGACTTGTAAAAAAAAAAGACAAGAAAAAAAAGAAAAAAGAAAAGAAAAACAGATGGGCGGAAACCAATCGTACTTGAACTACAATGCTAGGATGACAGCTTTTCAAACTAAATTTCAAGAGGAACCCACATACTTAATTTACCAAAAGTTAAAGCGACTAAATTCAGCCTCAATTCATTCGCTTGTAGAGGAGCAAAGTCATGGAACTCACTCGGGAACACCAAGAGGTCAGCTGAGTCAATGCACAAATTCATGCAACCTATCTCACATTTTGTACTCATCGGTATAAATCCTGTTTAGGTCTTTGAGTGAAGACCTACACATTATAAATACCCCCCATGACTAGGACATTTGCCATGGTCAAGTGGAATTATACTGTTGTGTATTGAGCACATTGTGTATATTTTAGTCTTATGTGCCAGGTTTTATTTTTATACATTTATTTTACCTCTCATTCCACGATGACTAGTCTCTGGTGGACTCAATGTAATGTTTGACGAAAAATACAATGAATGTATGTATGTATGTATGTGCCTATCTATCTATCTATCTATCTATCTATCTATCTATCTATCTATCTATCTATCTATCTATCTATCTATCTATCTATCTATCTATCTATCTATCTATCTATCTATCTATCTATCTATCTATCTATCTATCTATCTATCTATCTATCTATCTATCTATCTATCTATCTATCTATCTACCTCTCTATCTATCTATCTATCTATCTATCTATCTATCTATCTATCAATTTATTTATCTATCTATATCTATCTATCTATATCTATCTATCTATCTATCTTGCTATCTGTCTCTATGTCTTTCCGTCCATCCGTCGGTCCATCCCTCCATTCATCCATCAATCCGTCCATTTATAACTAGCTATATAATTATATTATATATATATATATATATATATATATATATATATATATATATATATATATATATATATATATATATATGCACCATGTCTGGCGATCTCACAGTTCAATGTTTTCATTAGACATCATATTTACTCTCGTGAAGAACTCAAGAAAAGGGTTTTTTGGAAAAAAAAGATACTTTCCTGTGTGAAATGTTCAGAGAGAAACGTCACATCTTTACTGCGGCAAGCAAACTTACAATTTTGTCAAATTTAATTTCAGAAAAATTCATATCAGACTGAGGCTCAGCAGCTGTACTCATCAATCAAGCTAGGGTACCAGATAGACACTTCGTGAAAGCTATAAATGTTAAACCAAATCGTCATTTCATTGAGTACAATGGAAATAACACATGCCTTTAATGCTTTCTTCATAGCAATAGGTAAAAAGCAAAGCTGCAAAATTATCAGATAAGTTTCGGGTTTTGAGTGGTTAGACCTTACTGTTTGGGGAAAACATAGAGCTTGTAGTTGGTGAGGGATATTTCAAGGTTGGAGAGGACTGATTGCCTTTCGGGTGGCTGCCTGTCTCAAGTTGGGAGTACGTTGTTTCTTCACATTGGTATTGAAAGATAAAGTGTTTGTTATTTTTTGAAGGTGTGACTTTTACGGCAGTTACTTTTGATCTCATTGTTGTAATTAATGAAAGTGGGAAATGTTGTAATTATTTCATTGTGTCTATTGTGCTGTTGGATGTGTGCTCCAAAGTATGATTATTATAGAGATAAAGTGTTATTTTGATGGTGCATAGCCATAAATATCACAAAACAAGGTAGGCCTACTTTCCTGTAATGCTGCCGTCTCAGCTGACCGACGGGTCAGGAAAGCTGAAAGGCAGCCCTGGTATGTCTTTGTTTTTTTGTTTTTTTTTTTGTTTTTTGTTTGTTTGTTTTTTTTGGGGGGGGGGGGTTGTTGTGCACAAGTGATAGGTTTTGGGGCCCCAGTCGTTAGGCTTATATGTTTCGGGGAAAATATAGTTTGTATTTGGCTGGAAGTACTTTAAAGGGCTAAGAGGACCAGCTTGGCCATACTGGTTGCCTTTTGTGGGTGGCTGACTGTCTCACGCTGCAGTGTGATTTTTTTCTTCTCATCAAGATTGAAAGATGTCGTGGCTATTCTTGAATCTGTGCCTTTTGTGGTATTTAAATTTGGTGGTACTCTTCTGTTAGAATTTATGAAAGCGGGTAATAGTTTTTGACCAATTGAGGATGCCGTCATCTGAGAAAGACAGCACCTGAAGGGAATTCCCAGTATGCTGGGAATAGGAACATCACTTTATACAGTAATTCCTTCGATAACTCCATAATATCTCACTATAAATTGGAGAAATACAGGACGGTTTGTTTATCTGCCAAGCTAAATCTCATATATAAAAGATGCGTGTGAATGTAATGTATGTTATTCATAATCCACCCCTTTCTGATCAGTTTCCCTAACGGGTTCTTGGTAGATGAACAATCATATGGCTATTTTGATTTTTAAAATTACCTGACCTTAATCAAGTCAGGTTTTAAGCCATTACATTCAACTGAAATAAATAATAATTAGTTTTCACAGATTGAAATTGTCTAATCACACAGATAGGTCCTACTGCTGTCAAGCTGGTAAACTTGAAAAAATCCCATTGCGGCGTCCACATCCCACTTTCGCTAGTTGGGATACTAGAACCTGATTAGACAGGTCTTGATTTATCATGATTTCAGAATCATCTTACTCATCGGCAAAAACAGCTATCTCTGAATGAGCAAGCCTTATTTCCTCTCAAAGTAATTAATATGTTGTTACTCAAAGTTCAGCTCTCAGTTCTCTCCAATTTAAAAATATACATCAATATGTTACATAAACAAATACACTTCAAAATAACGTTACATACAGGTGGTACTGCAATCTTCTTTGCAGCAAAAGATGTCATGACCATACAACCAAAAACGCAGAAGAAGATCTTATCAAACCTGGTTGGTTGTGAGTAATTTGATAATATATCGAACCCAAATGTATCACATTAGGAACAAGCCATTGGCTGTCTTCTGCTGGAAACTTACTTATAAGTGACGGTAGTGATGTCGTACAGCAACTTTGTTTTTACAAATATACTGGTGTGTTGTTTTATTCCACAGTGTCTCGGTTCGGTTATTTTTGAAAAAAAAAAACCAAACAAAACAAAGCAACACAAAACTGTTCACACATAGCACTATCTCTTGCATTCATTCATAGAATATGTTCATGCTTGCTCCAGGGGGCAGCCAGGGCACTAGTTTAGTAAACAGTGTTGTCCAAGTTTTATTATGCATTAATTGTTTAGTCAGATTGCAGTAAAACTCTTCAGGATGGACTGCAATATATTCCAAGGGAACCAGAAACTGATTAAGATATCTGATGGCTTCTGTTACGAGCAACTTAAATGTTCATGAAAGGCAAAATTTCCATGTCAGCAACTTGACATATATGCATAGAAAACTGGGACCCCAAACTCTTAAAGATGCTTCATATATGTCCAATGTTTAGTCGTAGCATCCGATTATCTACATAAACGGGGATGTGCCAGAAACCCCGTTGAACTATGTAAGGCTGGAATAAATGTTAAGAGAGTAGTGCTCAATTTAAATACTTTCTCCCAAAAAGAAGCATGCACCATTCGTAGAGTTTAATGAAAGTATCCATTGGCAATATATATAACAGTTAGGACCTTTTGTTTTATCTTTACTGCAATCAGTATGTATGTATGTATGTATGTGTGTATGTATGTATGTATGTATGTATGTATGTTTGGTTGTTTGTATGCACGCATGCATGTATGTATCTATGTATGTATATATGTATGTATGTGTGCATGCATATATGATGTTTGTTTTGATGTATATATATATATATATATATATATATATATATATATATATATATATGTATAGATAGATATAGATATATATATATACACATATATGCATGCATATATATTTCTTGGGGCTGCCATTGGGATAAAGCTAGTTCAAGGGCTACCTTCTGTGATGCATCAATGTAAATTAATAACAATTAATCTTAACCCTTTTATTTCTATGATGAGGATCATGGTTTTCAGTGGATTAATGGAGATCCCATAACATATACAAACTGGAACTCCCCCAGGAAAATGCACAATTCAAGATCGTTTAGTTTTGAACACAAGGGGAAAATGCTCAATAAGTTGAATGCATCGAACATTGGCCAAGCACTCAGAGTGAATCAGCCAGACGTGAATGAGTCAAAAAGATGCGTTGGCATGGTATATTTTGCACCTGGGCATGATGCTAGCTGGATAATGGTACCTTGTTTTCAAATGTATGAAAGAAGTGCATTCATTTGTGAAATAAAGGTAGCGAAAAATCTGGATGTACACATGTACAAAAATGACATGGGTGCTTCACCTTTGTGTCCCAGATTATGGCTTCTGTCTGGTAGTCAATGCATTTTACCCTTTATAAGTAAAGCTGATGGCTTGATGCAATTGACTGATTTTCACAATGTGTGTTTGGCAAACTACGGACGCATTTTACAATTACAAATTCAGCATGCATCACAGTTTAATAGCTGCTATGAATCAATTCAACTACACAGTTGCGAAAAGTGCAGACAAAACAATTCAATGCCATTACAGCAGTTGAAAAATTGGCGGATATACATGCAAACGGTAATGTTTCTTGTTCATCTGGTTTCAAATAAAACCTTAATATATTATTTTTTGAAAACATCACCAGATTCAATTTATAAGGAAATAACATTTCTTACCTGCTGCAAATGTAAGCGAATGTGGCCAATGATTTCATTCAATCTAGGCAATTTTTCACGTTTAACCGACACTAAGCACAGCGGGGTGCTGTGCGAAAGGGTGCCAGTAAGACGTGGCAAGAGATGCAGGAATTTTGAATACGAATGTGGAAACTTGGAGTGCATCTTAGAACATAATGTCTGTGATGGTGAAGTTAACTGTCTAGATGGCACTGATGAGGCAAGATGCAACGGAGTGTGTTTCACTAGTATAGATGGACAACTGCTTCCGCCAACAGTCTGTTTTTCGAAATGCAGTAAAAGAGGCTGTATTTGTTCTTCACTCTATTTTCAGTGTCACACAATGGGATGTGTACCATTTTCTAGAATATGGAATGGAATACCTGATTGTATTGATGGCAGCGATGAGATTCAAGCATTCATTAAGCAGGTACAACAACCAATTGCATACAATTTCCAAAGTGCTTACACACCACGGTCTCCTCTATACGGGCAGGCTAGATGCGAACATTTAAATATGGTTCCCTGTGATTTGTTGGTAGGAATACAATGTTTTCTGCGATCATTTATATGTGTATATGATTTAGATTCTGTAGGAGAGCTGAAGTATTGTTCAAGTGGCAAACATCTGTCTGGTTGTTTTGATTATGAATGCTCTGGGAAGTTCAAATGTCCTGATTCATACTGTGTATCAGTACGACTTATATGTGATGGCCAATGGAATTGTGTTTCAGGAACAGATGAACAAAACTGTGTGAACTACACGTGCCCATTCCTCCTGCGCTGTAGGCTTGGTGACTGTGTTCATGGTCATGATGTATGTGATGGTGAAGTGCAGTGCATCAAGTCACATGATGATGAAGCTTTTTGCGATAGCTCATATTGCTTCGCACATTGCAAATGTAAAGGCTATGCTGTGCACTGTAAAATATCGAATAATTCAGTAAGTTATAGCTTACCTGTAAAGGTGCGTTCAGCTACTATAAGAGGTAACTTGGTCTCATTACCAACTACATGTGACAAACAATATACATATGCACATACGTTGGATATTTCTTTTAACAAAATATCAAGGCTATACCCGAGATCATTCACTTCGTTCTCGTCTCTCAGATTTTTGTACTTGAGCAATAATCAGATAACAAGAATCGACGGATTTTCATTTTTCCCCTTGTATCATCTTCAAAATTTGGAATTGTATGGTAATCCTCTTGAATACATAATGCCACATGCCTTTACAACTTTACACGAGGTAAAACATATGTATCTTGAGAAGCACAACTTAAAAGAACTGCAAAGATTGACATTGTCAGGACTTAAATATTCACATTTGTTAAATGTGTCTCATAATGAAATTAAAAGTATTCATCAAGACGCGTTTCTTGAATTGAAAAGGCTAAAGATACTTGACATTAGTCAAAATCCGTTACACAATTTCGATGTGAAATGGATAGAAAATATTCCAGGACTTGACGTATTACGCAGTGACTTTTTCCAGCTTTGTTGCCTTCAAAGATGCATCCGAATGTGTGGAATACTACCTACAGACCCATCCTCATGTAGTTATATTTTGCCTTCTAAATTACAAAAGATATTTTTGTTCGCTGTTGGTTTGAATTTAGTTATTCTACAGTTGTTAGTCCTTTGTCTCGAAGTCCCTTTCTCAACTTACTCAAGTAATTCTATATTGCACAATATACTTTATTTTTTGAGTGCTCAAGCATTAATTTACATAGTGATACAAAGTGTTGTTGATGTATATTATGGGAGGTATTACACCATATATGATTTGCAATGGCGTGGGTCAACACAGTGTGCGTTAATATCTGCATTATCACTTATAGTACACCTGGTAGACATGATAACTTTTTCCATGATTACATTCGGTCGTTTCATAAGCACAAAATTCCCATTTAGGGCAGGATTCCTCTCTCCTGAGGTCACAATCATTCTATCATGCTTAAATTTTATATCTATGTCAATTTTGGGAGTTTTTGCTAACCTTTATAATGTGGACGATAGTGGATATGCAGTGATTATACCAGCATCGCCCCTGTGTTTACCCTCCGTTCTTTCGCGTACTTTAAATATTATGTTCAAACCCATGATGTCTTTCATCATATTTCACATATGCGTGTTTATTTTTGAGACTGTCAGTCATGTTGCAATCTTACAAGAAGTCTACCGAAGTGGGAGAAAAGTATCAAAGTCTGGCTATGGATCTGGTAAAGCAGTTGGTGTCAATATCTTAATTATCTTGATTACTCGAGCACTTGTGCTTGGCCTGATCTGTTTAGCTTCCTATATGGTTGAACATGACATAGTACAGCAACGATTTACCAGCTTTACAGGCCTGATAGCAATTGTTGCTCCCGTTGTTATTAATCCTTGGTTGAAAATAAGTACGAATCCGTACGTAAAAAGATGGAAAATGTATCTGTTTACTACCAAGAAAAAAAATTAAACGTTGTCATTTGCCATTATATGCAATTACCAATTTCACCAACGTTTTCACGACTTTTTAACGATGGGGACACTCATTATACTTTGAGAGAAGCGTGGTGTTCAGAGCATGTGAAAAGTATCTGACATGAAGTTGACCACTGCTTCGTGAAAGGTCCGTAAATATAATGGCAGCAATTAAACATTGTGTGAATTTTACTAATGTTCATGGAATCAAAATCAAAATAAAAGTAATTTTGACCTTGTGTGATGCAATGTTTGCAGAAGATTTCTGTTGTGTGTTTCACAACGAAAGAAGTGTATTTACAAAATATTCTTGCTTTTACAGAGTATTTGCCAGAAAAGTGAAACTTACTCTGCATTAATCGTTCCACGCTTAGTCTTTTATTTTGAAGTGTGTTTTGAACGTGATATTTCGCTGCTATTATAATGTGATCAAATAAAACGGCTGGTGAAGTCCCGAGCCATGAATGTGACCCTTGCTTTTACACAACCTCACATATGGTGCAGTAATAGGTTATAGGCCTATCATGGTAGTAAATGAGGATACATAACAAATTATCAAAATATACTTTTTTGGTGATCATCTTTTAAAACGTCATATTAATTTATTATTGTTGCTGGCACAAAGTAAAAGCAAAAAACAGCAAAGCAAAAAGAATCAATAAAACGATCACAAAAAATACAAAAACAAAAAAACCCTTATCGGTTTCCCTCTTCATTAATTTCGGACTGTATCCTTACCTATATACATATACATATATATATATATATATATATATATATATATATATATATATATATATATATATATATATATATATATATATATATAGATAGATAGATAGATAGATAGATAGATAGATAGATAGACAGATAGATAGATATAGATATATGTATGTATATATATATATATATATATATATATATATATATATATATATATATATATATATATATATATATATATATATATATATATATATATATATATATATATATATAACTGACAGCCGACAAAACAACGTTTAGCTGAACGCATTGCCAGGAACTTGGGTGACTGTTTTTATTCACTCATGTCAGGCTGTAAATGCAAAGCTGTAAATAAGCAAAACAGATCTACAAGAAGCGTCATATGGATCATTTTATTTAAGAAAAACTACAAGTAGCAGAAATGCGAATTTATAAAGAGGGTTGATTGCACTTATTGAAACAATATACAAATGGAAATTATTTCCCACAATTCAATTTGCTATGAACGAGCATTGCTAATATTAAACATACTGAAGTGTGACATCTGCCATACGTTTCCACAATTAATAATAGGGATAAGTCTAAAATATGACGTATCTTTGACGGTTTCAGAGCAATACATATGTATGTTCTGTGATATTAATTAATTACAGTATCAAGTATTTAAATCTACTCCAATGATTAACTTGATGTGTGTCAGTCACTGCAAAGACATGACTCAAATTAATACTTTTCCGTTAAAAGACCGTTCATTCTGGAACTCATAATTTCTACACAAACATTAAAACATTTAGAGTAACCCATGTTAAATGACGTGTGTGTGTGCGCGAAGGGCCTGTGTCATATCCCCGGCAGTGTATCTTTTCCATGTTTCCAAAACTAGGGGACCGACAAAGTTTAAGAGGTTATTACTTTCAATTTGGTCACATGCATCGTGACGCAGCCTGTTATAATAATAATATTAATAATAATAATACTAATAATAATAATAATAATAATCATCATCATCATCATCATCATTATTACTGTTGTAAGAAGAGGAGGAGGAGAAAGAAGAAAAAGAATGATAATAATAATAATAATAATGATAATAATAATAATAATAATAATAATAATAATAATAATAATAATAATAATAATAATAATAATAATAATAATAATAATAATAATAATAATAATAATAATAATAATAATGTGTAAATGTAAATGAATTTGAAATATCCAGCACATCTTGACATTTTACAATAGGTAAGGCAAAACACATTCCAGCATAATAACATTAACATGGTACTCAAGTGATAATACTGCATTTTTCAGCTGTTCTCTCTTTAGGTATTTCATTAGGGGTTCCAGTATGCTCTATGGCTGT
This sequence comes from Hermodice carunculata, assembly GCA_964020975.1. NCBI lineage: Eukaryota > Metazoa > Annelida > Polychaeta > Eunicida > Amphinomidae > Hermodice > Hermodice carunculata. Next base: position 3,773,186 of record OZ026618.1, read on the forward strand.
GCAAGTCTTGTCCTGAGAATGTGAAAGGAGGACATTTTTATTCCGTTGTTAATACTTTTGATAAGTCATCTTCTATGCGAAGGCACTTTTCCATCCAATGGCTTGTCATTGTCACACATCTGGTGTACATGCATAGGCTTTTTAAGCTACCAGCACACATTGGGTACAATCATGTTTTATTCAAAAAAGAGACTGACTTGGGTCACACTTTAAGGCTGTGCAATTAGCCACTAGTGTAAGTGGTCTGAAATTCAAACCCCCAGTGCATACACATAACAAATATGTTTATTTAATTTCATTTTGTAGATAATGTTACCATTATTACTCTTTCAATCAGGTTGGAATAGCAGTATGTAAAGACTAGTCAAACATTTGAAATGCACATACGGATACAAATTTTGATAATACAATTTCTTCAACTTCAAAGTGAACCCACTATTGCCTAAGAATGATATCGTAATATACACAGCATTACGCTTCTGGGCAATAAGCATATCTGTAGTAGTGAGGTCACTGTTTTGGGGTCACCCACTAACATTAAAAGATCATATGACGGTCATTACACATTTAGACTATCGGGCTGAGCTCTTAGTATATTTTCGCTTTTTTCAATATTGTATAATGTACATTCAATTTCCCATTTGTATGTCTTGCAGTTGCATTATAAGTGAACACTGACATATGTGAGATGATAGGAGAATGTTGATTTCCATCGCAAATGAAACCTGCTCATTTTGATCTAGAATATCCAATGCCATGCCAATGGAGGTAGAGAAGGGCATCCAGTTCCAAACGCGCCGATACTGACTCTGATACAGGAGATGATTTAAAAGTTCAAATGTGAAAATGATTTATTCTGTCATGGAGTACGAGTTGGACGAAAAATTAGCAGATCAGAAAAATATGTATTGCTAATGACTTTGACACTAGATTCGACAGCATGGAGCAAAGGGTCCATTCATTGGATATACAACTAGATGGGGTAAAAAAAATGCGGGACTTGACCAAACAAGTGCAAGACTAAAGGAATTAGTTGTATACCCTAAAGGGTGAACTCGGGGAGGCACGCACTGGTGTCAATAACTTGGAACAACATGGCAGAAGATGGGTGGTGAGAATCTAGGGCCTTGACGCCGCCAGTGATCTAAGAAACGGGAATGCATAAAACTTGCTACTGATTTTTTCAAAGATCATTTGAACTATGATATACCCCTTGCCCATTAAGAATGTGCCCATCGCATCAGGGATCGATCTGATGGCAAAGAGGCTATACTTGTCAGATTTCATCGTAGGGAGTATGTAGACAAACTGATCGAAGTCTGTATACAACTGAAAGGGACAGGCTATGTCGTATTTGTAGATTCTGCATATCGCAATTGTAATCGTAAAAAAGCACAGTGCCGTAGCCAGTACATGGCTTACGTGGGGTAATGTGTGGGCAAAGACCCATCAAGGGAATAAAATAAAAACTTCAAATAAATGGTTTTGATAGTATTTACGCGGTTATAAATCACTTGGCCAAAATGAGACATGTGTCTGCCGAGCTGTGACTCCACTTCGTCTCATCCATAATCCTATCTCCCCTTTCCTCCTATATATGGGCACATATTACATTACGGCACCAATGTTTATTCTTACGGGACCACATCATGGGGGGGGGGGGGCACCCTTTATGGTTCTGGGTTGTCTGTCCGTCCGTTAGGAGGCCCCTCGCGATGCCTGTCGGGATGTGCACATTTGCGTTACCACGACATCTACAGAATGCCTCGATGCATTTTGCTGAAATTTGGCAATGTGCTTATCTTACCTAGGAGGATAAACTGATTTGATTTTGGTATCACCATGACCTTATTTGAGCAAATGGCAGCCTAATTCACAGGACACCCTGAAGTCAACGATTTGGATTCAAGGCATGCCTACCTGATATCTTAACTGATAATCTGGTGATCAATACTGAATGTTTTCAAAACATCGGTACAACTCACACTATTCGTCATATTGTCCTCTTTATCCTGTATGTGGACATGCTGAAGAACCTGATTATGAGGCGAAAATGGCTCTGCAACCAATAAAAGCTTTACTTGATGTATTAAATACCGCAATGCCAAACAGCAACAGCAAGCATCACAAAAACTACACCATTCGTAAAGTCTGAGATGTTCAGACGCGCGCTATCACTATTCATTATTGTAATTATTTTTTTTTTATTATTAGTTTTTATAGATTAATCTGAAAATACGTTATTTGTTCATTCTCGTAAATGACAATAAACAGCCCAAAGACCATATATATATATATATATATATATATATATATATATATATATATATATATATATACATATATATATATACATATATACACATATATATTCACATATATATACATATATGTATATATATATATTGCTGCCGTAATGTAATATATATATATGTATATATGTATATATATATATATATATATATATATATACCCTTATGCCCTTTACAGGCATGAAGCGATCACAAGCAAGACTGTTTTTGGATTCATGAAAACAGCTTTGTAATGAACATAATACAACATATAATGAAATTGTTGGTGCTCAAAGCCTTTTATGGTATGGAAATAAAAGTTGTCACCTAGGTCCGTATAGTATATACTACTTTTAGAAATATAGAATTCGTGAAAACGTTTTATTGTTTGAGGGGTGTGACTATACGGATATTTTGCAGTTTATTCGCATGAAGATCTGACATTATAATTTCTCTGGTGTTTTAAAATACCCTCGTGTATTGACAGCAAGGCAAACTCATTCAATGACAAAACATTTGAATGGATATATAGGCCACAGACTACAGTTATAAATCCTTCTATTTTTCATATTAGCATTTTTCAGTCTAAAAAATCAGCATTTAGGTATTTGAAATTCCGTGAACAGCATTCCGTGAACAGCAGATAAAAATGTCAAAAAAACATGGATGGATTTTTGTCATACAATTCCCAGCTGGTTAATTTGTGATTATTGAAATACGAAACAACACCTGGATGTCAGCTTTATACAGGTGTATGAACTGTGCTCTTGCCAGGGTCACATCATTGTCCTTCCCCACCATAAAGTTCCCACCTGGCCTGAAAGACAGTGCACCTATATGACCACCAATGAAGCAACTCTGTGATGCAGCAAACCCGACTTATCTTACTTTATTTAAACAGAAGCTACAGCATGCTGAAAACACAGTATTTTCATAATTACGGACTATCTCCGTTGGGATGCGCAACCAGCCAATCACAACTGTGGTCTGTAGCCTATATATATTTTAAGAGAGACGAGTTTGTGAAATACATAGTATGGTACCAACATCAAGAGCCTGAAACTATGGTCTAACATTGTCATGGTTTTAAAATTGCAAAATGAGTATGGTGTTATATTCTCGATTGTGTTAGTGGATAGGTGGAGACTTACAATTTTAGACAATGGGCTAGAAAATTAGTTATGGATTTGAGAATTTTATTTTAAAAGGTGAAGGCTCTCTGGTTGCTAGATACAAAGGACATGTGTGCGAAACATGAACTGTTACAAAGGAGGGCGTGTCCTTTGCACGTACAAAGACCATGGCATCTTTGCACAAAACAAATAACTTTATCGTCACCAGACACGTCTGTATAGTGCTAGTGACCATCAGAAACTTCAGACAGACGAATTCAGAGTACGGCCTGCAAACATATTAAGTAATAGGGGGCATGCGGGAGGGAATTTGGCTATATTAATACGCTTATCATTAATAAAGTCACAAATCAGCCTTATTTGAATGCCATAAATGCCAGGGCACTTAAACCTTTAGGGAAACTGGAACAAAAGGCACCTTGACAGGTGACTTTTCGATTTGGCTGAACTTTATCATATATACAGGTAAGAGATTTTGGTATGCAAAAACAACTGTAAAGTCATTGCATTTTGTCCATTTTGGATCTGCACAAGTGCCACTGCAGTGTTCGTTTTTCTTCTATGTTGCTCAAAGAAAATATGTTGACTTATGGTCTCATCCAATTATCAAAGCAATCGGATTTCTGATCACACATAACAGACTATGGAATACAACACCCCTGTACACACCGACATAACAAATGACGACAGAGGCATAATCTAGTTATAGAATCATGTTAACAGTATTCTGCAGTACTAGATTTGCAGCATTCTACAGAGAAGCTACATTCATGTTCGTCTGAATTATCCTTGCATCTAGATGTGGCATTGCATCCAAACGTTCTAAAATTTTATTTCCCATTATCACATTGCCAGTGTCCCTTCAAACATATTGGCACCGTGGTGGTTATTGCCTTTCTACAAATGACTCCATTAATCATAACAGTATGTATACACTCCATGCCTATCATGTTTATCATTTTTTCTGGATTATCAACTGTTCCATTTCTAATTAAAGGTTAGATAATTTCACAAGCTACAACACTTGAACAAGGTTGCTCGTGACGATGTAGTAACTTAAATAAGCTGACTACCAGCTGTAAAGAGCTTGCACGCATCAATAAAGCTTGTATAATTTTCAGTCTCTCATCCAGATGAAATGCGGATCAAGTGGGGGAATTTTCATTTTTGACCTTTTTCGAGCACTTACATTCAAACGGCACATATACAGGGGATCTTTGTATCATGTGCATTATGAGGTAGGTTGGTGACACATTCGGACATGTTCAACTCGTAAAGTTTATGCTGACATTTTATTTAAGGCACAGCTCCAAAGACTGTTAAGTGTGGCAGTTTTTTTTTCAGATCTGACATGCTATATTGTTTCCCTGATACAATTATGGGATCAGGTCGCCATGTAACATTATGCAAATCGTGAATGAATCATAAATAGAAAGTAAGCAAAGTTTTTAGTTGTAATGAAAGTATACTATGCTCACGATGGAGTTTCCACTTTATTTATAGTCAGATTGTGACTTCGGGCTTACTGGTACATCTTGGAACATATTCGTGTTGAAATGTAATTTTATGGACGAACCTTTATAAAGTGGGCGTGCTTGGTGCCACGCCTGTTACATAAACTCTACTCGCTTCCATCTTTTACACTAAAAGGAAACTTGATGAAAACGAAATTCGACTCCTCTTAATGTTGAACTTCGTTTTACTAGCAAAATAGTCTCCACGCTTAAATGTTAAATAATCCGCATAAATTGTTTCAAACTCGAACCAAAGAAGTAACTGTTAATTCAATATCAATGCCCTTACTCTAAAAAAACATAATTATATCTTTTATCATGAACATAGAATTAAACATACAATATCACATCGCAGGTTTGCTATGTTTGTTATGACAAAGTTCAACTTCAATAAGACAAATGTAAAGTGCAATCATTGGGCTACGTGCAATATAATTTCCAAATGTTTCTGTAGCTGGTTACCGCTCAAAGGTGCGGGAGCAGCTGAACCATTAGTATATACTCATGATATGGCGGTAAACAACTGGTTTTGTCTGCCTTAACATAGTGACCTTCTTCGCGGTTTCAAGAGGGAGTGTCCTAACCTTTTCATGTATAAAACGAACTGACTATTTCTCATTGTCAGAGGGACCACTTTTATTTAGCACTTCTTTCAACTTGTCTAAATGTGTGATAATGTGTCTCTCGCCTGAAGCGTGAAGAAACGTTTTTGCCTGTTATATTAAAAAAAAACGTGATACATCACTTCCTTTAAAGTAGGCAGGATATAATGTATCGTATCAAAAATCGCACGAATCACAAAAGGGCGGACTCACTCGGCGAATATCTCGTTAAACATTGCCGTGAAACTAGAACTGGTGTATTACACAGATACACCAACTGTCCAAAGGAATACATTGGGTTTTTGCTATGTTGCTTCGTGACCTCAGAGTCCTGACGCTCTTGTCTCATTCTCTGTAACTGCAGATCGCAGCTTGAAATATAATTGAGTTACTCTTTTAAATTTTCAATACACTCTTGACATATCAATGATAGATCCTTTACTACATTGTAACACAGGTTCGAAAAATCACGACATTTTCGATAAGAAGATAAAATGGCGAAAAATAAGTCGAGTGAGGCGACAAGTTGTATTATAAGCATATGTGGCTGCAGAAACAAGCCTCATCTGATCTGCGCCAAACTGGTTCAAATTCTCCTTAAGCTGGCTGGGCATACCTGAGACCTCCAAATCAGTAAAATTGAGCTTTTTTTTATTTTTGCAATGGTGAAACGCCAAGCTCCATCGATGTCATATAATTTCATTGTAACATATTCACTCCTATGCAAAACTTTAAGATGAAAAAGTGTCCCTCTGTCGGTACAAGCTTTATGGAGTCAGTCAGTTAAATTGAAGTTAGATGTGGTCAATAACGGTGATGTTTAGATAACCATTCACAGTCAAAGCCTTACTGGATGTCCTTTTACAGGTAAGTGGGTTATTTCACAGGCGACTGAAAAGAACCACCATATTGTTCTTAAGTGTATAGGTCAAAGTGTTGACAGACTTTAAGGGATTAGCATTTAGTCATCCTTCTTAATGGCCTGCACAGAAGTCATTTGTGAGTAACTAAAGTCAGTCAATCTCCTTGGTTATCTTTGTAGTGAATATCTCAAAACATTTTTTACCAGACTTTGAAATTTTGAGACAGCCTCACTCAAAACTGGATGGATGATTTTTGTGAAATTACCGGCTGTGTAAAGACAAGAGTATAACTTACATATCCATTTTTTGTTTGGCAATATTCTAATTTTAAATGCCATTTTTTATCTCGAAAGTGAAAAAAAAATCAATGTTCATTGCAGATGCTTCAAAATAAAAAAAAAAAAAACATAAAAAGAATTCTTTTTAAAGGAAAACAAAATACGGTTACCTAAGTTATACTATTGTCTTTACATGAGCATTGATTTCAAGCTTTTAATGCGAAAATTGAAACGTTTTGTTGTGATCCTTTCTCAAAGTCTTAATCAGACCCCTTGAATAAAATGCCCCATAAATTTAACGAATTAAAATTAAAATATCCATCGTTACATGCAGAGAAACTACATTACTGAAAAAAATTTAAAATGTATACATCGATAGGCTTGTATCCCAAAACAGGGACACAGAGGCAATTTTTTACCACTCTGGTTTATTTACCCTAGTAAGATCAGACACCTTAAGAAATTCTGAATTGTTCTGATATCTCTTTGTACATGTATGGAACCGTGGTTTTCAACATTGAGAAGCTTTTTGTCTTTACTTTATCCTTCGTACAGCAAAGTTAATAATTTTTACTGTCAAAGAACTAGCTGCGTCAGTTACAATGCGCGTGGGCGGTCTGTACGTACATGGTGATAACTTACTGGATGAGCGCTTCGTGCACAGTTTGTTCCTCAATTGTTTCAAGGACACACAAATGACAAATCTAGTTATCTAACAACACGCCGTCAGGATATGATTATAACCAGGTTTGTTCATCAGCATATACTTAAAAACCAGGTTTATTTGGTCAAAAGGCTTACAAAAGTCAGAAGCTCTTGTTTGATACAGTCATCGTATTAATGGGTAAGGCCACTCCTTGTGGCAACACGGTTAGTGTCACAATATATACACAGGCGGCCATGACTCTTTGGTGCGATCAGAACGAGTGGCAAGAGATCTTAATATAGGCATTGTGCCTGTTGACCGATCGTTTTTCGAATAAAATATGTTTAAACCAAAACGAGTGGCTGTACCAGTGAAGCCTTAATTTTGTCAAAAGTGATCTGATGTTCCTCAGACCAGACAAATGCCCCCCCCCCCCCTCCTTTCTTAGTTAGCATGTGTAGAAGCCTCAATATTTCCTGTAGCTTGGGTAAAAACATCGATAAGTAATTGACTGCGCCTATGAATCTATTAACTTCTCCAGGTGATTTTTTGTGCACATTTGTGATTTAACGATTATGCATGCATCTCCCTTGTCATTCGTCAATAGATTGTGGCCCTTGTAATTCACTTTGTCCTCAAATAACATTGCATTTAATAGGAAAAATTTTACCCCATGCTTACTCAAAGTTTAAAATGAGCTTGCCATATGTTTCACGGTAATTCTTTGTGTTTTGCAAAATGTGATAATGTCATCATGATGCACTATACAAAATTCACTCAAACCTGGGATCTCACTTGTTGTTTCGTCAATCTAGACTGCTAGGTACCTGGGGACGCAGAAAGACCAATTGAGCATGTATTATAGTGGCAATGCTTCACCCATGACTCAACACAATGTGTATTTGGGGACAGGTACAAAGTTGAATGTCATTGTATCAACTATATTTATATGCTAATGTATTTAGTGTGAACAAGAAGCCCTCTCTTGGAAATTATTCATTGATATCTGTATGAAGCCCTTCTTGGAGCCCATCTCTCTCTCTCTCTCTCTCTCTCTCTCTCTCTCTCTCTCTCTCTATATATATATATATATATATATATATATATATATATATATATATATATATATATATACACATAAATATACATGTATATATTTAACTCTTTTGGTTACTTGCATGTATGTTACCTGTTATGACCTATTCCTCGTTGATTATATCCCCGTTTCACAGGTTAACATGTGCACGCACACTTATGTCACTATGCTTTACACTTTACAACAAGAACACAAATAAGGTATGTAGAATTAAAGCTTGATTTATTGTGGCTTGTTATTCGGGAAAATATATTGCCTTCATGGTGTGAAATACTGCCTTATATCTGTAATTTGTAACCTGGTAGTCTATACCCACTATACAACAACAGTTTGGAACCACATATCGACAAACCCTCTGATTGCACTAGTATCGCGTCATCACAATTTTTGGTCCATGTTGGATCAACAGCTCGTTTAAATGGCAATACAAAGGGTCAGCATGAAACCCGAAACCCTAATCAGTCATGTGGATATCAAATTGTAGTGATCCAAAGACAAATTATTTGAACCATAACATGTTACAATTTTGTTCCAGACTGAACACCAGTTATATTGTTTTTTATGTCCAAAAGGACTGGTATGATTAATATAGTAAGAGTTTTCTTGGTGGTGATGGAAAACGAATTCAAATGTCAAATGCATATTAGACCAAAACCGAAAAAAGTGAAAACTGTCTAACAAGGGCACGTTTGAGACCGATGAAAATGTCTCTATTTGCAAGTTGTCCCTAATACCAAGGTACGGGACTTGAAGTACTAATTGGGGATACACATTCATGCATTCGTATTGGTACGAAATAAAACTAGATTAGAATAGGCGTTTTAGACATAAAAACACACATGTTCATAGCTTTAGTTACATTTATTTTATGCTATGTGTTGACCTCAAGGGACTGATTGCTAACTGAAAGTACTGATTGCGTCTCAATGATTTTTGATTATGATTAAACATTGATGTGCTTATCCAACCATTTCATTTGAGTCACAAATAACAATCAGCATGACTGGCAGGTGTCAGATCAAAACACCATTGAATTCTTTGACCTGTTGCTGTGGATTGACAAGTGTCTTCAGGTACAGCAGGCAGCACACAAGTGCCTTAAACAGTAAACCAGGCAGCTGTTTCCGCATGACACATTCGTAAATAAGCTGTAACACTGACTCGATAAAAAAGTGTAGGTTGTCGCCATTGGAAAAAAATTTAGAATGTCCCCGTTTGAGAGAAAAAGATCCATTTAAGACTCAGATTACGGGCTCTAATACACAATGGAGAGGTATCCACTTTACTGAGGTATCTTAATATGAAAATAACTTTTAAATATTTCGTTCTGGGAAAAAGTATTCCATATGAGGAAATATCCCCTTAATATGTGTCCCTATTAACCGCTTTCATTGTAAATGAAACAAACAAGACGGCAGGGCCGATGGGATGTAAAGTGCCGTCAATGTCGGAGATATGCCTTAGTTTCAACCGAATAGCATAATATTGAAACGCCCTAGTACTCTGGCATTTTTGATGTTCTCTTGAACAGTAAACTCCTGACACCACTCTCACGCAACTCTGTATTGTGTAGCATACACACTCTCTCGCATTGATGAATCCAGATATTAAAGCTGCACAATGACAGTTCCAATGATTTATTTAGGGTAAGCATATACTCCTTGTATACAAGCAGAAGGGGGGGGGGGGTGAATATTCTCATATATATACAGTGCAGTATCCAGTTGAAATATGTAAATAACCTCCAATGCAGTCTCAATACTGTCCCAATGTCACCAACTCTACTGCTGTACAACTGTTCTACCGCTCTACCAATTCCACTACTCTTACTACTCTGTTACTACATGTCCTTGGCAAGCTTGGTCTGTCCTTTATATAGGAGACTTTATTAGCGTCCGGCAACCTGCCGGACAGGAAGTAAACTGTACGGCAATATGCCGAAAGGAAGTGATGTCAAAGCCCCCTTTGACTCAGGGCAATAAGCTTGCAACCAGTACAGGTTCACCATAGTGTCTGTGTGTAGGACCTATTACATAAGAGGTCACTGAACTTGTGCATATTTACCCCAGCAATCTCATGTTACCAGACTGCCAGACAGAGTTGATGGGGATTCTGTCCTAGTTTGGGTTCACAGGGTTGACCCTTTCCTTACTGGGGCCAGTGAAACTTGTATTTCTCATGCTTTACAAAAAAAAAGTAAGGGGGTGGGTGTGCAAAGCTATTGCACAGGGGCATCTCACTTCCCCCCTCCAGTCCAAACCATGTCCTCATGGTTTAAGGAAGCGTTCACATAAACAAAATAACACAAGCAGGTAAAGTGGGTTGCTGTCCAGTTCGTTTTGGGTCACATAGTTCCAGAATGGAAACAGGAAAAATCCATGTAAATCCATAACTCAGACACAGTAGCACACATTATCCAGGGGTGGAAGGGTATACACATATCCTAAATAAAGTACTGGTTATCCAAATGAAATGCACCAAATCAGTCACAACTTTGTTAGATCCGTACATAAAGTACAATCCCAGCCTTGATTGTATCTCCACTGGTGTTGAGATATTGATAACATAATCGAAAGAAAACTTGACAAGAAAAGAAAAGAAGAACTATGTGTACATGTCCCTCCTGGCTCAGGTGTTTCAGTGCACCTTTCGTTGTATATTCATACTGGCATCAATGACCATCCCATTTGTTTTAGACTGGGCACACTATCCCTACAGTGGGGCTATTGTCCCATATAACATAGAAGCTACTGTCCACTGCATGTTCTTTCATGTTTTATGTTCTTCAGAGAGTTTAAGATGTGGTAGATCAGTTCACCATTAGCACTAACACAGCAAGTGCTTAATGAGCCTTCCTTCCTGGGCCCAAAATAAGTTCTTAACAGATCAAAAATCTGTAACTTGGTATCTGTTTTGGTGTTTTCTCCTCCTGGTACTTCTCCTGAAATGGGGGGATGGGCTTTCTTTCTCCCCTTCACCAAGTACATCCTGAAACTGAGGTAAAATGCCCTTGCCACTGTCTGTACCATTTACAGGCATTAACCTCTGCTTTTCCATTGTACTGTTTTGTACAGGTGTTGACCCCTTTTTGTTTGTTACACCATCTTGTGTAGGCATTAACCCCCTCCTGTCTGGTATACTGGGGGCCGCATCAACTTTAATCCTTGGTTTATTGGTCATTAACTCTTTACCTCCCATCCTTGCCAAGTCATTTCCATAGGGGTTCACCACCTGCCCTTGCTGTTTTAACCGGTCCTTTACCCTGGTAATCCAGTTTGGCACATCATCAGCCAAATAAGGTTTTATCCTGTCATGATGAAGGACTTTCAGGGGCTTCTTTGGCCCCACTTGAAGCTCAAAGAGTAAGTCACTAATTTTTCTAGTGATCAAACATGGACCCTTCCACACATCAGTTTTTAACTTAGGGCTCTTTCCCACAGTCTTGGTTGTGTTGTGGTAATACACAAGGTTGCCTGCTTCATAGTTATTCTGCGTAATGCGTGTATCATTATCCCTCTTTTGTCTTTCCATGGCAGTTTGCAGATGGTCACGAACCATATGAAATATTTTTGCCATTCTATCCCTCAAATTTGCCACATAGTCACTTTCAGGAGGCCTACTTTCATCCTTGTTGGCTGGTGGCCCACCCAGCAGCAGTTCAATGGGCAAGTATACCTCTCTGCCAAACATAAGCATGTTGGGGGACAGTTTAGTGCTTTCGTGCCTACAACTCCGGTAAGCAGCTGTGAGGAGGGGTAAATAGACGTCCCAATCACGCTGATGATCACTCACATAAATTGCAATCATATTCAACAGGGTGTGATTAAAGTGTTCAACCATCCCATTTGCCGCAGGATGGAATGGAGACGTTCTTGTCTTGTGTATCCCAAGAAGTCTACACAGCTCTGCAAATAAATTTGCCTCAAATTGTCTTCCCTGGTCAGATGTAATTGTCAGTGGTGGGCCTAGCAGGGCTATGAAATTGTCCACCAGTGTCCTGGCAACAGTTTCGGCCGTTCGATCTGGCATAGCGTAAGCACAGGTGAACTTTGTAAAATAATCTGCCACCACCAGAATATATTTGTTGCCTCTTGCAGTTTCTGGGAATGGGTCTGTTATGTCAATGCCCACACGGTCCATAGGTGCCCCAACTATATAACCAGCCTGTGGAGCCTTTGGAGTCCTATTAGGCCTCTTTCTTGTCCCACATTTAGGACACTTCAGTATCCAGTTATGGACTGACTCTTTCATTTGGTACCAATAAAAGCATCGTCGCAAGTTTTCTTCTCCCCTAAATGTCCAGAGACCACTGCGTCATGCACAGCTCGCAACACTGTGGCCTGCAAGTCCTTCGGCACCAACAGTTGGAGGTAACATTCCATTTTATCACTAGATTCCCATCTACGATACAAAATTCCATCTATCACTTGCAACTGGTCCCACGACAACCACAAATGCCGCACAGTTGGGCTTTCTGCAGCCACTATATCTCTAGCTGGCCTGTCCCTAGATGCATCCAACCACTCCGCAACCTTCCGCAGGTCTGGGTTTGCATCCTGTAAATCCTTAATTTCCTGTGGAGTGTATCCACCGATCCACTCCACCATGCTTGACGGTACTCCAGCAGCGGTACAATTCCCTTCTGTACTCCTTTTGCCACCAACTTTAAGCACACTGAATGCAGCACGATTGTATATTGCAGCCTTAGGCACTATGCAAGCCAACAAACTCCAAAGGACAGATAGCAGTTGCATGCCACTCCTACTTGCAGTGATCAGCAGGGACTTCACAGATGAAAGTATCCAATTAAGTCCTGCTAGCACCAGGTGGAGCAAAATGGCCATTGTGGCCATGCCAACAACAGGTATCCTTGACTTTCCTTGAGTAATGCAAGCAGCTTTGCGAGACATAAAGCTCTGCTTGGATATCAATGGTACCACATCGTCAGTGTCAGCGAAGAACGACCACTGCTTGTGTTTTGTGGTGCACTGCTCACATCCACCACATGGTAGTTCACTAAATATTGTAACTCCATCGTAACACTCACATTCATCTGGACTACACTGTACTCGACTCAGGCTGTCAGCATTTGAATGACGAGCCCCCGCACAATGCACTGTGTCAAAGTCATACTGCGATAATGCTTCTATCCCCTTCCTAAGTTCTATATCTTCCGAACTAACATTCATAAGCCTCAGCGGAATATCAGAGTCATTACAACTGGTATCAACCATAGTACTACCTACTAATATATCTGGGACGTCGAGTCCATTTGATAATGGCTCTACTATGCCACACTCCATCTCCAGCGACTTTAAGTCAGAGGTACCACAGGTAATCCATTCACTATAAGCTGGCACAGTCGCATCCCTAGTCGAACTCACAGTGCGGGTTCCTGGCGAAGCACCACACAGATCTGTCACGACAGGTACTCCACCAAGCTGCAATGCCATTCGCACTTAAGACAAAGTCATGAGCATAGAGAAAGTCCATTCTGAGTAGGCCATCCCCTCTTACCGGGCCTACCAGTGTGTCCCACTTGAACTTGTTACCATTAACTTCCATAAACAGTTGTGCCACTCCATCTACAGCAACCAACCCACAGTCAGCCAGTTCTATCTTAAGTGGAGTGGTTGGCTGCTTCAGATAGGGTCTCTTGGTCTCCCGAATGCTGTCATAAAGTTTTCTTGACACAACAGTAATCTCAGCTCCTGTGTCTACCAGTAGTTTTGCTTCAACACCATTTATAGTCACTGGCAGGAAGATTGAAATGCCTGCAGACCGAGCTTTTGGAACGGTATCGGCCAAAGTGTCTACTTTTGTCTGGACCAAACCTTGGCCGACAGGGCTGGTCCAGATTAGTTTCCCGTCTTGGTAGTACTTTCAGCACTCTCTACTGGTTGTAATAAAGGGCAATCACGCCGGTAATGTCCTTTCTCATGGCAGTTAAAACATTCTATGTTGCGCTTATCAACACGTTGGGACTGACGATTTGCTTGAGGGGCATTCCTTGTGTGAACTTTTCTACTGTCCAGGATCAGAGACTCCAGATGCTTAAACTTTTTTTCAACAGTGGTGGAAATATCAGCCCCAGCTGTTTCAGTTCAGTCTTTGTCACGCATTCAGAGGTGGCACGTACAGCACCAGCAGATGTTTCATCATTACTGTTGTCCTTTGGGGCATGTGCAACCCTAGCACGAGGATGATGGCGACCAACATCCATCTTGAGGCTTGTGTAGGTCTCGTATGCAGTGCGTGCAGCATCCACAGTTTTTGGATCAGCCATGCCAACTGCAATAATTGTTTGCTCATCAGTTAAGCCCTTCAGGAAATGGCGTAGCGCAATAGTTTCTCGAGTTGGCTCGTCTGCAGTTGGGTACCCCTTTATGACTAACTTACGAACATCTGCAATATACTCGGACACCTTTTCCTTAGTCTGCAACTTTCGGGCTTCAAGCTGGGCTAAGTAAGATGTTAACGCCTGCCGTTCTTTAAACCTGCTTTCCAATGCATTCACCAGAAGAGTGTAATCACTGATAATGTCAGATGGCAGATGGCAAAAAGCATATTCAGCAGCATCTTCACGTAAACTGTTGCAAATTCTGAACAACTTTTCTTGCTCAGTCCAGCCACAAGTTCTTGCAAGGCTTTCAAAGGGTCGTATAAAGCTCTCCCATGAGCGTTTACCATCATAAAGTTCCTGCCGAGGGAGAGGTATATCTCGGATATGCCTCCCTGATATCAAAGGGCCGCCCATAGCACCAGACGAGATTGAGGGGCGAAACTGCAGTCTTGGAGGCCTCACAGCATAATCTTGACCTGGTGTCATAAGTTCTGGTTGCATTCCTGGCCTTGGTGTATAGTAGGGGCCTAGTGTATGAAGCAGAGTAGCCCTCCCTGCAGGCCCTAAGTTCGGCCTTGGAGTATACTGAGAACTTGTAAACACTTGGGGCTGGCTTATAGGCTCAAAACCTGTAGTGCTGGCTCCTGGCCCTAGTTGCTGTATTGCTGGCCCTCCATGGCTCCTTGCTTCAGCCAAAAACTGATCTGCTGCAGCTGCCTTCTGTTTGGCCTGCTGAGCAGCATACAGTGCTTCTTTGGTGTCTCGTGTCATAATCTCTTTTTCTTTCTCTAACTGAGCTATTTTCTGTCTTGCAATCTCCAGGTCCTCTTGTTTTTTCTTTTTCAGCCAGTTTAGCACATGTTTCTGCATTATGTGCACTGGACAATGCAGCATCAAGCTCCCTCTGCAGTTGAATTATATCCTCTTGGTGCTCATCGTCATCTGGATGCAGTTGTGCAGGTGCCTTTTCCCTGCTTGAATCCTTCTTTGGAGGCATTATGATTGTAATAAGTAATCCAAGTAATAAACCAAAGTGCAAAAACAAGGTAAAAATCCCAAATAATCAAATAAATATTGAAGTATTCCTCACAACTTCAGGTATCCTATTCGTGTTGAAGAACAAACTTGCTAACATCAGCATTGCACAAACTTGACTTTTCTACCTTTCTTGATCAAGTGACAAACAGCTTCCTTGTAAGCACACAGTCGATAGCTAGTAGCCTTGTCCAGTGCCTTGATGTGTGCCTTTCCTGGGCAGTGGTGTTCTCCAGATTTTGCAGGAAAAATGGCAAAACATAAACTGCATTCAAACACAATTAGACACATGATGAGGAGTATTCACAACAAATGGCTTCCAATATTAGGTAAACACAGATAAATCCACTTATATGTAGCTGCAGTGTTAAGTAAAAGTGTAAACTCCAAATGTGTAAAGTCCAGTAATCCGGTATTCCAGGCAGAAGTAAAATGAACTGAATCCCACTCCTGACACCAGTGAAACGCCCTAGTACTCTGGCATTTTTGATGTTCTCTTGAACAGTACACTCCTGACACCACTCTCACGCAACTCTGTATTGTGTAGCATACACACTCTCTCGCATTGATGAATCCAGATATTAAAGCTGCACAATGACAGTTCCAATGATTTATTTAGGGTAAGCATATACTCCTTGTATACAAGCAGAAGGGGGGGGGGTGTGAATATTCTCATATATATACAGTGCAGTATCCAGTTGAAATATGTAAATAACCTCCAATGCAGTCTCAATACTGTCCCAATGTCACCAACTCTACTGCTGTACAACTGTTCTACCACTCTACCAATTCCACTACTCTTACTACTCTGTTACTACATGTCCTTGGCAAGCTTGGTCTGTCCTTTATATAGGAGACTTTATTAGCGTCCGGCAACCTGCCGGACAGGAAGTAAACTGTACGGCAATATGCCAAAAGGAAGTGATGTCAAAACCCCCTTTGACTCAGGGCAATAAGCTTGCAACCAGTACAGGTTCACCATAGTGTCTGTGTGTAGGACCTATTACATAAGAGGTCACTGAACTTGTGCATGTTTACCCCAGCAATCTCATGTTACCAGACTGCCAGACAGAGTTGATGGGGATTCTGTCCTAGTTTGGGTTCACAGGGTTGACCCTTTCCTTACTGGGGCCAGTGAAACTTGTATTTCTCATGCTTTACAAAAAAAAGTAAGGGGGTGGGTGTGCAAAGCTATTGCACAGGGGCATCTCAATATCATTCCTGCGCATACGCGTCTGTTTCACTTGAAACTTGCATACTATTTTGTTAACATATTACTTTAACAAGGTACGGTAAGAACTACAATTTGTGTTGTTTAGTCAATGAAATGTGGATGTTTGTTACGATCGTCAGGCTGACGCATTATACAGGAGCCGGTAACAGTTTTGACACACATGAACTACAGCACAAAAGTGATTTCGAGTGGGATATTTGATGGTGAGAAAATGCTGACTTCATGTAACCTCTTTCTCTTCAAGATGTTGATAGGCAGGGTACCCTTTTTTGCATTTTCTCATCTTGCCGTTTGCAAAACATGGTAAACTATATGTGTTTGTAATTTTTATTGTCTTAAAAATATGTTGAAAATTTGTTGCACTAATACCTTTGAAGATATAATCATAACTAGCGATTATCTGGATATTCTCCCACAAACAGTTTGTGTCTCAGACACTAACCTTCTGACAGCCTTTCTAAAAATTGTTTATACGATTAATCTCAACATCATTGAAGGTAAAATTTAATATATTTCCACGTCACTATTTTCAAACTACATAAAAACCCGCCGGTACTTCGGACCTGTATCCACTATTGCCGAAACCTTCTCTGCTGAGCTCCATCTTGGACTCATCGTGGTGCTTGACTACTGTGCCTAGTGGTGCTACGTAACTCATAGGCAGGGGCGACTTCAGTGTCTGATACAATATTCGTATTCTCGGACTCATTGTCACCAACAACTGTCCAGGCGTTGTATTTATATTATTTATATTTAGGTAATGTTCACACTGGATAAGTCCCATTATATATTATACATTACATCATTCATTCGACAAATAAAGCTTCAATTAACACTAACCGCCCATATATTTCGGATACTACCTGTACAAAACATCCAATTGGGACTAGCCCACAGGCTTGGCTGCAATTTTCAAAATTGTGGATTCTGCACCCAATGGTTTGTACATGAGGATGATAATGGGACGATCTTGTGGTGGTTATGATATATAAAACCAAAAAAGTATACATTACAAACATTTCACAGCATCAATAATGGTATGATTTATACTGTTAACTCACAACAGTAGAAATTTGTTTATGCTTTGAAATACACGGGACTCTGTTATAGGCATCTGTAGTTTAAACATATTTTATTCAGAAACATATACAAGTCCTGGCTAAACAATGATTTATGGCGATTGGAAAACACGGCCCAGTCCTACAGAAATTCATCTCCTGGCAAAATGACAAGAAACATAGGACGGTACAGGACATATGGAAACATACACTGCAAGTAACAGGCGCGGGGAAGAGAGAGACAGTGGCATTATAATATAACAATACCTGTGATCTGGGATGGTCGCCTCATAAATCGGCTGTACAAGCTGCATCGCATCTGCATATAGATACAAATGACTCGTTTCTGAAAGCAACTTAAATATTTGTTAGATAAAATTACTGAACAACTACCATTTCAAAATACGTATAAATATGGAATATGCAAAACAGGAAAGGTAGGAACGTGGATACAAAAGACATTGTTCAAAATTAACTTCAAGCTTTATCTAATGGCATTGATCAATTACATATGGCTTTTAAAGAACTATCATTTCGACATATAAACAGAATCAATGGATATTTGGGTCTTACATACTCCAAACACACGATCCATTTTTTTTTACCCCACAACAACTGTTCACAAACCGGATTCTAATAGGTAAAGAATGGAACAAATGTTTCCCAGCATTTCTTTTAAACACAAAATTATTAATTCACAGAACATCTAGCCCCTTTTCAAAATGAACTTTGTTCATAACTTGATACCCATGGAATGCAAAATAATATATCCCATCCTTTATTTCCAATAAATCTGGCAATAATATTGAATCAAGTATCATAAATGCAAGAAATGTGTGGCTTCAATTACTGTTGAGGATATCGCATCTAATCCGATATGTGATTGTCTGTCTAGCAAGAAATATTCCAAGTTTTGTTCATATATACAACAACCATGTATTTTCAGGTTTTTTGGATACAACACAAAAGGTACAAAATTCGGATATGTCTTAAGTTAAACATTGCCAGTAGTTTTCTGGATACATGCAATGCTTTTGATTTCTACTGTACGGAATGGGGAAAGAAAGCGAAAATGTATAGAATGTAAGAAATTTGAAGTATGGCTATCAATTTTGAAAGAGTCTCTAAAAATAGAATTTATCGTTACAAATTCCACATTAAGAATTTCGAAATGATAAATTAAAAACAGCCTTAAGTTTCAAAGGCAGTCCAAGAAGTACAGAAAACATTTGCAATCACGAAGACTCTTTTGTAAAATTAACTTGGCTTAAACAGTACTTCAGACATCAGAGGAAATGGCGTTTAGAAACTATACTAACAAATTATTGATAATTTGATAGATACACATAAAGATGAGATGACCAGGAATTTTAGCATCAAAATTTATAAGAAGATTCCTCTATTCCACTATTGTTCTGGATATATTCAAACTACATTAAAAAACTAAGAAAAAAACTAAAATGTATGAAAAAACAACTATCAAAGAAAGTAACACTGTTGAATTGCAACTGGGAATCACTTTTTTGTAAATACCGTACTACATTTTCTAGAAAGTGATAATAAGTTGCTTTAAAGTATAAGCAATTCTGTCGAGTTTGTATTTAAAATAAAAAAGTATAAAGCCAAAAATATCTACACTATACACAAATTTACCCATACATGAAGTCAAAAGTCCTCTGTCGGAATTAATGAGCAAAATGTTTTAACATGATGGTAAAACATATGGAAACATTAAATCATATTCTAGGAAAGCATACTAGTTGAATAATGAATATTCAAAAAGGAACGTTAAATCTTACAGTGTTGAAACTTTGATAGATACCATACAGCTTTTTTTCGATAATACTTTTGTTGAATGCAGACCCTTGGCTTTTTAACAAATACCATGCATTCTAATGGGTGGCACCTTTTCCCCATCACTTGCTAATTTATATTTAGTCTAGCTCGACTTTATGTACATAAACAAATTATTGGAAAAAATACATTAACACCGCCACAAAATGCTAGATATATTCACGACATTGCTTGTGTATATGTGCACCATTCTGATGGAATCGCTCAAGAAATGTATCTAAAAGAAATCCGTTTGGAAGGTACCAATTCAGATGGTTTCAGATATGTCTTTCTCGACTTGGATATTAGGATAACTAATGACAGGTTTTGCATGGCAATCTTTCAAGAAATTGATGAGTATAATATTGAAGTAGTAAAATATCCTTTCCCTGACAATAGCATTGGGATCATATTTGATATAAAACATTTTTGTTACAAAATTTTTAGATTTTGTCGTAACTGTTCTAAATTTCAAGGCTTTGTATCTAGAATCAAAGTTATTTACTATAAAAAAGATTCAAAGATGTACTTTTGATCAAATAGTTCTACAAATTTTGATCGAATTATCCAGAAATTGTTAGAAAGTTTGGCCTCAATAATTTTAGAGATTTTGGATTTGACTGTTTTCCTACTTAATTTTGACTTTCAGCATCATTCTTTTTTATATTCACCTTTCACACATTTTAGCTTGGCATGTTTTATGTCAGGTTAAACACTTGGAGCTTATTACTAGCAATCAACAGCCGACAACAGTTACAAGCTTGCCTAATTGTACTTAGTATCTGGTTAAAGAATTATATTTTCACCACATTGCCTTAGCTTAAAAGCTGATGACTTTTACACTTTCCTTACATGCCATGGGATATATTTACTCAATGTCAAAAATTACTCACATTTGACAGTATTTACTCAATGCCACAAGCTAGAACCATTATGTTCAAACAATTACTCCGGTTTGGTGGTGAAATAGAGCAAAATTGTGTTGAGACTTTCAAGGTGAGGAGTAGGTGTCATCATGGGGTTTGTTTGATATTGCTGGTGCAGGATTTCCATTGTTGCAGTCCCTTTTTAGGAGTTCTCTCGGTTTGTACAAGTGGCCTAGCTGTACCGGTTTATTTTATAATCAGTGGGTCGGAATATAATCTCCCAGTTTGTTTCTGCTTTAGATATACACTGGCAGGTGGTTAACTAAGGTGTTAGTCAAATTATTTTTATCTGAACTTTACTATACAAATTTAGTCATTATGTTAGGTTTGACTAGTATTCTTTATTCATATTGAAGCTTTTCATTTAGAAGCAAAATTTCAATTATTTAGCTAATACATCATTTGACATGTTCAGATAATGTCCTCATTAATGCGTGTGTTGTCGTTGCTGAATATTAAGTTTAGGCAAGGTGCCGCAGACAGACATGTATGCGTATAGGTTCCAAAACATGTTCTGAATGGTAATCCGTTGAAGACCCTGTAAGTTATTTGGGCTAATACAGACTGTGTCAAAATTCTATTGATGAATGTGTGCAATATGGACGATAGTACTTTCATATTTATATGGTTTAGGAAGTCACAGGTTAGCTTATAATTAAGGACTGTAAACAGTTCGACCAGCGGTATATGACAATGACTACCAGGAAGTGGTTGCACATTTCATATGATAATATAAATAATGTAGTAATGTTTTCTACAGGAGATATAGATAGATAGCCTACATACAAGCGGTGGGGTTGTGCTTCGACAGACTTTGAAAAAAGATTCGACGCCCCCTCCCATCATGTGTAATGGATTCCATAAGTTACACATAAGAGTCACCTGATGGACAATACACATGCTCTGCATATGCTCTGCCCTTCCAAGGTTAATTGCAAAACATCACATGCATATATAGGTATATTTTCACATTGATATAATTGGCTTCAATGGGTATAGCTAAACACACATAAATGAACGTCTGTTGTGTCATTTCATTTTTTTTTTTTTATTCATTCTTAAACTTTAATGTATATTTCTTATGTTATGTTTCATTTTGTAGGTTTATTTTTTCGGCTACAATTTCCAGTTTACACAGTGTTGTGATTCCTTTTCCTTGATCCGAGTAGGGTACACGGATGGCTGAGCCGTTAGACGCTCGCCTTTCACCTTTCCGACCCGGGTTCGATTCTCGTCCTAGGCAGCATGTGGAAAAAGTTCCTACCACTTTACCGTGCACGGTGGTTTCCTCCGAGTTCTTCGGTTTCCTCCGCCACAGATAATGTAGGAAGTATACGCCAACATCTGTGCCATGGAGAATGACTCGATCAGTCAATGCTAAATTTCTTTCGCAATCCATGTAAAACAAATGTGTCTATACTTTTATCCTATGTAATGGCCCAAGCTGCACAGCATGGATAATGAAGTAGGGCACACAGCAAGGTGACCACCGTGAGTTTCATTTGCCTATTAGAGGCACACCTAAGGGAATCGCCCCCCCCCCCCACACACACACACATACACACAAGAAGCTATGCAGCACTAATTCCCACTACATGCCGCACTGCAGGAAGATAATGTCACCTAACACATTTTATATATACGTCAAACATATTATGAAATGTAAATACTACTTTTAAAATATCACTGTGTGGTTCCAAATGGAAATACATGCACAATGTACTGACATACAGGCCTCTATAAGATCAAGCATTCTGACAAATCAAACGTGTCTATTTAAGACAAAAACACGTGAGAGGACGGTATGTAGTCTGTGAAATTCACCAACATGCCCAATGTGCTCTTTCATCAAATGACCAACTTATTGTTACACAACTTAATTCAGAGCTCTATAATTTGCATGTCCACTACCACTACTACAAAAGTCAAATTCCAATCGGGACAAGTTTAAATCTGAAGGATTTTTTAAATGGGATTTGTAAAAATGCATTACGAAAGTAAGCATGCTTGAACGGATAATTGGTATTAAAATGGCAAACAAAACTACTAGACCTGTGGATTATAACAGCACAGACAGACACACACACACACACACACACACACACACACACACACACACACATTTGTATATGAGCCTGACCGATTCCGATATTACCGGTACACAGGATTCAGGATCGGTTCGAGATCGGTTTGAATAAGCTTCTTACGTTCGGATTCCGTATGCAACATTCTCACTGATTTATTTTTAGGGCAGCGAACAACGTGTGGCAGGTCATCACATGACCTCCTACTCTCACAGGTGGTGACACGGGCTGAATAAAGCAACATATAATAAAATCTATGTGTCCTTTCTTTTTTTATACACAGGCGTTACAACCTCACAACCACGGCAAGCGCCAGAGCTTACGATATTCCCCGCAAGGCAAAATCATCAATCTGGAGTCATTGTGTGATTCAGAAGCAGCTTATGAGCCTCCTCCCGCCAAACGTAAGAGGTTGGATGCACTTCGGGGTTGCTTTGACTTGGCTGAAGACAGCCAAGATATTTCCAATGAAACAAGTAAATTGAGAGAGTACGTAAGTTCACCTAGAGTCCCACTTAATGTTTATGCAGTAGTTTGGGGAAAAGAGGCTGGATCATGCCGTTTTTTATTACCTGGCCGAAGTAGCTAAGAAATACCTGTACATTCCTTGTTCGAGCGTTCCCATTATTTGAGTATTCAGTATCGCGCGTTTGACAATCAATGGCAGGAGAACGGCATTGAAAATGGTGACATGTTCATATGTTTAGGCATGAACAAAATTGTGTTTAAATGGAAGTATTAATTAACTGTGAACAGTGTTTGTTCCATGTTCAAGCCGTGCTGCCCTGCCCTGTATGCATAGTTTTCTGTGTGTGTCATAAGAAGCTTTTCAGTACACATGTCGAGTTGCATTGCGTCTCTACCCCCACCCCCCTTCCCAATAAACCGAATTCGAACATTTCTCGGTATCGCACTTGGTAAACTTTTGCCTACGCCGATATATCAGCATCGGTAAAAAAAACAAAAAAAGGATCGGTCAGGCTTTAATATATATATATATATATGTGTGTATATATATATATATATATATATATATATATATATATATATATATATATATATATATATATATATATATCAGCGAGCCGAGCAAGCTCTATTAATAAGACATGATTTTTCTTTTTAGATAAGGTAATTTATCAATCCAAACCCATGAACCTACAGTCTATACAACTAGAAAAACGTGGTCACATCCAAATTATCATCATTTTTAACATTCAGTTGCTCCCCAGCGCAGTGTGTGGGAACCCATTCACGTAGATCATTGATTCACATTCAGCTGTCTTATTCACTGCATTTGGCATCTCAAATTTTCCCGGATTTAAAATCATTTGGGTCTTTTTTTTTTTTTTGTTCATCCGAAGTCACAATTTTCTCCGATCATCATAATTTTATTCCTCCATGGAATTTGAAACTTCCGGTTAGCCTGATAACATTGTTACTACTAAGTGCGCATAGCAAAAATTTCAGAATGCCAAACACTGTGTCACGTAGCTATCTTGGGCTGGCTTTTTGCATGTAAATCATGACGTAGAGGCTTTTGGAATGAAAAATACTGCTGGATGCTCCGCTCACTACATGTAGGTTGAACCTATTTCCATATAATTACCGCTTTAGTTTTGTATTGCCCTCATACCAACCTGCTATTTCTATCGTACTACTGGTTGTGTCATAACTATATTGCACATTATACTGAACAGAAATCCAGTTCTTCAAATTATAATAATAGTTGCAAAGAATAAGCATTTAAAAGTAAAATACGACCACACCTGACCTTGGCCTGAAGAGCTCTGCATTATGAATGCCATTTTAGGCCTGTTTTAAGAACCTACTGAATGCATGTACCCTGCCACTAATACTATGTGACTGTGTATATCTCCGATATCGATGTTTCCTCATTTCCACGGAAGAAATGGGAAACTAGTTTCCTTCAGGTACATGTATTTTTGAATCGAATGTGATGTGTTTTCGCAACAGTAATGATGTCAAATAGCCATGTAGATGATCAGCCAGAAAGGTGCCAAGTCATTATCAGTGAATGATGCCAAAATACCCCTAGGTGCATCATAAAGCTGGGCCTGGACTTTTTGTAAGCTGGTATGGCCGGTGAAGGCACGGTGGGCTGTTACTCCCTTTGCTGTGGCTGTGAAACTTTCACCCTTTCGAATTACACCCTACGGACCGATGTGGCTCTTTCACTGTAAGGGTCTATACCTTTGCAGCTGCTTCCTTATGTTGATAATGCTCCCGTCGTCCTGGTAGCAGGTTAACCCGTTTCTGCAATCCGTAGCTTGCATGCGAAGCCCCATCGAAAGGCTATCCTCAAAGTGATCGCTGCATAAAACGCTGTAATCGCTTGGGCCTTCCTGGTTTCCCATCTTGCCCTGAACTAAGTCACGCCATTTGGTCCGCTAGGAATCGGTGAAAAATGCGGGTGTTCTCACACCATATTGGCACACAGCGACCGGGCATTGCACTATGCTATTGGAAATCAACTTACACCATTTAAAAATGTAAACACAATTGAATAAGGACTGGGTACCAGTTTTGACAAAAGAAAAAAAGACGAGCCTTATTTAAATCTTTCCAATTTGTAATGGCTGCTGCCGGGGGTTATGAAACCCGAGGTCGAAACTTTTGTGTTACTTAACTGATGTCACTTCCTCAAAGAAAATGTGAAGGAATAACAGAGGCTTGTGTTTCAAGGCTTCCCGAAAGTAATGGAATTTTTTTTTTTGTTTTTTGTTTTTTTTTTGTTTTTTTTTTTGTTTTTGTCGATAAACTGAGGAAAAGTAAGAATGGTACAGATACTTGTAAACAAAATCAACCATATCATACATTTATGTACTGCAGGACGAAGCCTTGAATCTGAAACACAGCTTTCAGCAGTGTCATTACTGCCCCTCATTTCCTTATTACCCTTGTTTGCAGTGTCACTGAACGCTTAGTATGCACCTCATTCGTGCGTCTGTTCCTCCCGACATCTTACTGAGTGCGTATGCAACACTTTGCATGCTGCATTCAGCAGTCAGCTGCGTATATGAATATTGCATTGATTGGATCTCTGTTGGTCAAGTTATGCCCTCCAAGATAATTATTCAGAAAGCCTCAAGGAGGTAATTCCAATTGCTTGTCTCTTTACGTACTCGAATGGCCTTATCATGTATCAACGGGGCAAAAAGTATCCACCCAAATATTCAAAAAGTGAGCACAAAAAAAACTGACCTGCTGCACGCTATGCGTGACATCTCAGTGGTGATCTGACAGGGAACTTTGTTTACATTTACCGTCTCTTACCTTTTTATTGCGACCTCACGGTGCCCCCCTGAGAAGCAGAGCTTAGAAAATGGCGTGGCAAGCGCCAATGGGTCTGCTTTTGCCATCACTTGGACTGGCTGGGCGCAGGGCATGCTTCTAGCTGTAACCTAGAAGAACACGGGGGTGAAAGTCAGATCGAAGGGGAAAAGATATATCCACCTGTTGCAACGGGGACGTGGGGCATCGGAAATAGCAATGGTTGGCAATGGGGTATACTGCCGTTAATTGACTTTGCCGGCTCACAAATAACCCGAAGTCATTTAGATTAGGCCTATCTACCCTTTCATATATATATATATATATATATATATATATATATATATATATATATATATATATATATATATATATATATATATATATATATATATATATCTCATGTTTGGGTCGATTTCAGTACCATAACAGACTTTGATATATGCCATATCGGCTAGGCCTTGGCAAAACACAGGAAGGGTGCTATATGCACAATGTTATAGAGCTCTTCCGGGAGTACCTATAACGGAAATGATGTAGGCCTAGTTCAAAACGCAGCGTCTGCCTGGCCTACGTTGTCTTCAAGTCGCTAGATAAATTTACCATGGTGTTATTTCAACTTAATCGCCCCAAACATGAGATAAATAAATTATAGTATAATTTTTTGGCGATATGAAGTATATGGACTGGCACAGGATACCAAATAGCAGAACTCGTTCGCTTCGCTTACTCGTTCTGCTATATGGCATCCAGTGCTCGTCCATATACTTCATATCGCCAACAAAGTATACTATAGTCTATACATATATATATATATATATATATATATATATATATTATGTGCACCATGTACCGAACGTGTCTGTATGTATATTTCCCTAGCCACAAGTTGGTGCATTCAGCCAGTTGTGGCCACTCTGGCATTTTAAAGTTGGAGGCTCGTGGCTTTCTGCCATCTCTGTCTCTCTCTCTCTCTCTCTCTCTCTCTCTCTCTATATATATATATATATATATATATATTTATATATATATATATATATATATATATATATATATATATATATATATATATATATATATATATATATATATATATATATATATATATACATACATACATAAACGGTTATTTGGTACCGGTACATTCAATAATTCTAGTCCTTTTAACAACCCAATAGACGGGAGTCAACATGTTTACGCCAAGGAGTAGGATTCAGCACAGGGAGTTAAATCTGGAAGAAATAAGTAGGTCCTCTAATTGCCATAGAAAGGTTGCCGTATGAACGTCATGGAACTTGCCTTAAGGACAGGTGGGACAGCTAAAACCTTTGTATGTGCCATTATGAGATTTTAACGGTTTTCACAAGACTAAATCCTTTTCGATAAGTAAACAAAATTTTAAGTTCTTTACTAAAATGGATATATGAAAAAAAAAGAGAAAAACACGCCGCCCACCCCATACACACAGGCATGTGGACAACTGAACGTCCATATGTTTTCCTTTTGTTTTTCAGCCGACAATCAGAACAACGTCATCCGTCAATCATACTTAATCTGTCACGTGGCTACAGTTAGCAATTAACGACCCATGGGAAAACGATCGTGGTCTCCCAGCGCCGCGAAATCAGGCGGCATGCCGAAAGTGTGTTTGTGGACAGGAAAATTGTGCAAACATGCCAATATATCACCAGTTTAGTGGTTTACTTTATAGTTACCTTGCTTGTTTTGCATTCAAATGAAGAAAGACTTTAAATGTTCAGGAGCAGCGGGAATCGTGAGACGATGTCTCTGGCTTCAAAGGTCGTGACACGATGGAGGCCCTGCACACCGAAGAGAGGCGTGAAAAACTTGCACTTTAATCAACAATACCCATGTACATGATAATATTTTATCCAAACCCAAGCATGAAATAAATTACAAATGAACGCATCAAAATAAGCATAAACGTGAACAGAGATAAAAGCGATGCAAAAAAATTCAGGCTTGAAAGAGAAATGAAACTCATTGAGAAAAATCAAAAAATTACGAAATAATGACAAGCTAACTTATTAAAGTATAGAGACAAGTCTAACACGCTTACAGCATAAAGTATACAGACAAGTCCTGTTTTCATTTCCACAAATCGTGCACTGACGGAATCAAGTTTGGTCGGGTTTTACGATTTGTGGAAATGAGCACAGGATAAAAACGCAAGTGGATAAAAAAATATGGTCTGATTGACAATTGAGAACAATTGTCATACGGATAATGTAACGGAACGAACTCAATTCAGGATGGAATACCCGTTTGAATTTGGCGTGGAATGTCGGACTTTTTGCCCGAAATGGATTTTGTGGGACATTTGCGACAATTATAGGCGTGTTGGTGTGGATATATGTAGATTCCAATTTATTATCTATGTGATAAACCTGTAGAAAAGTTTTG
The DNA here is from genome assembly GCA_964020975.1 of Hermodice carunculata. Taxonomy (NCBI): domain Eukaryota; kingdom Metazoa; phylum Annelida; class Polychaeta; order Eunicida; family Amphinomidae; genus Hermodice; species Hermodice carunculata. The sequence goes on from OZ026618.1 coordinate 3,801,840, forward strand.
GAATGAACTGGTGAGTCAGAGCTTGTTGGTGTGTACAGAAACGGAGATACCATGCCAAACGTGAAGCGGGCTGGTGGTCCAGATGTGAGCTTCGTTTCAAACCTTTCTATGTAGGAGCTCCATGTGACGACGTTGTCCTTTTAGGCTCAACCGCCACCATCTTATTAGCACAAATAATTGACTCCACAAATGAATACACAATATTGTATGGCAGATATGGCCTTATTGGGTCATTGAAAGCATAGATGTTCCAGGTTTACCCTTTTTTCCCACCCACCTCCACCCCACCCCCACGTATTAGCAAAGAAACTTGACTGGCTGAACTTAACAAGCGCCTGTGGCCCCACCCAAACAAAACAACACATCATAACGTCATGGGACCCAAAGGCCGCGTCCATGACGTCACGCTTTAAAACGAGATTGTCCCTGTCGCCGTTTGACAGATCGCTAAATAATGTTTTCTGCACTTCCAAGGCTCTATATTCATGTGATTGGCCAATAATTGATCGACAACCTCATGAAATGTTAAAGGTAGATGTTTACTAACAAAAAGGGTGCCTCGGGGGTCCATGCTTGGCCCCCTTTTGTTCAACATGTACACTAATGAATCATGACTTGCGTCATCTAAATTCGACTCTATTCTTTATGCGGACGATGCACCTTTGATAAAGCCTCTTTACTCCGTTAACACCGCCGCATTCACAGGCAATTTTGTCAGCTCTCTATAAAAAAATATATCAGACGAACTGACAAATGTGCACAATTGGCTAGCAGAAAATTAGTTGTCTTTAAATCTAGCTAAACTTAAGTACATTATTTTTCATTTTCCCCTACTTTAAATTAATTTTTGCTTAAGATTTAAAGATAAATGATAGTTTGACACCAAAAGTACCAGAATTTAATTTAATATTTGCATAATTCTTGATGAAAATTTAAATTGGCAATCATATATTACACATATAGTAATAAATTATCATAGGTTATAGGAATCTTCAAAAGATCACACACATATCTACCATCACGCACTTTCCAGACCATGTATTTTTTATTTTTGCCTCATTTGAATAGTGGTATACTTTGCTGGGGTTACTCGTGCTCCCGGATCTTTAGACATCAAAAATCTGTAGTTCGACTTATATGCCACGAAAAAACAAATATATGCTCACACAGACCCTCTCATCAAATTACTTGATAATCTCAGTCAGGAAAACAGCTGCTTTACATACAGAGAGAGAAATATCACCATTTTTCCAGAGATTTCCAATTAGTCACACATCCCAGTGCATTGCGAGCTGTCTGGAGCACCTCATATGAGTGTATGTCCCCATCTAGCTTATTCCATATGTTTGCCAGTATGTGAGTCACCCTAAAAGAGGCCAACTCAGTGTCTTTGCAGTGACCCTGCAAGGTATCCATTGAACTCAGTGATCCAACACACACCCAATGAATACAGTGACCCCTCCAAACAAAAACAAACAGCCATACACATTTTAATTCACACCACCTGGTGAACAAATTAAGAGTTAGGAGTCCGGAAGTGTGTTCCTGTGCCATATGAAAGCAATCGGGTGAACGGAGAAGTTCTTTTTTCAGATTTGCCCCCCCCCCCCCCCCCTCGCCAAAAAAAAAAAAAATAATAAAAATAAAAAAAATATAAAAATCAAAAAATAAAATAATAAAAAAAAATGTATCACCGAAGTTAGGTCATTAGAACAAATTTTGTAGAAACTACCAAAAAATACAATGCCATTAATTTTGAAGTGAATATGGATGCCTGTTTCGGAGAAGAAGTAAAAAAATGTGAATTTGCATTAGAATGCCCACTGACTAACAGAATAATCAACAGGAAAGGTGCATTTGCCGATAGGTACTTAAATTTAAAAAAAAAACCAAACAAATAGACAAATAAACGAAAACAAAAACAAAACAAAACAAAACAAAAAAAAAAAAAAGCAAAAAAAAAAAAAAAGGGGGGGGGGGCACAGCATTGCCACTTAGTCAACAATTTTGTTTAAACCTTCCCCAAGAAACGTATCATACACGTTTCAGTTCATTCTGGGTGACAGCTCTGGAGAAGTTAAAAAGAGCAATAACACACAAAAAAGTCATTAAAAAAAATTGAAGCGCCAACTGGTGAAAAAAGAAGAAGAAGGAGTTTTCCTGTGTGATATCAAATCAATCGGGGCAGCAATTTCAGGAAAGAAGATGTTTTAAAGAATTGCCCCACCCCCCAAAAAACAACAACAACAGCAACAACAACAACAACAAATAAAAAATTAAAAAAAAAAACATAAAAACAAAAACAAAAAAAATAAATAAAATGAAATAAAGTAAATGAATAAAATGAGATGAAAAAAGGAATCAGTAAAAATTGAAAAACCCATGGAGAGTGACCACTGGAACCAACTTGATACATTGCCACCACCATTGAAGGCCATCTGGCTGACTGTTTAACGAAAATATATTATTGACGATGGACGACGAAGTTCCATAAGATAAGGTCAGCTTCAGGCAAATCAGCTGAGCTAAAAATTGCAGGGCCACCTGGTAGCCAAAATAAAAACTAGGTGATCAGGTGAACGTCTGTGCAATACCAAAGTAATAGGCAAAGTAATTATTGAGAAAAAAAATTCTTAAAAAATGGGAAAAAAATATTGCATCATCATTTCCTTTGCAAACTAGATGGAGGCCCAACTGCGGAACATCAAATGCAAAATTTAAACATTCCAACCACCGGCTTTTTAGAAGAGGTCGAAAATGTAAATCCGTAGCCATATGTACCACACAAAGGTAACACTTACATACAGTCGCAAAGTTTGATTTCCCATGACAAGTAAAAAAAAGTAGCCTTAAAGGGCAGGTCTCGAAAAAACAGCTGCTGTCTATTTTTACCCATTTCTTATGAAAAACTTTGAATCGGAATCCGCGAAACGCATGACGTCACACAGGGAACTCGTTTCACTTGCACAAGATGGCACAAAACTACAGTACATCTTACTACATGGTCGATGTCGACGTGGAGGAGTTTAGTTTTCATGTGGACAAGATTAAAGAGGAAGACAACGAACCGAACATTGGCCCAAAGCCCCAGCAAAAGGTTGGCGGACGGAAGCGGCCCAACCAGCCAACAATCCTCATCCGTGCGAGGGCTGTGGGGATAACCTTCCTTGGTAATCTTATTTGTTTTGATTTTGAAACTTTCAGCATGTTCAGTGAAGCCATGAACAACTAATGAAGCCTAAGTTTTGATACTTAGTTAATCACGGACAGAGGAGAGTGCAGGGTGGCCCAGTCGACGATAAATGTCAGTGTTAGCCGTTGCATTCAATAGCACTGTCGCTGGAAACTCATTAATTGAAAACTCAAGTGGCTGCGGCCGCGAGGCAGCTTCGCCGTCTTTGTCGCAAGACCCATAAGCATAGGCCTAATATATTATATATTATAACTAACTTACTAAGTTCGAACTTTCGTTGATTAGAATATGAATCATGTATAGTTAAAACTGTATGTAGCGTTCATCTCTTCAGGAGCCTTTGAGGCTTTGGTCGTAAAGAATAAGACGTATGTACAATTGTACATAGGTAATTATCTAGCTTGATCATCACCCGGACCAGGACAGAATTTTGTCACTACTGACACTGCGTTGTATTTCCATCTGAAAAGACTGAATACACAGATCTATACATGCAACTGTTACAAACGTCACCGTGACCTCTTTAATAGGCCTCAAAGATCAAAGTGGCTTGGTGCTGTATCCATCAACCACTGGCTGAAAGACAGTATTATGCTTCAAACTTTGACCATGGAAGCCATTGGCTTTGTTTGATTTCAAAGTTTAACACTTATTTAGCTGGCTTTGACTGAAGGTATATACATTTGCTGACTCGCTGTATCCATCCATTCAGCATACTTTGCCTTATAGATATATTTCATGTCATTTTTTGCCATGTATGGTTTTTAGCTCTGCTGACTTAATTGTCAGTCTGCAGAGCTTATGCCATCCGTTTGCATCTATCTGTTAACTTTTTTCATTGTTCACTTCTCAAAAACTGTGTTGTGGAATGCTTTCATTTTATACATGTAGGTTCACCAGGTTGGCCTCTATCGAGTGAACAAACAAGATGAGGAGCCAACATTTTTTTTTTTATTTTTCACGAATTGTTGAATAATATTTTGGACAAAAAAAATCAAAAGTTAATTTTCTGAAGCACGTTGTGCCCAAGTTGTTTGATATTGCATATAGGGTCGTCAGGGGTCACTTAGTTCTCATTTTTGCTAGCAGGTGGTCATACTCTTTTTTTTGCTACTATGTAATGAAGTTTTGTGTGTTCAGGCTTTTTTCAACTTCTTGTCCAAAAATATGCACAGAACTCTTTGAAATTTTGTCAGATTTTCGTTAGCTCAAGTTTGTGTAGATTTGACAATATGGTGAGGGTAAATTAAATTTTAATGAAACTGTGACATCTTTAAGTTTTGGAATTTGTCAGTGAGCTTTTTTATAGTCAACTGTGGAAAGATTGTGTCCTGATCTTGCCATGTGGCATAATGTAATCCAGCCTGCTTACGTCAGATGGAGGGAGTTAACTGCATACAGTGACACCTCTCAACATTTTATTTTTGTTCCCATGATACTTCCCACCCGTCCCAAGTGCATACATATGTATGTCCAGCGTGCGAGTGCATACAAATGTATGTATGTCTGTGCCTTGTGTACATGATGTACTCTTGCATGTGAGTTTTCCCACTTTACATGCTTCTTTGCTATGACTCAGATACTGTATGGAAGTAGTGTCTCCTGAATGAGAGGTCAAGCGCCTCAACTGACTTTTCTTCACATAGAAGGCTGGGTAATAATGGTGTGGCCAACATGTCTGAAATTACTCCTACAGTCCGTTCAGGGCGAGATGAGCTCATGGGACTGTTGTATAAACTGCAGACTGCCCAGTTAGTCTCCAGGCAACCTATCACTGCCCCAGCTGCAGTGCTGGTAGCCATGTGGTGCTGGCAGTCCAAAGTAGGCCTCCCCGCTAGGCCAACATGAATAATGTGGCCAGCCTCCTGGGCCTCATCTCTGGCTGTAGGCTTCTGAAACTTTTATGGCAGATGTATCTTACCTGGCATATGAGCCTTTTGATACCTATGTTTATTAGACCCTGCTTCATTTGGTATTTAGCAATGTTTGTTTCAAATACTATGCAATACAATGGTACTTGCTTTAAAGACACCTCTGGTGAGAAACCATATTGGTTTTGAAGACTGCCATGTGGACTATCGGTATGTTTTAAATTGCAAGTAATGATAGGCAACCTGAAATATGTGGCCACATTTTCCGGCCATAGGGTTGGTATTATATAGCAAGTGCCAAGTATGTAGGTTACTCTTTAAAACTATTTCACCTGGACTTCTGAAATTTATTTGTTCATTCATTTACTTGTTTATTTATGCATAAATTTAATTATTATTCGATTTTCAACTCTACCTTACCATACCTTTTACTTTGACTTACCTTCCTTTACACTGCAATGCTAGGGTCAAGTGTTGAGAAAAATATGTAGTAATTGATAGCACGGTCTTGATTATACATTTAAAATCTTTGAGGGCAGGGGTAACATGATGTTACAGGTATACACATTTTCTTCCCACCAAAAGGCAGCTAGCAGACCACAGGACCATCACAGTCCTCTTGTTGTTTGTTTTTGCATTGTGTCCCTGGCCATATTCTTGTTGTCTTCAAAAGTAAACAAGGGTGTTCAGATGAGATGTATATATGTATGTACATTCCACATGAATCTTAATTATCATTTTTGTGTTCAGTCTGTTCTACACCATAATGTTTCGCCACCTTTTTTTTTTCAGATTCCTGGTTCTACCCCTAGATGTATGTTGTTTGTGAATCGGCCATCAGCACTGCTTATGGCAGGCTGTCACACTACTGTACCGTAACTCAGACGTGAAAAAATGCGGTGACAATTTTAATTGTTTACCTACAAAGAACAATATCATTTAGACCAAAATAATGTTAACACTGTGCAAGCATGGAACTTACATGTGGCTGATAAGTATCAAGACTGAAGTTACCAGCTGAGTCGAGTGTGTCATGCAAGCCCAAGGCTCAGCCACTTTTTTTCGTATTGGTCATCAAGGCAAGTATGATACAGTGTTTCACTTGCCCCCATATTTAAAGTCTGGTTGTAAAAGGCGAATATCCGGCTACCTACCCCAAAGGCAAGTGATTCAAAATTTTCATGCCGAGGTGGAATATATCATTGTTCTGGTATAAGGTGGTCGCCACTACATGATGAATAAATGGTCAATAAATGATGAAACTTCTTGCTGTGTTTTAGGTGGAATATACTGCATCCAAAGACATGTTTACAGTTTAAATGAATTTAGATGGTGTGCAGGAAAGAATACACCGCTTACGATTTTGCTGTCGCTGGCATACCCTACTGTGGCGGAAATCCACAAGAGTTTTATTAGTTCAAAATCACGTGTGCCTCACATTTACTATGATCTTGATGAGAAATATATACATATATAAAAAAAAGGAAATAGAGAAGCAGGAATAAAAATGATGTGGAGAAGTAAAGATAGCAGGCATTTTGTAGTCTTGTAGCTTGTTCCAACTGGATTTTATGATCTGAAAATAGAGGAAATTTTGAGGAGCCTGCCAGAGTGAATGACCAAAGAACAAAGCGTAGGAATACTTAATGAATAGCGTAAATGGCTATGAGCAAAACAAAGGAAGACTTATCATTCAACTAGTAGCTTAAATGGCTGTAAGCAACAGAAAGAAAAACTAAATGGTTATGATTCTAAAACACAAGCAACCATTAAAATATCTTGTCACGGCAAGCATTTGGTTACGCTGGGCAGCACAGTAAATTACTTTTTTCATTAAATGTTTATTTTCATTTGATGACACCAGTTTTAATTGCATTAAAGGTGGTCTTATAAGACTGACACCTGCATGAAATAAAGGAAAAAGAGTGTCATTGAATTTGAAAGTTGTTTCAAATTATCTATGATGATGAATAAAAAATTGAGATCCCCACGCAGTGTATCAACATAACCACGACTAGGTACAAATTTCACAAATTGCTGTGGGGCTCAACATCAAATGCAGCTTTGTAAATGAATGCAAATGTTGCATGAGGGCATTTTAGAAAATAATGCGGTTAACTGCCGACTAGACAACGAATGGGTGCACCCATAGTTGGTGGACTTCAATGTAACCGGACTGAAAAGATGCCCTTCACTGCACTTCATCCAGTAGGACTGCGTGCCCTTTTTCAACTGGGAGTGTACAAACAGCTTGCGGAGGGGAAAAATAGTCTTAAGCACACCACTGGAGTCTGTTAGACAGGAAAACTTGATATGAAATGGCAAATGCTGAATGATGGGATAATATACAGTGGTACCTGCTGTATGTGGCCACCCCTTCTTCCAAGAAAAAAGTGGCCTGTCACCACAGATAAATTTTACAAAAAAGTTGACTCCTATGTCGGAGCCTAGTGACCACAAAAAGCAATTCTGCTGCTCAAACAAATGGTTGCATACAGCAAGTACCACTGTATATGTGTTTGAATATTTTCAGTTTGCATTAAACTACCTTATGTATGTACAATGTACATACAGAAGTGTTTTGTTCATGCACAGAACATGCAGAAGTGTTCTCTCACATGATGTTTTTGTGAAGTTGCAAATTGGCCACCAGCATTGTGCATGCCACAATGTCACGCTTACATGCAAGTTTTAGTTTTGGAGGAAACTAAAATGTTGTAAAACTGAAATATTATGTTTTAACACCATTATCTTATCACAAAATGTTTCTTTCCCAACAAAGCTTTAAACCATGGGCTCCCTGTCTAAATATTTTTTTCTGAATAAAAGAGTGTGTGCATCAATCACTCAAAATTAACATTGTCATCTTACAACTAGGTAGTAACAATCTCTGTGATCTGCTACTGAGTGCATGTGAGAAAAGATTGAAAATATGTCTGTTAGTGGCCAAGTAGGTAGGCCCTATAACATCGCCTTCAGTTCTGATATAAGGAAAAGACGCGCCAACAGCCCGCACCCTTTTCATTTTACGGAAAATGTACAATCTACAGATCATTACATGGTCAGGCTTATGATGCGCACATATATCATGCAAAGACGTGAAATAGGAGTCAGATGGCCCCTTACAAATATCCAATCACCAATGTGATAAAGACAATCTACAAAAAATTGAACAGCTAATTTGGGAACATTCATCATTTTCACCGAATCATTTTCATCATGAGAGGACCAAAGTACAACAGGGGGAGGGGTGCACTGCAGGTGTATGCTTTTAATCATGTAATGAAATTATTACTAAGTCACAAGTAAATTTATTTTCTTATCATCATGGTGATTCCTTGTTTTTTTTTTTTTTTTTTTTTTTTTTTTTTTTTTTTTTTTTGACCAGCATATGTATTTATCCGTGGAAGCCTGTCATATTGGTCAGTGATTTTTTTTTCGAAATAGCAGGGATATGGGCAACATCCCCGGAAATAGCATCTAAATCCTACAAACAAGGTACCAGAAAATAAATGATGAAACTTGCACGATGGATTTGATGTAACTCTGTACATGCACTATATATATATATATATATATATATATATATTCTTAACATCAGACCAATAAAAGAACCATACAAGCAACAAAATTATTCAGCACTTCCATTTTTTTCTGTGAAAAAGAAAAAACAAAATAGAAACAAACAAAACCGTGCGTCTATTATTTCATAGGGATGGAGGTGTACTGGGGAAAAAAAGAGTAAATTTATCCCACTTGGTTATTATCAAGGATCTCAGTCTCTTCTTGAAAGATGACAGAGAGGGGGCAGACACAAATTATAATTCTGGAAGAGAATTCCGTTGATCGATTTAACGAAAAAGTATTTGAACATGTCAGTCCTAACAAGAATATCATGCCCCTTAGCAAGCTTGAGTGGTGAATGTCCTCTTATTGATCGAGTTTGAAAACGTTCTCCGTGCACGCATACTGGTATTCAAGTTTAAAAATGATGAAAATGTTGAATCAACACTTCCAAAATCCACTTCAATCTGTGGATTTTTTTTAATGAACCCTTGCTGTTTCCATTGCACTATTGTAAGAAAGTCCACTGAAGCTTAGGCCTAATATACGGTTAATGAATAAAACAATCAGGGAAGTGCATACAGATAATGGCCCCAGACCAGACGATTATCTTATATTGACAAAGAGTAAACAGGTATAAAAATCCCAAACATTTTAGAAACAAACAATTGCATTCCTTTGTATTTTAATATATCTTGCAAAAAGGTACACGGCTTCTAGTCAACCAAGTTTCTCCACTGCCGTGCTCACGCGTCGACGTCTGGACTCGGGAGTCAACTTTGTGGCAGAAGCACAACGACCTCTTTTGGGTCCTGGCTAACTGCTCAGGGGTTGGCTGTGCCTTTGGCTGTATAGAGGGAATTGCACCAGGAATAATGTCGATGTGGTATTGAAACCCAGCATCCTTCATCATACCACCGACAAACATAGAGTCTTCAAAATGTATAGCACATAGCACGCTTTAAATTGTAATCGGAGGCATCCTTCCAGTCGACCGCAAACCTGTTCCATGCCGCTCGGAGGCAGGGCCTGCTGCTCGTGTTGTTGGTGTTGCCACACCACATTACCACAGAGCGATGGGGCATGGCGGTGACAAAAATAATGAGCTAGGTCTAAAAAATGGAATTGGTGCCAAAAACGATATTTCGCGCAAAAAAAATTAGAGATAATCGAACATTTTGAGTCAAGACAAAAATGGTGTGTCCTATCTCGAAATGGCTGCAACTGCCCAGGTCGAATGCCAGATTCACGAACGTATTCCCGCTGTGACGTCACCAAAGTGGATCTTCCCGATTGATATTTTCTCGGACATCTTCGGTGGCGCTATATTTAAAAGCACCAAAAAACCCCATTACACATACTACATGCAACAAATGCACCTCATTATTGTTATTTTTATATGTGATCTTACGTCTGGGGCAACACAAATATTGTTTGCAGCATGTTTATATTTTCCGAGACCTGCCCTTTAAAACACAAAACATCATGAAAAATAGGAAATAAAATTAACGCCGCCTCGTGGCCAAGAAATGAACTAGGTGACCCCAGTTGACTCTGTGTGTAGTATCATAGTTCTCATAGTGCATATTTTACCTCCCCCCCCCCCAAAAAAAAGGTAAAAATTCATAGAAAATAGAAAAAAATGCATCATGATGTCCTTTGCAAACTTGGAGAAGTCCACCTGGGGAACACCCATGTGCAAAATCAAAATATTCCAAGCACCGCGCTTTGGAAAGAAGTGGAAAATGTAAATTCAATGGCCATATATACCATACAGTGGTAACACTTACCTACGGTCGTAAAGTTTGATCTGCGTCAAAAGCTTAACACATCCAGGTCATTTTCGCATAGTCTGATCGTCTAAAGTCAAATTATACTCTGATAAACTTTTGAGCATACCCTTAGCAAAGTCCTTTTCACATATAGTTCTACCCCAAAACGGTAATACGAAAGGCATATTAGTTTTTGTAAAGATTTAACCGAGTAGCCTCATTTTGCTCTTTTTTTGTCGAACACACTGACCTTTTTTAGCCTTCCATGCCCTCTACTCCATGCAAAATTGTGTAGTGTCCCACTGTGACCCATAAATTTCAACCTGTAACTTACATTTGCAAGGAAAAGGGAAGCCTGATGTTATCTATAGTGGTCTGCATACAAACACCGCAAGACCTAATTAGACAGTGTCATTACCATATCCAAACCGTAGTCCTAACAAAACAAATCCAAGTCAATTCCGACCAAAGGCCATGTTCCTTGGTATGTATATAAGACATTTGTGGCGTGGCAATTATGTAAATCGTATTAATGATGCTATATTAATAATTGGTAAATATATATATATATATATATATAGAGAGAGAGAGAGAGAGAGAGAGAGAGAGAGAGAGAGAGAGAGAAAGAGAGAGAGAGAGAGAGAGAGAAAGAGAGAGAGAGAGAGAGAGAGAGAGAGAGGGAGAGAAAGAGAGAGAGCGACCCTCTGACTAGACAAGCTTAATGAGAATATCGAAAGGCATCATCTGAAACATGTACTATGCAGTTCGTCTATTGAGGCTACATTGGAACTAAAGGGTGTCCATGGGGAGTGTTATAATTCCATTCAGGATCAACAAATGCGTAGATGTGAATTGGTGGTTTTATTTTAGAAATTTATCTTTCAGGATCTGATCTCAATTTACATATTCTACTGTCTTCTTTTGGTCAACCTTGGTCAGTCTCTGACAGAAAGCACCACGTATAATCAAAGGGAAGTTCAGACATGCTGGGGGCCGACGCAGCCAAGCTGTTTAGGACAGCCACACAACAGAGGAACAGGTAGGAGTGGCATCAGCCTACACGATGAACACCAGCCCACAGGAGTGACATCGAATCTGCATAAGCGACGTCAGCCTACAGGAGTAACATCGGTCTGCATGAGTGACATCAGCCCGCATGTGTGACATTTAGGCTGCATTAATTATATGCTTACATGACCATACAACATGAAAAAACAAACAAACAAACAAAACAAAAAACAAAAACAAAAACAAAACCCAGTGAATATGAGATCAAAATTACGGGCAATTGCATTACAAAGCGACTACTGCAATGCCATGCAACATTCCTACTGCATAGGCAATATTGATAAATATGTGGCTGATGTCATCTTGCAAACAGCCCAATGACATAACATCAAAGACATTTCTTTACTGGGATTGATTAATAGCATGTGGCCAAATTTGTTGTAAAAACACTTGCAGACTTTAACCAAAGAGGGTATATATGATAGGACAGTTGAATATGTAAAGTATAATTAGAGTCTCTCTATTCTGAGTTGGCAAGTCGTCTTAATACACAATTACAATACATTTACATGTATGAAAGGGTTTCTTTGTTCACGTTTCTGACTGATAGTGATCACTATTTCTCAAAGGGGACCTCCGATGACAAAACACATTCCAGATGCTGTCTTCGACAAAACTTGGTCCAGTATGGATTATTTGTCAGAGGACTCCTATCATGTCACTGATTGCAAATTTTACAAGACATTAATTGATTTTCATTTGTTAAATGTAAGTAAGTGTATTGTCAAACTCTTCGACATAAGCAAATGTGGCACAAGTGTTATCTGTGAACCGGCAAGGCACAATTTGTTCTTGGTACAGTAGTCTGTTCCATTCAGCAAGACTTTTTTTTTTACCTTTCACTGAACGAAGTAATCAATTACATGGTACCCAACATGTGTTGACGAAGTCATTTCGTGTTTGAAGTATAATTAATAAAGCGCCAATATTCCGAGTTACCTTTGTCATGCTAAAGAAATCGACGATATTCCGCGTCACCTTTGTCATGCTAAAGAAATCGACAATCTGCATTTGCTTCTTCATGAACAAAGCACACTAGTCTGCTCCGGGCGAGGTTTTATATCCACAACATGTATAGGATAACAGAAAGATATAACATAGGTCGGATATGCAAATCAAAGGAAATGCTGCAGCCTACAGACGTTTGTAATTTAAAGTTGGCATCGAGGTAAAACTTGAAAGAATGCGGAAAATCGGTAAAGATTCCGTCAACTCCTAATTCCCGGATGAACATGTCATACTCCTTGTACGGATCTTGTCCATAATCCCAAGCCAGAAAGTGGTATTCATTTCTGAAGGTGTAAGGGTGCACCTTAAGTCCGTAATTGTGCGCTCGCTGTACAAGATCCGTTTTCTCTTTAATTATATGGTTTTGTACCTCAAGAACTGTCTGTTTCCATGGTCCTATTCCATAGCAGAACTTTGACCAGTCAGCCAATTTTTCGTTGCTTACATCGTCTTTTTCATCCCAAATTAGCATCACCAGAGGCAACTGCGTTTTCGTTGACATATATTTCAGACTTTCTTCTTCGAAAGACTGAACAAAGCAGGGCTGTGTTTTCTTAGTGTAGCCATACCTTTGCAAAATTTTGAGCACCAGATCTTCAAATCGTTTGCCTCTCATGATATCCAAAGAGTTGACCCAATGAGGAGTCTTTATCTCTGGGTATATGCCAAGAGGTCTGCCCGCCGCTTTAGCTATGTCTAAAAATTCTTGCAATGTAGGGATGCTGTATTGAAAATTCTTACCGGGATCTCTAAACGGATAGCGCTGTTTGACCCTCAGTGTTTTAACTTCAGCCAAGGTCAAATCTACCGAAAATACATCTGTGATAGCTGCAGCACCTCGAGTTGCGTTGATGTATCTGGTCGTGGCTTTCTGTGAAAATTTTGTCCAAACGTCTGTTGTTTTGTTGAGATTGCTTTCGTGGATGCAAACAACTTGCAGGTCTTTCGTAATACACATGTCACATTCTATTACGTCTGCTCCTTGTGCAATTGCCAATTTATAAGCTTCAATCGTGTGTTCTGGTAGCATGCCTGCAAAAGAAGATATCACATATTTACAAAATTATTAAGTTTAAAGGACGAAAACATGACATCGACTACGTCACACACACACACACACACACACACACACACACACACACACACACACACACACACAAGCGCACACAAACACTCTCCCTGACATGCCATGCCCAGGTGCACATTTACTTAATGTCGCAAATCGACAGTAGTTACTCAAATGTTACACACTTGCCTCATTCCTTTGAAACATATCTCACAGTTGACAGCACAATACAGCCTTATTTGTTTAGAGACTCTCATGGTGAGGAGTAGGTATCACCATATGGTATATTTTACATTTCTGGTGCAGGATGTACATTCTTATACTATTCTGAATTCCCTAGATTTGTACAGGTGGCCTGCCTGTAAATGTTTATTTCACAATCACAAAGACTGAATATAATGCCGCAGTTTGTTTCGACTTCAGGTTTACACTTGCAGGTGGTTACAGTGAGGTGAGCTGTCCAGCTAGAAAGGAAACATACTGGTGCAGGGGTACGTCAACTTATTTTTATCCGAACTTGTACTGTACAAATTTCGTTATTATGTTTAGTTTGACAGGTATTCTTTATTTCTATTGATGCCCTGCCTTTATAAGCAAAGCTCCACTCAATTACCTAATTCATCATTTGACACGTTCTTATTCATTCCTTATTACATGTGGCTGACCAAGACTAGTTCATAGGACTCGGGTTTTATTTGCTTCACTTCGGGAAGTGCACCCTGCTTTCTTTACATTTGGTGCTCCACCACGCTGGCCGAATCACACGTGGAAGGATCAGAAAGCAAAACACAGATGTGCTTGCATTTAACTCATTGCAAGCTGCCAGTAGCTGGTTTGGCACACAGTGTGCCACCTGGCAGTTTTAACTTAGAAAACAACAAAGTGACATGCATAATTGAACCAGCCAGGTATCTGTTATTTTTGCGGTTCGTTCCAAGTGATGAACACTAAGTTGGTAAGAAATTGCATGATTTATATTTCTGTGCACTTTCTTTTTCAAGTTACCTGAAAAAAAAATATGCCTTTGGTGGTGTCAAAACTCTGATCTTAAGTGCGGTCACTTTTTTCCGAAGCAACACGGGCCGCGCAACACAAGCAAGTGCAGCCAGGCATGCTCCCGGGAATGATTTCCGCAATGTACGTCTATTTGTTCCCGGCCTTTGATCATGAATTCAAAACCTATTTTGTTCTATCATACTTATTTGTTCCATTTAAACAATTTAATGAAATTAAAACTAGAAAATTTTGTTAAACCCATCAATGACTGGCACATCGAAGACAGCGATCAACAACACATTGTAATGGTGTTTGAGCTACCATGGAGGTACAACTCCTCCATGCAGCTACGCAGATCATCGCTTCATCACTGTGCGTTCTGCGTATTTTCTTTTTTTATTTATTTCTTTCTTTTTTTATTTGTTTATTTTTTTTTATTTATTTATTTGTTTTTTCATTTTTATTTTATTATCTTTTTTATTTTATTTTTATTTTTTGAAAATGTAATGTGAAAATTTGGCATCTGGGTCCAATAATCTTTGCGTAAATACAACTAATTCACCCACCTTCTCAACATTGCACAGGCACATCGTAAGAACAAGTTTGATTGGACAGTGAGTGACAACGGATCAAACCCACCCAATGAGGATCCTAGAATATCCTGAGCGCATTTATAATATGGGAAAATGGAAATTGATCCCCATCTGGGCCCATTTTTTGAGCAACACCCCATGATTTTTTTCTTAGCCAATTACAGAGCTTCTTACACAGAAAGACAAAAATATAAGGATCCCGGCATTTTAAAACATAATGGTGGACGGTGCAAAACATGTGACTGCACAGATGAAAAGTCCCTTAGTTTTGGAAGTAACTTTTACAGTTGTATTGTTCAAATTGTCAAGATCGGGTAGTTGTTGGCTTTCCATCCATTTGATAAGAATAGATACTTTTTACCGCAAAATCGAAATAGCCATCCGCGAGTTTTCAAGTTTGCCTACGCTAAAATACACACGTTTGCAGGTAAATAAGCATTGCGGCCAGTAGGAAGTTAAGGACTGGTAAGACACCAAAAACCTTTGCATGGCCGATTTTGAGATTTTAACGGTTTTTACAAGATGAATGTCCTTCCTATTAGTAGTCAAAATTTCAAGCCTTTAACTACGGTAGAAATATGGGAAAAACGTCAAAAGCCACACAGGCATGTGCACATCCGAACGTCCATGTGTCATTATTTTGGTTTTCAGCCGCCAAACAGAACAATGCCACCCGTCAATCATACTTAACAGCCTGTCATGTGGCTGCAGGTAGCAACGGCCCATGGCAGAAGGAGAGTGGTATCAGGGCGGCAATGCGAAAAAAGGCGACATACCGAAAGTATGTTTGTGGGCAGGGAAAAGATGCAAACATGCTAACATATCATAGCCTTAGTGGTTTACTTTATTGTTATCTTGCTTGTCTTGTGTTCTAACGAAGGGAGACTTTAAATGTTCAAGAGGAGCGGCAATCGTCTGACTATGTCCCTCTAAAGGCCGTGCCGTGATGGGTTACCCCAGTGGTCCTGCACATCAAAGACAGGCGGGGAAAGAAACTGACACTTTAATCAACAATACCCACGTACATGATAATATTTTATCGAAACCCAGGGATGAGGAAATAAAAGTACAAATAAACACATCGAAATAAGCATAAACGTGAACAACAGAGAAAACACACAAAATAGCGTTACAAAATTCAGATTGGAAAGAGAAATAAAACTCATTGACAAAATAACTACAAAATAATGATAAGCTAACTATTAGTAAAGTGTACAGACAATTCTAACAAGCTAACTACATAAAGTATACATATAGGAGTAAATACAATGAAACACTATCCCTAAAAACAGGATGAAGAGGTAGGGGGCGGAAAACCAAATCCGCCATTCGTGCACAGACCACGAGCGGGCGTAGGCCGCCCACCGAAGCAAAGCAACACAACTTTCGTTGCCAGGCTTGTGGTCACGGACCCAAAGGGCCGCCTCCATGACGTCATGATTTGAAACCAGACTGTCGCTGTCGCCGTTTGACAGATCGCTGAATAATGCTTTCTGTACTTCAAAGGCTCTTTTATTCATGTGATTGGCCAAAAATTGATTGACAACCTCCCCAAATGTTAAGGGACGATGTTTTCTACGTTTTGTAAAAATATCAGCTCAACTTGAGCAAATGGTATTGTTTCAGAGGCAAATGATCAACATCAAAGGCCTTTGAAGCTTGTTTTCTCAGAAAGGATAATAGGACGAGAACCCCACCTAAGAATGGTTAGTCCAAGAAAACGGCTGGGCGAAATTTAATCCGGTTAACGGCTTTTGATTTTGTAATGTCTGAACTGCAAAACCGATTCAGCGATTTTCTAAATTTTGCTTAGTTCTTTTTCTATGAGATGAAGAAAATGAACATCCTGAAAATCAAAGGGAAAATTGAAACGTCAAACTTTGAGGATGGATAACAGAAAAACGAAACCAAACATAAAAAATCGTAGGATCGTTTTTTTTTTGTTGCCAATATGTCAGGATCAAGATGCAAGTGTAATTATGATTTTATCACAAATAATTAGTGACTTATATCGACATTTATGGAGTGGATGCTTTGCGGTCAACTTTCAATTGTTTATTCAACAATTAACATCACAGACACCCAAATACGGGCCATATAAATTATTTGGAGTATGACGATTACACACATATGTGATATGTTATCCTAACGCAAATACAGTTTGAGCAAGGATTGACCAAAGTGGGATTTATTTTTGGTGTCTCACCTGTCCTTAATGCAACTTGGCTTGCGTTGCGCGCGGCTGGACTTTATAATGGTGGCAAACGATGTTCACATACATTTCCAGTGTGCTCGAGCACGTGGTGCTAGGGGTTCATAAAAAATCAAACTGGAAGCAAACTAAAAATGCATGTTTCACCACTGATGTGGCATTTTAGGTAAAATATTTGCACTGTTCAGCACAAGCCATGGTGTACTAGCGTTAGCTGTGGCATCTGTTGTAAGCATGAAGGCGTGGGCCAGACCCGGCTACTTGCTGATTAAACAATCAGGCCAACAATGGTCTATCATATACAAACTTGTCTCAACTGATTTTTCCCCTTTTATACCAGTAAAGTCTGGTTCCTTTTCGAAAGTAAACCTGTTTTCTTTTTCCATTTCTATCCATTTCTGTGGCTTCACTTTGTCTTAGATCTATGCCTATGATTGTCTCTTCACTGTCTCCATTTATTTGCATGGCCTCATTTGGTAAAGTTTGCGTCTGTTCATTTCGTATTACTCTTGCATTGTGTTGTTCCTCGTGTGTACATGTTTTATGTTGTGTCCGACATCTACTTTTTTCAAAAAATAAAAAATAAAAATGCTGGATGATTCACAGGTAAAAGCGTGCTCTACCTCGTCAGGTGAACGGTGATGTACAGGCGTTTGTTCCACTGTAGCCTTGCTTGCACTTATTGAAGCTGGGTGGACATCTGTACCGCCACATGATTCTTGGTGTCTTTTGGCCAGCGTATTTAGCCCATAATTGCAGATTTTGCTGTGTCTCTTACAACAGTGTTTTGGGGTGAAAGTTTTTCCACAATGCTCGCAGGGAAAAGCTGGGTTTCCGTGCTGGCTCACCTTGGGAGGTAAGAAGTTAGGTGTCCGTACAAACACCTGCCTACAAAATTCGCATATTTCAGTCATAGTCATGTAGTGTGAGCACCCGACGACAGATGACATTTTTCTTTAATATATTTCACGTGATCGTTGGATAATGTAACCGCAAAACGTATGGGAAAGGAAGTAAGTAATTTGGTGTCTGACTTTCGTAGAGTGCATACGTGTTTTTGTGAACTCCGGCATGTCAGCTAACATGAATAATAATAATAATAATAATAATGATAATAATAATAATAATAATAATAATAATGATAATGATAATGATAATGACAATGACAATGACAATAACAATAACAATAACAATAACAATAACAATAATAATAATAATAATAATAATAATAATAATAATAATAATAATAATAATAATAATAATAATAATAATAATAGTAATAATAATTTATTCGGATAATCTGCCCCTTTACAACAGGGGCATCAGCAGGCCAGGGTATACCTGCGATGAGTGCAGGATAAAATACATAGTCAAGAGTACACATAAAATCCTTTGAGGTAAGAGATATCAAGTACACATAAGATACTTTTATAAAAATGAAATAAAATAGACCACTGTGATAAATCGAGTTATGTCCCGTCAACCAAGGACTTACGTAAAAACCACGACTGTTTCATGTATTGCTTGCTTGCACCATCAAACATCTTTGCAACTTCAATTCCCTGCTCAAATGCTGCATCCCCAAGGAGTAAACTTAACTTTGTATAAGTAGAGGATCCAATAAAATATTCCCAAATATACAAACTATTGGAATTAATCAATTCGGTCTCGAGTTCGTGCCAAATTTTAAGTCGGATTTCATTAAATGCCGGGCAGATTAATAAAAAATGGGATACATTTTCAATGCCATTTTTGCATAAATCACATGTCCCGGAGGGTGCAATATTCCACTTATGTAAATTTTCTTGAATGCTCATACATCCTGAGCGCGCCATAAACTTCAGGCGCGTGGACTCGAAATCATTTATTCCAAACATATCATTTTCTCGAAAGGACGATCTCTTTAATATACGGCACATAGATAGTGATTTTTTGTTATCAATTTCACTGAAAAAGTCGAGCACATAATTATCCAGGGTAAACTTATGGAACTTCCCAAGCCACAGACCATCTGGGCTGTGTATCTTATAATCTAAACCAACATGAGTTAAAATCTTATTAATCTCTTCCATATAAGGCCAGGAAGCACTATAAAAGTGACAGCTAAACTGAAAGGTGTGAAGACGAGTCCTTTTCTTATAAAGACTCATTGCGGTATTTACTACATCACGCGAACTTTGTAAAACCAAGTCACTGTTGTGAGGGGGCATGTAAGAAAGCTGGTGGCAAGCACATAGATATATTTGCAACGAAAAAAGTGTCAAAAGGTGATCAGAGCGGACAATGGCCACGTTTTTCTGCTCGGACAATGAGATTTCCTTTTATTGTTGAGACAGTGGACTTGCGTTCATTCAGGCGTATTGTACAATAATAGCAGGGAGTTGCACGCATTGTGAATGAGTTGATCAAATATTTTCAGAGTGTATGTGGCGTTTTTCTATGAAAATGTTGAATGGTATAATTTGAATGACAGCTGTGTCCGATATTTACTCTTGTGTGCTATTTTTTCTATGAAAATCTTGTTCTAAACGGAATAAGTTCAATTTCTGATTTTACGACAAAAGAAATATTTTGATACAAAGGACTTGTCAGTGGGTGTACCCACGATTGCTTTGTTTTCAGTTGTGATACATTTATCATTGTGTTCGGTAAAAAGATGCAAGTGCACAACAAAAGTTTTGGCCTATTTCTGGAAATTGACTCGTTATGATCCCAATGTCAACTAGCTGGGGAAAGTAGCTTGTATTGAGTGGGTGTGAGGACTATGGCTAGCATCGTGTTACTATAACATTTTATATTGGATCTTTATCGAGAAAATATTGAAAGTTACAGACGTTCTGTACTTTTGAAACGCTAGTCGTACGTTGGAAGCCTGACAGGATTTCCCAGCAAACTTGTTAGCATGGCTCTGGTATGGGTAAGGGTCATAGCACCGGAAGTAATTCACATAACGCGCAGGGTCAGCGAGTGTGCTTCATAAGCATGAGGTAGAGTTGCCAGAATCTAGTTATGAAATGGGCACAACAAAACAAATCCTATTCACACGTCACAATTTGACCTCTTCGTGTTGGGATAGATTCATCATTCACATCACCCCCTTGTATTCTAACATACTATGTATACGAGAAACATATCTCAGGTTATGGTCCTTTCCTTCTACCTATTCGTAAGTATTCTTGGCCTATATTGGATGGCTGTTCGGGGCGGAACAACGCCTTGTTAAAGAATGTACGGTACACAACAAGTTCATTTGGTTCTGGAGCAATGAAATCATCTTCCTTAAAAGTCTTACCATGCCTCGGCTAGCCTACCCTGGAGGTTCGACGCAAATATAGCAAACGAGTCCTGTTTTGCAAAATTACTCGTGATGTCTGCTCTGAACACCTTAAGGCTCTCCGTCGTCACGCCGAAAAAGTGACAAATCATTCATTGAATAATATCAGTGAACTATTACGCTGAAGCAACGAATTATAATTATGAGAATGTGAACCTACATCAGAGTGATATAGTAGACACTGTTAAGTCTAAATATTGTTTATTCTCTCAGGAGATTGCCTCTCTTATGAAAATTGTAAGTTAGTTTTTGATGAGCGCTCAACTAGTCCTCAGTTAGCTGCTAACTGGCAAGTTGAAAATTTCAATCTACAAGAGTTGAAATCATGTCTTCAACTTTGAAAGGTTAATAAGATTTCAACTAGTTTCTTACTGAAAACCAGGACTTAAAATATCTAAGAGTTGAGAACTAGTTGAAAACGAGGATATGGTAAATTGGAGAGTTGAAAACTGGTTGAAAATTAGGGCTTAGAAAATTTGGCAGCTTTACTGACTGCCGATATTCTAAAAGTTAAAATCTGGTTGAAAACTATGGGACCAGTACAAACCAATTTTATATTAAAGCATTTCCTGGCGCTATTTTGAAACAAGAAAAAGGGCCAGCTCCACACACCAGTGAGTAATGTGCTGCTTTTCCACTGGTCATGGTAATTCATAAGCATGAGAAAGATAAGTTTGTTACAATGATGTATCATGGAACATGAAGGTGCCTTAAGACTGTCACCTGCCACATGTCCCAAGCCTCTCATAGGATATATACCCAAACTGCAGTTGAAATCCGGCTTCAACTAGCAGTTAAAATCCATTTTCAACAAACTGCTTCGTTTTCAACTAGCGACTAGTTGAAAACTATTTTCATTTTCAAGTAGCGGCTAGTTGAAATTTCGTTGAAATCCATTTTCAACCATAAGGCACCACTTTTATTTTCAACTGGCGGCTAACTAATTAGCATGCTAAAGTTTTCAACTAGCAGCTAACTGTAGACTAGTTGAGGACTGGTTGAAGACTGACTGCGTTTTCTAGTTGAAAACTCTATTCTTTTTCTCGTAAGGGCTCTTCTCAAGAAGACACTAAACTTACTTCCAGCAAGGTATCACAAATAATTCATACAGTCAAGAGAAATTGCTCGCCTGGATACGACGGTATCTCAGCAGAGCACCTCACCCATGGAGAATCTGAACCACCACTGGATAAATTGGCTACTCTATATTCTATTGTCTTACAATAACGTGTTGTGCCGGATGTGTCGTTAACAGGTATTACTATTCCTATTCTAAAGAAGAGTACTCTTAATCCTAATTTATCGGAGAATTACCGGCCTATTACCTTGAGTTCAGTACATGCTAAGATAATCGAATTTGCTATTGCCCCTGATGATGCGTCCCTTTCTGAGTCCCAGTGTAATTCACAACTGGGATTAAGAAGGGGTCGTAGCGCCACGTTCGTTTGTGGATTCTCACATTACTTGGTTACCTTTTTTAATGAGTTGGACTCGCCAGCGTATGTTTGCACATTAGATACTCAGAAATATTTTGGCAGTGTCTGGCATGGCAGCCTTCTTTTTAAACTCCTAAACATTCCGCTAAAATTGCACTGGTTATTATTTCATGACTGGTATAAACACTGACGCAATACCGTAAGATGGAAGGGCGACAATAGCCGCGTTTTCCCTATTTCAAAGGGAGTACGTCAGGAAAGTGCCATTTCGCCATATATCTTTAACATCTTCATTAATGATATGCTGAAGGCCTGATATGGACCACTCGGAGCTTCAATGTGTGTGGACGGAAATATGTTTACCCCACACTTAATTAGTATTTGTGTGTTGTATTTACAGACCCCCAAACACATCTGTACTTGACTTCACTGACAATTTTGGTTCTATGTTAGATAGTCATGAAGAGGAAAACATTTCACGCTCTATGTATATTCTTCGTGATTTTAACATCGATGTATCAAAACTAAATACAGGCCCTGCAACAAAATCTTGCATTTAGCTTCCGTACATGAGCTAAAGCAAATCAAACAGGAACCTACAAGGATTACTGAACATTCAAAAACTTGTTTAGATCTTATTTTCACTAACAAATCAGATGTAGTCACAAGCTCTGGAGTATTTCATCTTGGTATATCTGACCATGATCTGATCTTTTTTGTACGTAAAGGTACAATCCTGCGTCCAAAACCAAAGTATACACATATTCGCTCATTCAAAAACTTTGATCCAAACAAATTTTCGAGTGATTTAAGCCATATACCATGGTGGGTCATGAATATATTTGATGACATTGACGATTGCTGGGATTTTTTCACAAAGATATTTAGTACAATCTGTGACAATCATGCCCCCAGTAAGCCAGTGAGGGTAAGAGGTAAACCCGCTCCATGGATTACTGACGATGCTAGAGAACTAATGTACTAAAGAGATTACTACAACAAGAATAGAAAGTCAGTTGATGCTACAATGCATGACCATGATATGTACAAAAAACTCAGGAATGAGGTAACTGATAGAAGTAGAAAGGCGCGTAGGGACTTCTATGATATGATTTTAACAGACTCTTCTTCTAAAAATGTGTGGAAAACCTTAAAGAAGTTTCTACCGAGTGAGCAAACAGGTGAACCCCAGTTTTTCGAGGTTGAAGGATTCATAGTTAAAGATCCTATGTCCATCTCTAACTCTTTTAATAAATTTTTCACTACTATCGGCTCGAGACTGGCCGATAAATTCACCAGCAGTTTCACATGCCAGCTTCAAAAAGCCAATTCCAAAATGTATTTCCAAGAGGTATTTGAAGATAATGTGTTACAGGGCCTGCAAAAACTTATTACCAGTAAAGCAACTGGCACTGACTCCTGCATCCAACTTATTGAAGGCTGGTGCGCATGTGATATCAGGTCCTCTGACATACTTATATAACCGTTCGTTACGTACAGGCAAATTACCGTCTCAGTGGAAGCAGGCAAAAGTATCTGCAATTCATAAAGATGGCCCAATGGCAGATCCAGGAAATTATAGAACCATCTCAGTTATAAACTTAACCATGAAAGTGTTTGAGAGAATTGTCCACGATCAACTATATGCCTATGTAACAGAATACAATCTCTTGAACGTAAACCAGTCCGGCTTTAGACCCTTGCATTCAACAGCTACTACCTTGATAGATGTAAATGACTGTGTCCTTACAAATATGGACAAGGGTTTAATTACAGGTGTGTGCTTTTTAGATCTCAAAAAAGCCTTCGATACTGTGTCACACGAAATCCTACTGACAAAACTTGAATATTTAGGGATCAATGGTATTGAACTCTGTTGGTTTAGAGACTATTCATCTGAGCGGACTCAATGCGTCCAATTCAAGGGGGAATTGTCTGACCACATGGGAATAGCCTATGGTGTCCCACAGGGATCAAAACTAGGTCCCCTACTTTTCGTCATTTTCATAAATGACCTTCCGTCTGTTATTACAAAGAGTAAGGTTGCATGGTATGCTGATGACACTGCTATTTTCTTTGCTGCCAAATCGGTTCTTGACATTCAGATGACATTGAATATTGAAATGTTTAATGCAGCTAAATGGATGAACGACAACCATCTCACCTTGAATATTCAAAAGACTAAGCGTATGTTGTTAGGAACCAGTAGGAAACTTCGAGAAAATAACCAACTGAATATTTTAGTTGACGGGAAACAAATTGAACAGGTCGACTATTTTCAATATTTAGGACTATGGTTTGACAAGCAGATGTCATGGAACAAACATGTTGAAAATATTTGCAACAAAATTCCACAACGTGTTGGTATTCTAAGGAGAATATACCCATTTGTGTCAAAAGATTCAGTATTACTCCTGTACAATTCTCTGATATTACCACTTTTTGATTACTGTGACGTCGCATGGTCTGGCTGTTCTACAAAAAACCTGGACATGCTACAAAAGTTCCAAAATCGAGCACCCAGGATAATACTTTCTAAAGGTCGTAGAACGAGAATTAGGGACATGTTTAAGGAACTACATTGGACTGATTGAAGGGCCCGGCACCAATATCATCGAGCTATTTTCATGTTTAAAGTTATAAATGGCAAAATTCCTACCTACTTGAGTGATGCCTTTAAAGCAGTGTCGGAAGTCCATGGGCATTTTACAAGGCAAAGTAAGGCTAATCTGACAGTCCCTAACACACAAGGCAAGTCAGGTCAAAGAGCATGTAGGTTTACAGCTGCCAAGATTTGGAATAGCTTAAATGATAAGGTTAAAGAAGTACCATCCCTGACAGTTTTTAAATCTTTATACTGCAAAACGTACCATGTGTAACGATTTGACGTCTTTTAAAACCTGCATTATTGATCGTAAATTTGTCATTACATTAAGAAAATGTTCAAACATCATTGACGTTTCATCATGAAATCACAATCTTTTAGTTACTTTTAGTTATGACCTTTTCATACTTTTTAATTTACTTAGTGTTCATGTATTTTACAGCATATTATATTTATTCCAATTGATGCATGAATGCGAGTGTGTACCCAGGGCCCCTATGGAAAGCAGCCTGGGTGCTGATCAGGGCTACCCTGTATAAATAAATAAATAAATAAATAAATAAATAAATAAATAAAAAAATAAATAAATAAAAAAATAAATAAATAAGTAAATAAATAAATAAATAAATAAATAAATAAATAAATAAATAAATAAATAAATAAATAAAAATAAACCTGGAAAACTGTGTTTGAACTAAGTGCAGGCCTTAAAGAGGTGTATAAGTATGCGGTGCTTGTGATACATGTGTGTCTTGTTTCATAAAACTGACTTTAAAACGTTCTTACCTACACAAATACTACTATTGTACACTTGACCTTTGACCTCAAAAACATTAGGTCAAATATAGAGGTATAACCTTGACTTTCAATAGCCTTCTAGATCACCCTTTGTTGCTTCTTTTGTTTCAAGATTTAGATTTCTAGATGCACAATGTCACTCAGCAAACTTTTGACCCGTGTGTGACCTTCAAAGTTAGGTCAAGGTCAATTATGCATGCACAGAAAACCAGCCTTATAGTGGTGTACTATGATACGCAATTTAAAAGCCCTGTCTCAAAAGCTTTTTAAGTTATAATGTTAAACACAATTTCAATGAATAGGTCACTGCGACCAAGATACTTGACCTAGCGACCAACTTTTGATTCATGACACATTTTTTAGGTATGAAACATGTGTATATAAAATTCCATGTAACTGACTGAAATAATCCCTTACTACCAACACCATCATTGTGCACTTGACCTTTGACCTTAAAAAGTAGGTCAAATATAGAGCTATGACCTTGATTTCCATAGATTTCTAGATCACTCTATGAAGCTTCTTGTGTGTAAGCTTTAGATTGCTAGATGCAGGCTTTCAATTGTTAAAGTAGTAACTTCGCTCAGCACAAGTGAACATTTCGTGACCTTGAGAATTAGGTCAAGGTCAACCAGTGGTAAATAAAATTTCAATGAACAGGTCACTGTGACCCAAATACTTGACTTAGTGACCTACTTTTGATCCATGACACATTCCTTGGTTGTGATACTGTGTGTATAAAATATCATGTAACTGACTTAAAAACTTCCTTACTTATACCAATACCACCATTGTGCACTTGACCTTTGACCTCAAAAAGTAGATGAAATATTAAGCTATGACCTCGATTTTCGACAGGCTTCTAGATCACTCTATGAAGCTTTTTGTGTGTAAGATTTAGATTGCTAGATGCAGGCGTTAAATAGTGAGAGCGGTAGCGTTGCTTAGCACATGTGACCACTGTGTGACCTAGATAATTAAGTCAAGGTCAACTATGGTTGCACACAAAGTAGGTCATGTAAGAGTGTAATATCATGTGCAATTTTAAAGTCCTGTCTCAAAAATACTGAAGTAATGGTGGTAAAACCATGGGACGGACGGACAGACGGATGGACGGACGGACGGCGCAGGGTACGACAATACCCGTCGGCCTCATAAGGCCGAAGGGTAAAAATTACTCAGGATACAAGAATTAATTCGCCCTACATACTACTGTTTTCAGCAGTATCATTATATGAAATAGAATATTACTTTTATCAGATTTGGTATTAATCTAAACAGATAGTGTCCCATCACTCAGTTGTTTTAAATAAATCATTTGATGGAACAATCAAAATATTGCAATCAACCAACAAATTTTGTCCCTTTTATTTGTAAAAAAAATGAATAGGTCAACGTCATTGATCTCACGTAAAATATTAGCATCGGGCATGATCTGTATATTCTATATATTTGGCTTATCTAATTGAATTATTTTTCGAGATTTGGGATTTTATATCTTTCAAGACATGTTAAGTCCTAATTTCTGCTAATTATAGGCGGCGATACTAATATCATAACTAACCGAGACTTTAACCTGTTTTACAATAACCTCTAAACTTCATGAGGATCCATCAGAAATTAAAGATGCTGGACTGGTTACAGCATTTTCGCGTTTTGATCTGCATATTCTATAATAATATAGGTGACACCATCAACATAGATGTCGACAAAGAATTTCATACAGTTTTGGGGCCGTTAAACGTTATATGGGCCTAACGCAAAAATTGTGGGGTGCAGAGCATTGACGAGGGGACTCCCATTTCAAACTGTCCATTTGACCTTGACGTTCAACTCGGATTGAAAAAAAAAATTGTTATCTTAAAGATATGCGCCCTACATCCAGCTTTACATACATGGTCTGTTTGTTCAATTCAGGTAATAGCTTTTCAAGTTATTGAAGAAACACAATTAATTTGGACAAGCACCTGATTCCATAATTAGTGGATCACGGTGGCCCAAAAAGTATGTCACTATGTACTACTTTTGGCACGATGTAATCAAGTGCAATTTTGATCTGGAGGCTTAATTCTCTCTGCCATTGGTGCCCAAGCTACACCCTGTCATTACAAAAGGACCTATTTCAACTTTACTAGTATGGTGATCTCACAAACATTGGTCACAGTCATTGATATTATGCAACATTGTAGCATTAAACATAGTCTATGTATCCTATAAATTTGGCAACTCTAATCCATTTTTTTTTTTTTTTCAGGTATAAAATTTTATATCGTATAGCACATTTTGGGCCATGATGTCCGTCAAATTATGGGTGACGCCAATGGTATCACCAGGAACACAGACTTTAGAGTAGGGTTTTTACAAGATTTTCACATTTTGACCCCCCTAATTTGCATAATATTGTAAGTTTCGCAGCCAATATTGAAAGACACCGACGTTTTCACAAACCCTTAAAAGTTCTGAATGTTGTATTGGGCTAACTTAAAAAACTTTGGATAGTATTGCGCAAACGAGCAAAAGCTTATGGACGGACGAACGGAGGGACGGACGGACAGATATGTGCGGGCGCGTAAGCTCTACTGCTTTAGGTCAGCTGAGCTACAGAGACGACTTTTTTATGTATAATAATAACAGGCCCATATCGGTTCTGCCTTCCATATCCAAAAGTTTCAAAAAAAAATGTATAATTAGATTTAGGATCATAAGTACTAAAACTTACTGTATTCAGGTCAATTCAAAGCTCTCGCGCACAAATCGAAAATATAGCGCTACGGTATTGCTCGATTGTCCGCCGTTCATTGTGACACTTCATGAGTGTCCTAAATCCGTTGCTCGCGCCTCAAAATATGTGCATCACACGTCACCCTTTTTGTGCACAGAGTTGAAGGTTTTTCAATTGGCATCAAGGAGTGACATTTTCCCAGTGACATTTTAAATCTGCAATGCCTTTGAATTGCAACAACGGAAATGAAAACGTCCAGTTTTACAATTTAGATTGATTGAGTCTTATGTTAATCTTGTGTCACTGTTCATTGGATTCCACCTAAGCCACAAACTAACAAATTAAAATTGGGATGACACTTCTGTAATGGTTTTGCAGACTTTCAACATCAAGTATTTATAAATACTTTCATACGTCGGTCAAAGAATCCACATAATCACTGGATGGGGAGTATTAAAGTCTATTCTAGACTGGCTAGACTTAATTTAACTCTAATAATTACTCCCCAGTGGAGCACGTTTCGCATAGTAGACGTACAATTGGTTTACGAGCCACCTAGCTGGCTGGACAAATTGTATTACATGGATTGTGAAAGAAGTCAAGCATTGACTTATCCAGTCACTCGATATGGCACTGATGTTGGCGTATACTTCCCACCTTGTCTGTGGTGGAGGAAACCGAAGAACTCGGAAATAAGAAACAACCGTGCATGGTTAAAGTGGGAGGAACATTTCACCCATGCTGCCCAGGACGAGAATCGAACCGGGGTCGCAGAGGTGGAAGGCGGGCGTCTTACCGCTCAGCCAACCGTGCACCCAATCTCCGAATAAAGTGGCACTCGTTTTGTGATTGCAATGAAGTGCCACTTTACACGGAGATCAGCTAGGTGGCCTTCAGACATTTTAATACCCCAAACTCTTTGCTTCAAAATGAAAGCACAAACACACAAAATTGTAGTTTCCTTTGTATAGATAAATGTTATTCACCCTCATGAAACAAAAAGAAACTTCATTACAAATTGCTTGATGTAGCTGTCGTTAGTGCAGACACTAACGCAGGTCTTACATTAAAACGCAGGCATCTGATTTGCTGTTGCCTGCTACCCATGATGTAAGGAATAAATAGATAATATATCTGAAACCGTGAATTTCAGCCAGGGTTCAGTGAAACATCACTGTAATGTCACTTGGATCTCCCTATATATTATCTTAATGACAATAGTTGCTAGGGACAATAAGCTAAGAGTATTTTTATTTTGTTATTGGACCAATTTACCTGATATATTCAGTAATTTAACACATTTTTGAGAGAACAGGTGGTTTTATTGTAATAAGTTTCGACTGTATCTGCATTTAATGTCTTTTTTTCGACACCAAATATGGTGTCTGTCCGAACGATGCGTAGGGATGATGCATTCCAGAGTCTTGTGACTGTTACAGCAAAGATCCAGTCCGAATATATATATATATATATATATATATTATATGACTATGGCTGAATTGATTGGTGCTGATCACCAGATTGCATTCTCTTGGAAGAGTTGGTAACAGTTCTTGAGACGGTATAGTACTCTTTGAAATGAGGCCAAATATCAGTGCAATAGGTCAACAACATGAGGTGATTGTTAAGTCAAAAAAATTTTTTGAGTAATGCGCGTAGTAAGCCAATACAAAAAACAAAAAACAAAAAAACAAAAACAAAACAATAAAACATAACAAAAACAAAAACAAAACAAAAAAACAAAAACAAAAAACAAAAAAAACAAAAAAACAAAACCTGCACCATTGCACTAAACTGTTATCCAAAGTGTTCCCCACTGTAGTATTTTTTTCTCAAAATTTTCCCATACATTTTTTGTTTAAAGTTGCGTCACATTAGACAACCATGGCAAAGCTCACATCGCGTCACGTTGAGCAATCATGGCAATGCTCACATCGCGTCACCCTGGATAATCATGGCAATGCTCTGTTCGCTTTTGCCTTGTGCCGGCAGATACAATACATGGAAGGAAGTCCACCATAAGCCACTAATGACGGAACTGCAGTGTTTTAGTGGTTGAAGACCAGGATATACTTGATTTTTTTGTTTGCACAGTGCGAGAGTTTATGTAGCTTGGTGAGTAGAGCACATAAATAGAGTGGTAGCTGATTAATGAAAGAAGTCATAGGAATATCGTCAACGGATTGGCTTGGGCAGGATAATAAGGTTCAAGCGCCACTTGTCAGCTCCAATACTGATAGCATATGTTCGCTACAATGCTAAACTACGCACACATTATCATATTGCACAGTTTTAATCAATCACATCATTTCAGTATGACAAACTTAAAATTTAGCATTAGATAATCATGATACATGGCTGATGAACGTTTCAACATAACGATCGACAAGTCGCCCAACTATGCACATAACCGATGTTAGCCCAGCGCAATCGGTCGATATGTGCGCGTTCAGTCGATTAGTGTGTGAACAACAGATCCACAAGAGTCCCAATTACTACTTTTATATTCTTTGTTCGGACGAAGCGGGACTCAAACCCGAAACCTTTTGCCCCAATCGCCTAGCTAAAATGGGAAACGTACATTTCTTCTCGACCAAATCCCCATTCTTCAAAAGAATGGTTCAATGGAGGTAGTTATGTGCGAGTGCCATATCATCACAGTCATGCAGTATATTTACTAAGTCGGCATTTATTTCCAAAATTGGGGACTTAAATCCACCAGCATTTAGGAAATGCCGAAAATATTTTTTGTTTAGAACGAGCGGGACTCGAACCTGCAACCTTTGGCGCCAGTCGCCTAGCTGAAACGGGAAACGCACATATCCGCTCGACCAAATCCCCATTCCTAAAATGAATGGTTCAATGGAGGTCGTTATGCGCAAGTGCCATGTCAACAAGGTTATGCAGTATATTTACTGAGTCGGCATTTATTTCTAGAGTCGGGGACTTAAATCCATCAGCATTAAGAAAATGCCGAGAATATATATTGTATGGACTTTTCTTGACCTTTCTACATTCAAACAATGTATAATTTATTTTTATGGTATCAAGGACACTGCTCTTGATTGTTTAAAATGGATTTTAAAGATATAGAAGAGTTTGTTGATCTTGATCAAATTCAATTTGAACCCCTTTCCATATCTGTTGGTGTCCTCCAAGGACTTGTTTCAGGTCATCTACAATTTCGTATCAATATTAATGACGTTATTCTTTCATCCGCTCTCCCACAATACATTATTCATGCTGACGACTCAACTTTATTTTCGTCAGACTTGTTGCTCAATCTGAATCAGATAGGGATGCTTTTCCACTCATACATTATGAACTTGAAAGAAAATAGATTTCGGTATCTCACCATAAAAAAACGTCAAAATCCCTTTTTCCCCTGCATTTACGATGTTATGTTTGAATGTCTCGAGGAATTTAGTTGTCTTGTTTAATTGCTTGATCGTCAGTTAACTTCAGTTGGAAAAATCACATTCAAAAAGCCTCATTTAAAACCTCTCAAACAATAAGTATTATAGATAGCCTTTAAAAATGTCTTACTTCAGATATACCGCAAATACTTTATAATTCCTTGGTTCTTGTTCGTATATATTTTTGTACTTTTGTCAGGGGACATAAAATGGAGAGGTTAGTCAGACTTTGAAAATGTCATTAGAAATATTCAATCAACCAAATATAACCCCTCCCCCGACCAATCTACTTTGATGTGTCGCTGTTAAATATTGTATTGACTTTTATACCTACATTACTTGATATGTACTGTATAAGGTTTGTTGCTTCACTAAATTTTGCAAATGATTGGCCAGCTAAATAATCATCTTATAATGCAACAGTGATGATGTAGTGTACTCAAAGGCAAATCGTTTGTATTTCAATTGGCTACTAACATTACATTGCTTCAAGTTGTTTTATTGGTTGTACGTGGTTTGGGTCGCTTACTGTTAAAATAATGTTACAGTATTATTTGAAATACAGTTCACAAAGGTTTATATGTCAAAATTTTGAAACCAGACTTGACAGATTTTATCATCACTGCTGAATTCCGGGTTGCCTGCAAAGCAGTCCGAGTTCCATATGCCCCGGCGAGGTAGACAGTACGCTGTTTGGGTCTGCTTTAGGGGCAACATTCTGGGTTATCTTACTGTAAGGATGGCAGCATCCACACAGCAATATACGTGACATTTGGGACTACAACAACTGTTTTTCTACTTATCTGATCTTTCTGATCTCTACATGGAAATATTTCCATTTTTAACACGTTTCATATGAGAAAATCCTTTACGTAGGTTTTTTATTTTGGCTTTACAATTGGCACAGACAAATAAAAAGCAGTTTATTTTCATATTCAGGCAAGTAGTTGATTTTACTTCCTAATGAACTCATGCTGGTCAATATATTTGAGGATATTTCCATGCATTTTACTTGTTTATTTAGTATTTCTATGTAGCTTGATTTCAGTATGTTGTTATTTTTCACAGTGACTGACGTATGACAAATCTAGTTTCTCACTCTTCTTTCTACAGTAGGTTGGCACTGGCCGAGGTCACGAAGTAGGTCATATGTTCAAACATCCTTGCAGATATAAACGACTGTTAGTTCGGACATTTGGGCCGCATTGGGCATTTCTCTGTAGTGACGCATTATTGATAGTTCCTAATAGCGTATATTACGCTTAAGCTCTTTGTACTTCTTTGTACTGGTTTCGGTTGTTTAAGGGTTCTACTTTTGGCAGTAAATACATTTATGACTTTGGAAATTTTGCTGGAGTCCGACTAAAATTTTTGGCCAGGGTCGGTTGTTTGGGGTTGAATGAAGATCTCGCCAGATGGGGATTATCACATGAAATTTGCAATTTGTGTCACCGCGAAAAAGAGGATCTTCCGCATTTCATGTTTAAATGTAGTACAATAAACCATATTAGGGTCAAATATATATTTATGTTGGAAAATGGTCTAAGAGAGTGCGGTATGGAGCACGTATGGTACAAATACATGGGTTCCTCACAAATAAGAAAACTTTGTTTTTTACTTGGCGAACAAGCATTTGACTTTGGAAAAAATGTTGGGTCACTGTTTGATTTTATCTGTAAAAAGTTTATAACAGAAGCGTGGCATTACAGGCGTGAGTCACTTAGCGACTCCCTGAGCCCGACCTAATTGTTTTATTACTTGATTGGTGTGTATAGTGACGTATTGTGTTGTTTTAATACTTGTATATATTTGGACGCATCGCGGGTCATGCCCTGCCCGCGGTGCCCCCGTTGTAAAGGGGTAGTCTCATCAATAAATAATAATAATAATTACCGGCGAATGGGAACGTTGATCCCCTTGGAGCCAAGTATATGAATAACATTAGTTCCCTAGGCAGTAACTCTTACATAATCATTGACTAAGGTACATCACTGAAGAAACTGGCATTGCAAACAACCGCTTCATTGACTTACCGCTACTTCCTCGGTGTGCTATATTTAGTGGTCTTGTAGTTGATAAATCGACGCCATGATTCAGTGATTTTGATAACGCATTAATATGGGCAACGAGGCCCAAACAGTAGAAATATAACAGATGCATTTGCAGGTTATTATGTCCACTTTCGGCCCTGAGGACAGCTGGCGCGCGCTGTACTGACATGAACTGGCTGCCAAGGCAGAGTGGCATCAACTGACCTGTGCGAGAGTGGTGCTGCGTGACCGAGAACTCGCCTGTGAAAGCGAGCTAGCTTTCACGCATCTACCGTTTCAAGACACCTCGAAGGCTTGATGTGCTGTGAAAGCTAGCTAGCTTTCACAGCATCTCCCAAGCCGTGATCCAGACCTCGCTCTTCTGTCTGGAGCGCGAGATACCTTTCACGCATGAAAAGTACCTCGATTCCTAAGCATGCGCAGTTGAGAGCTTATATTACCGGGTTCCCACTTCTGTTTTTCGCCCGACTAAAACGCTGCTGCCCTTAGTGTTTGTGCAACATTATATATACTATATAAAATATAACACACACACACACACACACACACACACACACACACACATTTATTTATATGTTTGATGAATTTTATCATTTTTGAACCCTGCCATGGATTTAATGATCGTCCTGACTTCAGGCATACACTTACGTATTCAGTTGGGGTACCAGTATTAAATACTATCTTGTGGCTCTGATTCCGCGAGGTAAGCTTCACAGCGAGGTATGTCTCGAAGGGAGCTGAGTGCTTGAGCGCGAGGCAAGTTTTACGCGTGAAGCAGACATCGCCGACGAGCAAGCTTTAAAACCGCTTGCGAGGTCTTGAAAGCGAGGTCGCTATAATGCTGCAGTGGCATCAACTGAACTGTGTGCTGCCGTGCAGCACGGCCTCTGGTCCATGTAGCCTGACATTTAGTTCCCCCTATTCAAGTTTCAGTACCAGAAAATCTAATGCTGCGCCGGATCTTAAGGGATGTGAAAGCTATAAGTCAGCAAAAATATTGGTGCTAGGCTAAATGAATTATGAATATGCAGTCAGCCATGCATGTACAATTGATAATAGATGTACTATTGTAACTTCTCTTGCCTCAAGAATCAGCAATGCTCTGTGTACAACATGTGAATAATTCAGTATGGTATTTCCCGACCTTGTATTATATGGGATCCATCTGAAAACAAAGGTGCGCTTGGACCGATGGAGGCGGTACATAATGGCATTGTAGGCTCCCTGAGTTTTTTAATAATACCAGGAGTTCGGAGTTAAACTCCAGGACCTTTTGTGAAGAACTCAATGTTTATTCTGTTCTGGTTGAAAGGAGAAACAGCAACGGCGTATCGACCACTAAAGGCGTCCAAAATGCAACATTTGTCATATGGTTGGTATGAATTAGCCAATCATAAGGCTCAAAAAGTGTTGATTATATCCCATAAACAAAGAACAAAAAAGAATGTATCATGAAACTTTAAAATGCATCGTTTTTGGGCTGACCTTCACCCTCAATAATTGCAAAAAGGGCCCGCAAAAAGAGTGAATTAAGTAAAACCTATAACTCACTCTTTTTTAATTAACCCTTTCAATGTCTAAAAAAAAATGTGAAATGGTTTACCTGAATTTCCATGATAAAAACTTTCCATTCAAGTACCAGCACGCATTGTACCATCAGCCACAAAACTTCTCCAGGTCAGTAGTCTTGATGCCGTAGCATATCATGAACGCAAAGCAAACTTTGATTGTGAAATTGTAAAAACACTACAAATAAAAACCAACATACCTCCCAGTACTGCCGGTGCCGTTATTTCTTTGGAAAAATAATTGCTGAGTTGCAATATTATCAAGTTCAATTAGAGGCACGTCATCTTCCATTTTGTGGCAGCTAGCAGATTCACGAACTATCTGAACGCCTGAGCGAAATCACGAATGAAGTGACTCAGAAGTGAAATGACACTGTCACACGTGTGTGTAAGAATTTGATTAAGTAACTGAAAGATAATACGCTTTCAATCATGAAATCACTGATCCGACCTAAACACAAATGACCATTTCTACCAGGCAATGACAAATGTGTTATAACATGAAAGGAGACGATTATGGCTATTACAACTGTCTCGTGGCTTCGCCACTCGACAGTCATAAGCCATAATCATCTCCTTTCATGTTATAACTCTCACATAACAAACATTTGTTCCTTTATGTATTGTATCCGGTGCTGTAGTTCAATTTGTCCCCAATGTAAGAACCATTTTGTCTTCAGAAGAGCCTCCATGCTACCCCCTGTTAAAAGTGGGAGGTCCCCCTCCTGCATTAAAAAAAAAAAAAAAGAAAGAAAGAAAGCCGGAAAAAGGGGGGGGGGAGGGGCGAGGCAAAAAGCTAGAGGGGTCTGAGGACATGCTCCTCCGGCCAAATGTGAATTTTGCACCTTCATTTCTAGCACTTTTAACCATTTTAAGCACCATTACAGTCACTTTCAGTCAATAAAAATGATCGATACCTAACAAAAGTAAGCCATACATATGATGTGTATTTCACGAATGAAGTGACTCAGAAGTGAAATGACACTGTCACACGTGTGTGTAAGAATTTGATTACGTGAATTCACTGCATTTTATGTCGGCGAGGTTACTGGATATAGGTATTTTAGTATGTGGTGTTTTTAGTAGAATAAGTTTTTGTTATCAGTGAAATCTTGTACATGTACATAGTCCTGTGATATCTTGACTGTATTTTATTTATCGTCTGTATTTGTTTATATGTACTGTGCTGTATCATTTTATTCTCCCGAAACGGAGGTTTAATAAAGTATTAATTAATTTATGGTCATCATCTTAATCATGTTAGGAAATTGTCTACCTGATACATGTTATAATGATTGCTGTCAAGTCAGTTAGTGGAAAGGCATAACAAACACATTGCTATATATCACACAAGTCACAAAATGAGGATACCTTGGATATATTCCACACATTTCATGATGATTTGATATAATAGGCCTCATGGTACTGAACCACGTACAACAGAAGGCTTGGGTCTGACCATATAACTATAGTAATTGTATTTTTGTTAAGTACAGAGGATTCAAACATTCCTCAGAATATGTGTGTTACTTTGCATCCAAATATGACATTCTCTGTTAAAATGAACCGTGGCTAACGTGGTTCAAGCCTGGCGAATTATGTTTTATTGAAGAAATACTAAAATGTAGTAGCTTCGTAAAAGACAAGTCATTCAGTACTTTCTGCATATCGGCTATGCACTATATACCTGATACTTAAACTGGGAGGCTATTTAGCCACACTTCTTATATTTATAAAAATTCTGACTACTTTGGTTTTAAATGAATAATTACGACGAGCGACCGTGTAAGTGATGCTGGTTTATTCAATAAGAAATGGAATATAATATAGGTTATGGTATGTGTTTACCCACCGTATTATTCTAGTGTGAAAACAGAGCAAAACCAAGATGTGTATTTAACCACTTGGCTGTATAGAGGACATAATTGATGCGTACGGTAGCTAAGCCCCCATGAAAATCCTTGGTGATTTCAATGTTCATTTACTTCAAAACAGTAGGTTAGATCCTCTTTGGTGTAGAAAGCATAGTTATAATACCCACTGCCGACTCCTGTATGGTTTGTGTGAGACAATGATATGGCTGTTGCTGATTTTATGTTTAATCAATCTGTTAAATACACATACTTCTGCCATGAAACCAACGCTTTTACATGGATAGGTCACGTTTTTGTCCACTAAGTATGACTAAGATCATGTTCCAGTAAGGCTTTCGTTACTTCTCCCCGTGTGTGAGACAGATCACCAGTGTCAGCACAACGCATATGATCATGACAGTAAACTTAAAAGTTATACACGCCCCGATTTTATCGACCCGACACGCAATAAGTCTTTCGTCACGATATTTAAGACCAAACTACATAACTTGACTATGTTGCAAGTGGGAAGAGACACAAGTAAGGACAAGTTACAGAGTATTGTGGACAATCAATTCGAGTTAAATAATAATGCTGTGCACGAGTCAGCTTTGTAGGTGGAGTTCTTGCCCTGCAGACCTTATCGGCCCCGTTCATTCTGGTCACCCGGGCTTGCTTGCCTGCGCGATAAAAATCATTTTGGGTATCATCTTTGGAAGTCAAATGGCTATCCTAGAGACGTGTCATCTTTACACTTGGAAATACACACAAAAAAATGTTTCAGTGATAATAATAATAATAATAATAATAATAATAATAATAATAATAATAATAATAATAATGATAATAATAATAATGATAATAATAATAATAATAATAATAATAATAATAATAATAATAATAATAATAATAATAATAATAATAATAATGATGATGATGATAATAATTATAATAATAGTGTGATAGATAGAATAAGTGCAATTCTCTTAAAAGTGATTTTAGAGAAAAGAAGAATAATTCTTTGTGGAAGTCAGTAAATAGGCAGCTTCGTTCTAACCCTAGAAACGACTGCCCCCCCCCCAATAAATTTGAAAAAAAGAGTATATATATATATATATATGTATATATATATATATGTACATATATATATACATATATATGTACATATATATATATATATATATATATATATATATATATATATATATATATATATATATATATATATATATATATATATATATACATACATACATACATACATGTATGGTGACCCTCATCTCCCTTTGCTTAAGCTCAGGAACGTATACGGATTAAAGTAGATAATTTTCCATGCAGAAAATATCTCAAAGTGTAATGCCACCACTGTAACTGAGGAGACTTTAAATCAAGTGATGACCTTATCAGAGGGAAACTACTCTGATTGTGGTTTAAAGGTTGGTAAGACAAAAGTGAATTGATAGGCCTATGCAGATGATATAACGCTGCAGTCTTCTAGTATCACCGGTTTACAGAAAGTCATTAACATTGTGCACATCTTATGCTGATAACTGGATATTTTCTTTTCGTGCTAGGAAATTCAAAACGCTGCATATTGGTCACGCTAAGTTCTGGACACAGCCCCAATGGTATCTGAGACAGCCTTGTAACGTGATTAGTACTGCAGCAGAGCTTAACCTTCTGGGCGTAACTTATTCTGCAGCATGTAGGTATGACTGTCATGTCCTTAATAGAATTATTGTTGCCAGGCGTGCGATGCAGGTTCCACAAAGTCGGCTTGACCTGCCCTCGTCTCTCCACTGAGGCCAAAACGTAACTATAGCAAAGTGTGGGCATCTGTTCCCTAAATTACGGGATGGACTGCATCACCCTGACGAGGAAAAATATTGCAGGAACTAAAGTCTGGTCAAGGTTGTCTTGTAAAACAAGCACTTGATCTTGGTACATTTTCTAACCATACGTCTCTTCTCAAAGCTCTAAATATTGACCTGTGCGTTATACTGTCTTCTATGATACAGTTTCTCTAGTCAGGCGTATTAGCCGCGTAGACTCCTCAAGCCAGGGACTAACTTGATTTCAAATTTATAATTTTATTTTACATGGCTCTTATGGTAAAGGTAGTTTCGTTGACCGACTGTGCAAATTTCCCCGCTGGCTCTGGTTTTAAGTCATGGTACTAGTGACTATAGACATTTTCTCCGCGCTTGCAGGGCAGTGACAGTCGGTCTGGGCTACTCCCTCCGGCCTTTGTTGCTGTCCCCACATTATAATAAACCAGGTTCCAAGGAGAGGACTCTGGTGAAAATGCTTATATATAGACGAATTGTTTCTGGGGTTTAAACAGTCCGATCTTGGGTACCATGTTGGTAACATTTTTGTTGGCGTGGTAGCATACGCTGACGATATCGCATTATTTGCACCGACTTATTCTTCTATGTCTAAATTGTTCACCACATGCAGCTCCTACTCCAAAGAGTATAATGAACAGTTAAATCCAGGGAAGTCTAAATCTCTGTTTTTTAGAAGGCAATGTGATACCTTGCGATGTCTCCTTTTCTGTGGGCGATAAGCATGTCCAAAATGTTGACTCATAAACATCTTGGTAAACTGCTTGGCCCGCAAAAACAAGATAATTTTTTAAAGAATTTTTTAATGGTGAAGTTAACTTATTAATAATCCAGTTCAAACATGTGTACTCTACACCCAAATATTAATTACTTAAGAGTAACCGCATGTCTTCGTATGGTTGTCAATTGTGAGATTTTTCTGGTAAGAAGGTGAATATGTTCTATACTGTCGTAAGAATGTCTTGGAAGAAACTACTTACCTATGCAAAAATAATTTAGTTCATTTGGTTTTTGAAGATCTTGACGTAAATGTTCAACTCCACAAGCGTTTTCTCAAATGTTTTTATCAGCTATTCCATTGTTCAAATGTAGGTACTTTTACAAACTTGATAGCTTCTGGGAGTCGCTTTACTGTATGTAATTCACTGAATTATATATTATGAAAATACGGCATAGCAAAAGTTAGCCTCCCTTTAATTGGTCTAAATACTCTGTTGTCAACCATGGAGCAGTGTCTGCAGCCTGAGCCATCACATGTTATATGTTCAGCAAATATGGTCCAGGAACTGTCTCGTGAGGGATGGGAGGTTAAGAGCTAGTCGATTGGAAACTGAATATTGTGACATAATTACTTAACTATGTACAGAATGATGACTTTTTGAGCATGAATTTTGTTTCCTGACCCAATTGTACTTCCTGTCCTCATCAATGGACTAACACCTGAACATGAAACATAGTGTATCATTACAATATATGCACATCATATTTTTCTCATACAAAGTGTACTACATTGAATTGTGTATGAAAAAATTATATATATATATATATATATATATATATGTCTTTTTGTCCAAAACCACTTCCTTGTAGTCATTACTCTATTCCGCAGTCTGAACTCTTTACTCTCCATAAGCTAACCTGTCCCTGTCTAACTTATATACATAGAAGTGATATTGTCCATATTGCAAAGGTTCCTCTGTAAAATTTTGACATAGGTTGTATTAGCGCAAATGAATTAAAGGGTCTTCAGCGGGTAACTACTCAACATGTTTCTGAGCCTTTTACCCATACATGTCTCTATGAGTAGCGGCTCCTTGTCTAAGCTAAATATTCAGCAAAGACCATCCACATAATACTGAATAAATATGAACCTGGCAATTGATGAATTCGCTAAATATGTGAAGTTTTGCTTATAAATGCAGAGCTTCATATCAAAGAACAATACCTGTCAAACAAACCATAATTACCAAATTTACATAGTACAGGTTCAGATAAGAACAATTTGACTTACCCCTGAACCAATATGTACCCTTTCTAGCTGGACAGCTTATCCTAGTTAAACCATCCGCCAATGTTTAACTGAAGTGGAAACAAGCTGAGGCATTATATTCAGTCCCAGTGATTGTAACATAAACAGTTGCAGCTAGACCACCTGTACAAACCAAGGGAAATCCTAACAAGGACTGCAACAATGTACATCCTGCACCAGCGATGTAAAACAAACTCCATGATGACACCTACTCCTCAAACAATTAAGCTCTATTTAACTGCCAACCCTGAGTCAATGTGTCAACTTGATGTATCAGGTTTGTGACACTTGAGAAAATGCTGCCAATTTTGAGTAATTTTTCTAATTGAGTAAATGTGCACTTAAGCATATAAGAACAGAATGGAAGTCATTAGCATTTATGCCAAAAACATGCTGTCAAAACAATTTTTTTAATAGGATTTTAAGTACAATTAGGCAAACATGCAACTGTCGTAGGCCGCTTCTTGCTAGCTGTAACCCCTGGGGGTTTACCTAACAGAAAACATGTAAGCCACAAAATGGCTGATAGTGAATATTTAAACAGAAAGATGCCAAAAGATAAAGTTAAGTAGCAAAACAGACAAGTCTAAAAACTGTAAATTATTGTGGCCAAACTTTCTAATAATCTTTGGATGTTAACAGTAGAATTATACGGCAAGTCAGAAGAGAATGAAAGTCTTTTGTATTTATGTCAAGAGAATGTAATGAAAATATTAACCAGATTTCAAGTACAATTAGGCGAGCTTACATATACATATATATATATATATACACACACCAGGAACAACTGTATACCCTGATTTCTACACGAATAGGTGAAGAGAAAAAAGTTGGTGAACTTTCA
The DNA here is from genome assembly GCA_964020975.1 of Hermodice carunculata. Classification (NCBI taxonomy): domain Eukaryota; kingdom Metazoa; phylum Annelida; class Polychaeta; order Eunicida; family Amphinomidae; genus Hermodice; species Hermodice carunculata. The sequence goes on from OZ026618.1 coordinate 3,843,686, forward strand.
AATCACTTATTTAATATAAAAGGAAACTATCAAACTTAAATCTGCAAGCCCATGTACCGTTTGAGCACTATCAAGTCCGACATCTAAGAGCAAAGTCATATTCCGTGCCATTCAACGGAAAACTGCATAAATCTAAATCATTATAGCAAACTAATTTGTAAAAGGAACAAATCATATTCATAAAACTTGAAATTTAGAATAAAGTTTCACGCTTTATTAGAAACTCAAATTGCTTCGCGCGTGTATAGTACAACAATACGGCAAAACAGTACAACTCTGCTGTCACCGATGTCATTATGCTACTTTTCAATTTTACAAAGAATGGGATATTGGGAGACTTTGTAATAAGTAAAAAAACGTGGGAGATCTCCCGCTGAGATGGGAGATCTCCCGTTTAGGCGGGAGACTTGGAGGCTCTGCTTTGGTGCACTTTCCGAAGTACATTTTACTGTGTGATATCAATGCACCTGATTTTATGTTTATTATATTACTTTTATGTGCATATTATGAGTATCGACGAGTGAATAGGATCTTATATCATATTGAAACGCGCTTCAAATGGTGTTTTTGTTTCCCCACATGCTATGACAACGAAGATGTCTGTTTTCAGCACAGAACAAGCGCTCCCGATGCAGAAAAAGTGCTGCAACATGGCAACGGGACAGCACAGATACAGTGAGCTAAAGTGAAATTAGCACTTAAATACCCAGCAAATTGGACATTTTCATGGATGTTGAAATAGCCGATATTCCCTGGAAGTCCAACAAGCCACGCAGTAGCAAAGTGACTGCCACATGTGCCCCCCCCCCCTCCCCCCAAATTGATCACAATGTATATATTGAAATGCTAGGCATCTTGCGAGAACGCGTGTGCGCTTCAGACAAAATATGAGCAGGCCATTAGAAGTCCATGTGCCAGCAACACTTTCCATATATTTATGCTTTTATCACACTTCTCTGCTTAAGAGAAGTGTGATGAGTGTAAGCCGACATGGGCTGGTGACATGTTTACTTATTGAAGAAAGTAATGCAATAGCACGTATATGAAGGCCTTGTTACAATTACTGGCCTTCTGTGGTTCAATTAAATTATAGCGCAATGGTGTTTCCCTTGACACTCACGGGCAATTGCGGAAATTGTACTGTTTTTAAGCCTCATGAATCACACGTTTGTGCCTATTGAAGCTTGCCCTTGACAGAAATTATTTGCCTCGAGGAAATAAATACGTCCCAGTTTTGTGGGTACTCTAGTTTTAACATATTTTATTTCGAAAAGCAATTGATCAATGGGCGTATTGCACATGTGGAGACTTTTATGCAAGCAATGACGATACAAACATGGTTGGTTTTTACCAGTTATGCCACATTGTATGGGGTTTCAGATTGAACGCTGTGAGCGGTGAAATTTCAGTCTGGGGTTCGTGCCTTTGCGTGGCATATATATTTTATTGGAAGAAGTAGTAGAAATAATCTCCAGCAGAATATCTGCAGGAACATACTGGTGAAGCCAGCAAACCCCTCTTGCCCAAGTGTCAATAGACCTGTTCATAGGACTCGGGTTTATTCGGTTCACTTCGGGAAGCGCACCCTGTTTTGTTTACATTTTGTGCTCGGTCACACTGGCCGGATTACACGTGGAAGCATAAGAAAGTAAAACACTCGATGTTCTTCTTAAACGAAAAATCTAACCGTCAGGAATCTATAGATGCACGTTTCACTACTGATGTGACAATTTAGGTAAAAGATTTGCACTGTTCAGCACAATCCATGCTGTAATCACTGGCGTTAGCCGTGGCATCTGTTGTAAACATATAACGGCGTGGTTCCGACTCGGCTACTTGCTGATTGGACAATCAGGCCAACAATGGAATGCATAATTAATTACGGTCCGGAAAAGTTCGGTACAAATCGGTATGAATAGGTCTATTCACTGGCCGGAACCCATTCTCATTCTGGCATGGATTATGGCAATCTTCTTTTCCACAAAGCGAAATGATTTGTTTCTGTTAGGTTAGTTTTTATTTAATTTGCTTTTAAATTCGTCAATACTGTCCGAATGCTTCATTGCTTTCGGAAAAAGATGCAATTCTCTTATGGTAGAAGGAAAGAAAGAGTTATAGTGCACATGGGTCTTATCAGGAAAAGAAGGAATAGCTTGTCTTGATATATTAGTGCCACTGGTTGGCATAAGTACAAATTTACAAAGACAATCGGGTGCAAATCCGTTAACTATTTTATACATGGAAACTAATTTTTGTTTACGCCACCTTTCCGAGACGGTTTCCTAGGCTGCTTCTTCGTGTATTTTACTATGGCTTGTACGACTTACTGCTCCAGTTGCCACCCGGGCAGCGCTCAGTTTAATACGTTCGAGTAGATCTATGCCCGCCTGTGTGCACTCGTCTTTAACCACAGTGGCATATTCTAAACATGGTAAAAGGCCTAAAAAGCTAACAATAAAGAGATTCTGGAGCACGTCTGTTCAATTTATACTGCAGACCTTTGGGGACACCTGTCAGTACCCATGACTTTGTAACGATTGAATCTATGTGCGGTGACCAAGAGAGGTCAGATGAAAATACGATTCCCAAATGTTCAGGCTGTTCTACACATTGGATATTCGCTAGTTGAAACATTAGACTTGATGATTTTTAAAAAAATTGTTTGTTTGTTTGTTTTTGTTTGTTTGTTTTTTGTGTTTTTTGTGTTTGGTTGTTTGTTTGTTTGTTTTGTTTTTGTGTTGGTTTTGGCTTTTTGGTACTTCCTTGTAGTGTTTAAATGTTTGTAGGGTTAAAGGTGACTAGCCATTGCTTTGCCTACTCTGACAATGAAGGAAGGTATGATTTAGAGTGTTTTCCCCTACAGCTGAGTCAGCCACTTTGGTAAATAAAGTAATATCATCCGCAAAGGGACGTCCTCAGGTTCTAACGATATCTTCGATGTGATTGACACAAATAGAAAACATGAGCGGACATGGTACGCAGCGCTGCGGGACACCTGCCTCGATACCGCCGCGAGCAGACGCTTCACCTTGGGTAGCAACAGGGTGACGCCAATGAAAAAGTTTTCCACCCGTTGTTACAAATCCCCGCCTTCTTCAATTTAGGGAACAAACCTGGCTAAAATTCTTTGTCATATGCTTTTGTGATTTACGAAAGACTACACGAATTCCTTCTATCTAAACCTGGGCCCTTAGAACAAATAATGATATAGAAAGACAAGTTGGTTGACACTGTCGTCGCCGGGAATGATTCCAGATTTTTTTGTCTCAAAAAAATGTGTAGTTAAAAACTGCTTGTTCGAAAACTTTGCCAACACGGCTTAACAAAGAAATAAGTCTATAATTTACACAGATCTGCGGATCCGCTTTTCAAAATTGGCGACAAATATGCTTTCTTGAATTCTAGTGGAAATGCACACCTACCAACAGAGAGTTAAACAATTTGGTCAGAGAGAGCGAGATACTGGATGCAGCATCCTATAATGTCAGGGGAGGGATGGTGTCTGGTCCGCAGAGTTTGTCTACATTTAGGCATTTCAAAATATCAACAATTGTTTGTTCACTGAACTCAATTTCCTGTAGAGTATTCTGCAGCGAATTGATACAAATATTAATATTGTTTTTTTCCAATGTGAAAGTGGTATAATTCACACGACACTGTTCAGAATGAAGTCCTTAAAAAAAAGCTTTTGTTGTGTTGTCAGAAATAGTTGTATTTGGTAAAATTAATGAAGGAATTGATGATTTAGAGCCGCCAGAGATAAACTATTTCACTATTTCCCAGCACCTTTTACTTTAAAATTTGTCCTACTTTTCATTTTTACATTGATTGTTGTGTTATTTCTCCTCAGGTGACCGCATGCCGCTTACATAAGCATTGCGCAAGTCGCGAAAGTATCTCCAAATATGGTGATTTTCATTTGAAGCCTTTGCTTTTCTAGGAATTTTATCTGCTGTCCGTTTTTGAATACGTGGTTTGGACCAGAACTATGGTGCGTCATTCGCACGGATCGTTACATTCCTATTAGATATACAACCTTATGGGTTGGGTCCATATATTACACATGTTAACGCTCTCAGTATCAGAGCAGGCGTCCCAAGCGGCTTCTTTTTAATTTTCCTCGAAACTAATCAAAGTCGGCTCTGGAATATTCCCAGGTGTGTTGCTGCGACTGTGCAGTGATCACTTTGTCCCACAGGTGGCGGTACAGTCCTTGATTTAACGAGTTCAGGCATGTTATTCATTATTTTATCGCGACAAGATGACCCATACTTTGGTATCCTGGCTGGTTCCGAAATATGGGGCTTTAAATTGTCGTCGACGACAAAGTTACAAAGTTTCTTATCATGATGGGTTTTGGGTCAGCGGTCAAATCGCCTACTATCATAAAATTAGTACAGTCCTTATTAGTAGAAACAAGATTGAAGCTCAGTGGAGGTCATCCCAAAATAACACACCCAAATTTGGAGGTCGGTGAACAACTGCCACCAAAATGTTTTTATTGTGTAACCGAATCTCCACCTCCTCATTGGTCCTCAACATTGTAGCCACATCCTTGTATGAATGATTGATAGTGAATATATAATAATGAAATAAGCATACTTCATCCTTAAAATTGACACCTTGTTTTTTCTTTTGTACTCAGCATTTAGATACAGGCAAGAACGGTAGACTTTATCACCTTGGTACAGACATATGTATTTTAGCGTTGTGCTTGCGCTTACATGCATAATGCATGGTAGTTCTGATATGGAATGAAAATATAAATAATACATTGATAGATAGTACTCTCGTACCAATTTCACAAGAGTAGTTGAATCATTGTTGAATGGTTTTCGTGGTATGCCATATAAATATTGCAAGTTATTTCAGATCTTTCTTTGAACTTGTATTGTATAATTGACTAAATTTAATGGTATTTGGTCAAGTACAAAAATGAGGTTTTCTGGACGTGTGCTTCTGTCGAGAAAAAGTCTTAGATTCCAATATGTTATGATACTCATCCTATAGACATTCGTCATTGCACCAAGTACTTAACCATCGTTCTGTTAGAATACCTTGAAATCGACCAGTTATAATTGAAAGTTTGCGATTTAACATCTAAACTCTGAAAACCATGTTTTCCCGATTGCAGGTGAAAATGTCAATATTTTTTGCTTACATGGATTCTGTTGGATGAAAAACTAATCGGTTTTATGAGTAATGCCTAATTTGGCCAGTTCCATGAATCCTTCTATTGGCCAGTGATGGGACTGTATTTGGCAACAACAGCAGCTTTTTCTTTCCAAACCTATCTTAAACATCGTCATAAAAGGCAAACCAAAGTCACTCTAGTGACTTACATTCAAGTGTTCGCTACATAGGTTAGATCGGTTACCAAGGCCTTGCCACTTGACTGTGCGGGTCCATGCGCTCTGTAATTTCAGGTCTTTGGGGGAACGTAAGCAATCTGTAGAACTTGTATTGCTACAATCAACAGCAACACACCAACCAAACCTGGGGGAACCAGGGACGAAAATGCATATTTCTACATGCATTTTTAATCCTGTTGGTTTAAACATATTATATTAAAAAAAAACATTTGGGAGAAGGGCAAAGCCCTATATTGACCCTCTGGTCAGAAGAAGACAGTCCTGTTAATAAAGGTTGAACAAAATATGTGTAAACCAAGTGAGGATGTCAGCCAGCGGTGTTGCGTTTGTGACGTCACAAGCCTTTCGCGCCTTGTGGGTATCGGAAAGGAACGAAAGCGACGATTGAAAGCGCAGTGAGTTTTTTTTTTATTTTTAATGCTAATAAAACTATTATTTCTACATCCTTTTTTTAAAATCACACTGTATGGCGAGAACAACCCCCGAGTCACCCATATGTCAAATTTGAACATGGTCAATCAACAGGACCCCTTACATATTAGATATGCCCGTCATACAAGCCAATAGTTATCCTATCTTAATGATAATGCTAACCATGTGCATTTTAACAAATAGGTTTCCCGATACTAATGACGTCATAATATAGGAAATGCACGTAGGCCTATAACGGCATGATACACGGACTTCTGGCGACTACTGGACACTACAGATCCAAATACTGATACCAGTACCGTCTTAAACCAAACACATGAATCACAAGGATCCTTAAATATTTGTTTATTGTTTATATATATAAATGTATATATACATGCATATATATATATATATATATATATATATATATATATATATATATATATATGTGTGTGTGTGTGTGTGTATATACAGGTTGCAACCACACATAACTACCCTCCACCTGATTTTTTAGATCGGTCGGTGGCAGAGCTGGTAATATCCCTCTGTTTATTTACAAGAATATTACATAGAAGATTCAATGTTTATTGATGGCATGTTACGAAGTAATTTATCTGATTCTGTGAATACAGATATATATATCGACTGCTTCAAGCAACTAGTCCAGTCTAGCATTTCTCCGTAAATAGACACTTAAAATGACCTTAATCCACGAAAAGCTTTCCCACATGAAATGTTTACTTTTGATGTGCATTTTGACTTTGACTTAAAATGAATTACGCAGTTGCAGATGTTTTAAGCACGGTTTATCCATAAGTGATAAACTGATTGATTTTTTTTTCTTTGCTACTTTTGCGTATATGCTTACATAAATAGTAACTTCTGCCGATAAGACCACCTTTTATCGAATTACGCCAAAGTTGATGTATTTTTTTTATTGTTTGTGAATCCTATGTGGTTATTACAACACAAGATAAAATGGGACATATGGAATTGACATGAGTTTAAATAATTTGTAAGGTTTAAATTTGACAATTCTCTTTGTGGCACCTGCCACATTGTAGGCCAGTACTTTTTTTTTGTGATAGAGTAATTGTGTCATTTTGCCCAGAGGCGCCATTTCCTAGTAGTTATTACCTTATTCCGCAGTCCAAACTTTTTATTCTCCATAAGCTAGCCTCTCCCTGTCTAACCTATATACATATAGAAGTACTATTGTCCATATTGAGCACGTTCCTCTGTAAACTTTTGACATAGGTTGCATTAGCCCAAATGAATTAAAGTGTCTTCAGCGGGTCACTCTTCAGAACATGATTCGAAGCCAATTACCCTTACATGTCTCTCTGAGTAGCAGCTCCTTGTCTAAACTAAATATTCAGCAAAGAAAACCCACATAATAATGAAAAAATATATCTACACAGCAAGAGATGTATAGCTACATACGTGAAGTTAGGCTTATAAACGCAGTTACATTATGAATGTAGAATACCTGTCAAACAAACCATAATTACTAAATTTGTATAGTACAGGTTCAGATAAGAACAATTTGACTTACCCCTGAACCAATATGTACCTTTTCTAGCTGGATAGCTTATCCTAGTTAAACCAGCTGCAGCTAGACCACCTGTACAAACCAACGGAAATCCTAACAAGGACTGCAGCAATAGACATCCTGCGCCAGAAATTGAAAACAAACTCCACGATGACACTAACATCTCACTTTGAAAGTCTACAAACAATTAACCACTATTTATCTACCAACTCTTAGCCAATGTCTCAACGTAATGTGTAAGGTTTTTGATATTTGAGAAAATACTGTCAATCTTCAATAATGTTATAATATTGAGTAAATGTGCATTTAGGAATGCCAGACAGGATGGAAAGTCGTCAGCATTTATGCCAAAAACATGTTATAAAAACAATTTTTCTGAACAGGATTTTAAGTATAATTAGGCTAACATATAACTATTGTAGGCCGCTGCTTCTTACCGATAGCCCCCACCCCCACGCCCCCCGGGGAGGGGGTTAACCTGAAAAAACAATGTAAGCCTAAAATGTCTGAAGGTGAATATTAAAACAGAATGGCGCCAAAAGATAAAGTTAAGTAGCAAAACAGTCAAGTCTAAAAACTGTAAAATAATCGTAGCAAACTTTATGATAACATTTGGATAGTAACAGCAAAATTTATTAGGCAAATCAGAAAAGAATGAAGTCAATTGTATTTAAGTCGACAGAATGCAATGAAAATATAATATTTCTTAATCGGATATCAAGTGCAATTAGGCAAGCTTGTAACTGTCGTTGGCCGCTACTTGCTACCGATAGCCCCTGGTGGTATACCAAACAGAAAACAAGCTAGCCTAAACTGTCGAAAAGGTGAACATTAAAACATGATTATGGAAAAAGATAAAATTAAGTAAGAAAACAGTCAAGTCTAAAATATCCAACATCATTGAAGTCATACTTTCTAACCATCTCTGGATATTTACAGCAAAATTTGTAGAAATATTTGGTGAAAAGCACATTTGTGAATCCTGTTGACTCAAGTGTATTGTAACTAAATTTGGTTCTAGACGCAAAGTCTTATAATTTGGAACAAATACGACCAAATCTCAAAACCTGTGACAAAAACGTATTATTTCCAATAGTTTCCAAAAAATTACTGTCCGGGAAAGGATAATTAACTTCTCCAAAGTTACACTCATGTAGTTTGTGATAGACTTCAATGCAAAACCCGTCCAAAAACACATCTCTGAAACTATCTGGATTTTCACCCCTGCCCCTTCCCAGGATATCTTTTGGGTAAATTTCTTTAGCAATTTCACTGCATACACAAACAATGTCATCAATATATCTTGTGTTGTTTGATAATTCTGTAGCCATTTGAAAGTTCTTTTTCATCAATTTATCCATATACTTAAATTTAGCCTGGTTAAATATAAATCTGCCAGTAAAGGCATATTTAGTAGTACATATATATATATATATATATATATATATATATATATATATATATATATATATATATATATATATATATATATTACTGTTAAATAAACAAAATGTCCCAATAGTGCAAATATAACAATGGAGCTTGGGATACCTGACATACATCCTTAATCTGCTTTTTTTTTTTCATTTTAAAAAGTTGCCCACTGACCAAGAAACACATGATGAGCCCAGTGTTTCTATACTTAATTTGAAATACCTGAGGTCGAAATACTGTTACATGTATACATCTAATGACGTTTCTTCCACATAGATGCAGGCAAACACAGGATTTGCTTTGTATATGCATCTTGATTTAAGTCTTTGTTCTACCGATCGGCCGATATCAGACGGCAGATGCCCTTTATGTAAAGAGAGTATAGAACACATTTTTTCTATTTGTCTGCCCAACACTAAATAATGTCAGGTTAGAGGCATATAGAAAATTGCAAAATCAACTCTCTGAATGAGAATTATAAACAGGTATGGCAGCGTTTTCCGCCTCCTCGCTAAAAATAAGTTATGTTGGTTCCTTTGCGACCACGCATATAATCTTGAACAGGACATTGGTAAATTATTTGACCAAACATGTAAATCATATTTGGTTGAGCCTTGGTATAACAGAAAACAGTCACTTAATGACTTCTCGGAATGACAGATTGTATGACCGTTCTACATGTACCTCTTGTAAATAGACATCCTCTAATGTAAATACTGTAAACAATTTTATAGGGAAGTTCGGTAACGCCACAAAATAACACGCGATGGTGCTCTTTTGACATAACTTACAGATGGAGTCAAACCAACTGAGCCGGGGTACGCTGCGGCATTCTTGTTATGTCTGCTTGGCTTTGCCCCCATCCCCCGTCACTCTGCGGGGGTTCAACCAGGTACAAACCCACATCTCCAGGAGTATGTAATAGTGGGGAATGGAAAACTTTTTAACTGACTTGTACATTCATACTCTGGTAAAACCTGATTTTTTTCTTAATAATGACACCGGAAGCTATATCTTCTGCATTGCATATGAAACATGTATAATGTACATGTCCTCACGCTTTCTAGAGTTTTGTTCCAATGATTGTTTTATCTCTAGTTTTGGTGCGGAAGACATAGATTATTACTTATAGATACTAGTCTTATTTCAACATACGGAGATTATTTGATTGATAATAAGGATGCCTGATTATTTGTATATATTTTTGGGCGCATCATGGAATTTTCCCTGTTCCGTTGGTGCCCCCGCTGTAAAGGGGAAGTATTCCTAATAAATTATTATTATCATTATTATTATTATTATTATTATTATTATTATTATTATTATTATTATTATTATTATTATTATTATTATTATTATTATTATTATTTTTATCATCATTATCATTATTATCATTATTATTATCATTATTATTATCATCATTATCATTATCATTATTATTATTATTATTATTATTATTATTATTATTATTATTATTATTATTATTATTATTATTATTATTGTTATTATTATCATTATTATTATTATGCTTCCAAACATACATTGAGGATATTTACAGAGCACATATAGCGTGTTCACAGCTTTCCTCAGCTTGCTACAATAACTTAGGCTGGTGGGTAGGCGAAAGACAGTTGACTCCCAAAATTCAATGATATAGGACTGCATAAAGAATAGTCAGTGTACCTGAAAGATTTGACATTGATTGTTCCCTTGGAATTTATTTTATGCTGATAGCACAAGATGAAATATAGTACTATTATCCCGACACACATTGAAATAAACTAAGCTGGAAAACTACAACTGAGTCTATAGAGTTAGCTTCATTAGAATATGATAGCAGTTAGGTACTAGATAGAAAATTTGCTGCCGACCTCATTCCTGGGTTTTTCTTTCTATACAATATGAATGAAGTAAATATTAAAATATTTGGCATAGTATTACTCAAGTAGCTTTGTTGTTTATTTTTGTCTGGAAAGTGATATATTCAATACAAATGCAGTACATTTCTGAGATTTGGATGTATGTATGTGTACATGTCTTTTCGAATTGATGACCATTTATTTGTGTTTACATTTTATCAACCGAATGCATTAGAATGCAGCATTTGTAAATATTTTGCCCCATTCGCGGTCAGCGAGCTAAGAATGACCCATAAGCCATTGCTTTACGGACTCACATTGATTAATATATTGGGAATGGCACCTTATAAAAGTCCCCAATTTCTGACCCCCTTTTTACACATGTGTGGTCTATGTCACTTCCGGTTTGCGTGACTCTTCAGGCAAAGCCCCTAGTTATCCTGTCCGGGTTACAGAACGTCTTATGTGACACCCATATTTTCAATACAAACTAATATCTAGGGCCTCCTATTTTAAACCAAGTGGGTGGGCTCTTTTCCCCAAGAGTATATACTCGATCTAGTACTTGTGCTGTTTGTTTGAACTTGAACTAAAATGATATGAACCCAATAGAAAATGATCTTTAACAAAAGTTTTATGTTATTTCTCATCGCGAGGGTAATGGTTAAGACAAAATACTTATGACATATATAAAGGATACAGTCAACTAGTAACTTCCTACCTGTTAAGCTATTTTCCATCCACTAGTTAACATATAGTAAAACTGGTTAATATACAGGAAAACGTTGCTATTGTGGTCATTTCTGGGACAGACAGGTGCATTGGAGAAATTTACATCCTTGTGTCTTATACCCCTTCTTCAAGTGATCAAATAAAGAGAAGCAATTTTCAAGTATTTGTCACATTTTAGCAATATAGGCACGCATTAATTGTCATCCATAGATGGGGTTTGCGTGGGCAAGGAAAATCAGCGGCTTCACTAAGTTTCTTAAAAGAGTGTTGGGAATTAAATTTGCTACTAGGTACACAATTCGGACAGATAACAATGCAACAGAAGGACATTATTCATCAGCAAATGCAATAGAGTATAAAGTTTATCATGGTGTATTTGCGAAATATGATAAAAACAAAATGCAAAAGCTTTTCACAGTGACAGTATCAGTTTATCCCTCGGTCCTTAAAAGAGAACCTTTTAAAATGAAAAACAACTCTGAGCAGCCCCCCTCCCCTCCCCCGATAGTGTAGCTTCTCCTGAATTTGGGTAAGGTACTTACAGGGAATCGCATCTCAAAATGACACTAGGTGTATTATTTGGTGTTATGTCGGGATAGAAAAAATATATAAATAAAAAAAAATGTAAATTTATTACTGCAAACTTTGTTCGCGATTTCTTAATATTCATTTGCCTTTTTCCATACCATTGACAGAATAGGGGAAATCGTGTTAATGAATTTTGCATGAAAACATCGCTTGAAAATTGCTCGAATATTGATGTCCCAATAGGATCAACTTTTTGTCTGGCAGACAAAGCTAGCACTTATCATGCACACAGAACATTTATGTCTGGCCATCACAGTGAATCTTCCTTGTGATCTTACAATAAGGCATGTTCTACTGCACTGAAAAAAAAACCCAAACATGTATTTCAGCAAAACCAACGGGCAATGTTTCTGGCGACTTGCCATCTTCTGTTGCTGCTGCCAGTCCGTTCGAACATGCCCAGACCGAGCAGGCCAAGGCTGCGGTGATTTTTCCCCCAGTTGCTCGCTCAATCCCATAAAACCAGCCATGCTTAGTACCAACCTGCGCTAATGCAAATCCTTTTGTCACACAAAGCGTTTTTGTCAGTCATTAGTCACTGTTAACCGGAATTGTATCAAATTCAACATTGAATAACTGTAGGCCCACATTTAACTTGGCTAGTCGGTAGATTTTCAAGACTGCTGCTCTTAATATGTCAAATGCTGTATCATGGGGCCTTCTCGCCTCTGAAAGGTAATTCTATACACCCGGGTATCGTTTGTCGAATATTTCCTGGTTTTGAGTTTTTGATTACTTCTAATTACGTTATATAAAGGTAATGTCAAAAGGAGGACTGTTTTTTCTTTGTGTTTCGTGGTTCTGACGATACCGACCTGATGTCATATGGGCTGTTTCCTACATGGAGCATATTCCTGCTGCTGTGGTTGTGCATCATCTTTAAAATAATTGTTTTTAAATAGATTTTGATAATTTCATGTGCAAAATGTGTTCTAAATGTATTTGACGTCGTTTATTTGGCGAATCATGGCATGAAAAAAAATGGAAAAAAAAAAAAACAAGAACAAAAACAAAATTAAAAACAGAGGGCTTCAATTCATGTACTTTGCATTTTGGCTCACTGTTTCCAGCTTAGGTAATTAACAATTCAATAATTATCAAACATAATATAAAGACAAAAAGAAATAGGCTAAAACCATTTGCCAAAAAAGAAATTTGTTATCAATTATTGCATTCCGCTTTATGTTCAGTATGAGTCTTTTCTCTTGAATGGCATGGAAGGTATGAACGTATTTTGCTGCACGTTTGCAAATATAGATATAGGCTTACCGGTTTTACCCACTTGGCCTCTCCATCTCCCATTCATCTTGAGAATAGCAGACTGCAATAAAGCTGAGTTGAGCTAGCGATCCCATTTAAAAAAAAATCACTTTTAAAATTTTATGGAGGTTTCATGTGCAATTTATGTTCTAAATGTAATAAAATTTTCCCAAAAAGAAATTATTTATAAAAGAACTTTTTAGATCTCATTTATAAAAATGCACTTTGCGAAGTTTCCGTAGGTTTCATATATAGATTAAATAATGCATGTTATCGAATTATTCCCCAGAGAATGGTTTATGGATGCACATTTGTTCATGTTTATAATCGGGGAATATTGTAGGAGAGGCGCAATAGACCATTGAAGGGCACCAACATACGCTTAAAGGGCAACGCCAACGACTATAACCGAGACCAAGTGTATATGTTGTGCCATGTAAGCTGAATATAATTCTAGCAAAAACCAAAAATGTTTACTCCATATCACCTGTCTATTGTGATGTCTTTTCTAATGTTGAAAGGTGTGTCGCCAGAGACAAGTCCGACTTTAAATGGATTACAATACAGACAGGCTCCATTTTATGTGTTTCCAATGGGGACTTCCAACTTTCTTTCATGCGGACCGCACAACGTGAAGAAGTGGCATGGTTCTAACGTTAATTTATTCTTCTCTGCCATGCATAAGACGCCCTGATCTTCAAACCCAGATGTGAATGCATTTGAGTTGAAATTCCGAAGGTATTATTTCGTAACTAATGTCGTCCACCTGGCCAGTCTGCAGAAATTTGTGACGCATTTCTAAGGTCATTAGCCACTTCCATTTCCTCGGCTTTTGAATGCAACCCTTACATATCAATAGTAACTGGCGATTTTAACGATGGTGTCTCTGATTAAAAGTAAAAACAAGGAGACATCAAACTAAGTTAATCTCTGGTAGACCTTGTGAATCGGTAAAATTTCTTCCTAATTATCGGTGAAAACACTACAATAAGTGAATACTCGAATAATTTTTGAGATCTATTCACTCTGACCATTGTGTAATCTTTTGTTCTTTTTTCCTTTCAGTTCACAAGGACAAGCCTTTCAAAAGATCAATATGGCACGTTGATGAAGCCAATTTTTGTGACCTTAATGCTGCCCTTTCTACAGCTCCTGGTGACATTGCTCATGATATCTTTGATTCCATTGTGGTGCTGTTTCACACAGGTCTAATCTTTTTTTTTTCTGTCTGCTGCAAAGGACTATATTCCCTTCAATGGTTTTACCATTCGCCCTAAGAAAGAACGTTGGATAACTGTAGTCATAAAAACATATTCAACATCGTAATCCTACATGGAAATGCTTCAAGGTAGTGTCTAAGAAACCCCACACTCATAATTAAGACATTGATGTTAAGATTGACAGGTTATGCCAAGTCCACCAAAAATATCTTTAAATGGTTGTAAACCTCACGGGGAAATCTGTTTACTCTTACTTCTCTAATCTGCAGCTTTGACTTGGTGAAAAAGATATAAATAGCAGTGGAGCTTGTCAAAGTCTGTGTTGTTGGATGCAAAATTGACTAAAATGTATCACCAATCGTGGACAACGCCAACACCGTATCTTGTACCAGTAAAAAAAATATTTCATACTCTGCCAAACGGTATAAAATATATCTTGATCTTGATACCCCCCTTCTGTCCGATTTCAAGTTCCAAACTGAGGCACGTTTACATTATATTACCGTTAATGAAGGCATTGTTAAGAAAGTTCGATCTTTCCTGATTCCATCCCCTGAGTCCAACTCAGATAATATACGGAATACACTATTTAGCAGCACAGCAGACTCCATTTGTAAACCATTTATAAAAATGTTATAACTTTTCCTTAGTCTTTTCCATTTTCCAGATGCTTGGAAAAGGTCCAAAATGTGTCCTGTTTTTAAAAAGCCCAACACACAGATTAAAATCAGTTATTGTTATGTTTCTTTGCTCTGCAAGTTTCAAAGGTGTTTGAATGACTGGCCTTTAATGGACGCTATGAACACTTGACACAAAATAGCCTACTCACTTCCAGAAATACTGGCATAAATGCCAATGATTTTAATGTTCAACAGCTTGTGCACATCATTCAAAATAGAACAGCGCGAAGAAGCCATAAAGGTATTTATGCATGCGACCAATTTTTTTTTTTTTTGGTCAGAATCTTTGCTGATGACACCAGTTTTCTTAAAATTGTTAGTAACCTTATTGCATGTTTTAATCTATTCAACATTAATCTCTCATTATTATGCATAACCAGGGAAAGTTATGGCGTTATAAAGTTATGTAACTAGCTCCATACGCCCCATTAATTGCAAAACTAATTGCTTAGACGGGTCCCTACTTTCTGACACTGTTAAACTATGAGATAATCTGCTTTTGGATATAAGAGCTCTCCATAAAAACATGCTACATATTCTTTCTTTCCCATTCTGGACTGTGGCAGTTATATTCGTCATTTTACTATTTACGGTACGGGCACATGTTTTATTCATTTCATTATTAACCACACCATGGTATTGTAAGATCCACTGATTCATGCTGTGGATCCTGTGTAGAAATCGTACATATTCTGAGAGCAAATTTTCCTTCAAATATTCAAACCAAAACTGAAGGCAGCTCTATTAGCAGAGGATAACGTTCCTCGTTCCTAGTTGCTCTACCCACAGACAGACAAAAATATGCCAACATTTTATATACTCTGCAACGTCTAGGATTCTGGAGACTTTATTTTGATCTAAAATCATCTTTTTCATCCCCAAATCTATATGCTCTTGTATCCATATTACTGCAAGTCTGCAAAAAAAATTTTTGTTTGTCTAAAATATTCAACTTACAGAATTATTTTTTCAACACCACAATCGAGATTATAGCTCCAGGCGTCGATCGGAATCACTGAGGGTAACAGACGAGCAATTATTTTACTTTTTGGTCGCGATGAATTGTCCATTCCATTTATCGTACGAAGTGGTGATGCGTTCCATAAATTCATTGTAGACATAAGATGCTTTATCTCATAGCTCTGTTATCCATTAGCAGTCAGTCACAATAGATTACTCACTGATTTACATAAACTTTCTCTTAAGGTCCTTTATGAACCTTCTTACCAGTAAATCGCATTATTGTGAACAGGGAGGTATAAGTGTGGGTCTACTGTAGTGAACCGTCTTGCTTTGTTATGTATTTTTGGAAACCTTAACAACTGGGATATTCCTGTATGAAGTACATATCTGAACCATATTACAGCTTGTTTGATATATGTTTTTGTTTTATGTTTCATGTGTTTTGTAATATATGTTTTGTGTGTCGATCCATGTTCTGGGGAAACCCCTGATTAGTGACATTTCGAGGTACTATAGGGCGATCTAGTTGATACAAATATGTTTGAACTAAACTAACACGAATGTATGCATCAACCAACAGCTATGATGTTTGAATTATGCGTTTAAAAGCAGGGATATGCCACATTATCACGTATTGGAAACCTTGTTTGTCCGTACCATAAGGTGCATACACACAATTTCGAGAATAAATGGACTTGAAGAGCCCCATGTTCAAGCAAAGTAAGGTCCGGGTGTCCTCTTGTCACCAGAACTGCCCTTTGCAATTTTCAAGCAATTAGGCAAGTTTTTGTTTGTTTGTTTGTTTTTTTGTTTGTTGTTGATTTTTTCTGTTGTTTTTTTATTTTTTTTATTTTTTTGTTTTGTTTTGTTTTTGTTTTTTTTTTTTTGCTGCCATAAAATAAGCCATGAAATTCCCAAACTTCATTAGAGCTTGAACATTTTAGCCACATTTTAGCTTAAGCCACTTGGTTTAATACAGGGCAGTCAGTTTGATGTAGCGCCAATTACTGAAATAGGACACACAAAAGAGGTAGATAACGACATGTATGGGGAATTTAAGTCTAAAGGCTTTGTGTCAAAAGGTGAAGGTCAGGAGAAAAATTCCATTGTATAACATGGACACACAAGGAGTGCTCAAAGATAAGTTGTGGATAACTCTAGGTTCCAGTGGGGAGAACCGGTTGCCTTTATCAATGTTCAGAGGGGTTGATTTCTCTGACATGCTTGTACCTATGTATATGTGTATGGCCGGGATCTGAATATGCGACAGTTTTAGAGACAGTGGGAAAGAAACCGCATCTACAAATGGAAAGAGTAGATATGATCCTCGGGGAATGACATAGCAGGTCCTATGATGAAGTTCACACCTAGGTTAAGGCTACAGCAAATTTTGGATGAATGCACCTGTAGAAAAGTTTCAAATTGAACATCCAGCTGCTTTTCCTGCATGTGTGACAACAAGATCACAAGAAGATCAGGTGGGAAAATATTTCAAACTTGACAGTGACAAAGGCTTCATGACAGGACTGAGTCCAGTGAAATACTGTGTAGGAAGACATTTGTAGCTGCATTATTCATTTATGAAGATAGTGTTGTTCAGTCAAGCACAAGGTTAAATAAGAAAGACTTATTAATCACCCAGAGAACTAATACTACAATTGCAGCTGCTCAGAATAATGCTTTGTCCCAGGAACATGCAAAGAAAAGTTCAAGTGTGCTATTATGTAAACAGTGAAGTGTTGATGAGAAAATGGCGGAATAGTGAAGCTCCTGCCAATTCGACTTGAAGTGAAGTTCATCAAACAGTACTACCTGAGGTGTATACACAGGAAGTAATGCATTTGGCACATGGTATACACATGGTTGGACATTTAGGTGTTTGGAAAACACTGTTAGGGATGTACAGATACCTTTTCAGGGCAGGTGGTTACAGTGATGTACTTAAATACTGTCAGACATGTTGCTCGTTTGGGAGTTACAGATTTCTACAGGAAGCTCGCTCAGAACTTTGCAGAATTGTCAGCTCCTTTCACTGATATGTTGCACAAGGATGCAAAGTTCAAATAGACCAAAGAATGTCAGCAGTCATTTGATGCTTTGAAACAATTATTGATGCAGGCTCTGGTGCCAGCTTTACCAGATTGCAGTAAACCATTCATATTATTTGTAGATGCTTTTAATGTTGGGGCCGGCTCTTTGAACTCACAGTTGGGTCATGGTCAGGTAGATTTCCCCATAACATATGTTTCTTGGAAGCTTAACAAGCATCAAAGAAACTACTCAACTGTAGGGAAGGAAGCATTGGCTCTAATGTTGCCTGCACAGCATTTTGAGATAACCATGTCTGCAGCTTGTTTCCCTGTGCAGGTATTTACAGACCATAAACCCATCAAATACTTGCATAGATTCAAAAACACGAATCAAAGACTCATTTAGTGGAGCTTGTTTTTACAGGAAAATAACTTGGATATGAATCTCATCACAGATGGAGATAATATCATATGTGATAATCTCAGTAGACACTGTGATGATTTATAAAATGTTGAGAGTACCAACCTAAACTAAGTAGGTGTTGTAGGTAAAAGAGGGATAGGTTACTTTCACGCTGACATGGCCTTGTTAACTGTGCTTTTCTTGCTTCAGAGTCGCTATGGAGATTAAAGGATGGAAGCTCTACTTATGAGACTTTTTTGTACTATTCTGCAAGCACAGCTACTCAGTATGCACCCTTTAGAAAGACAGGTTACTCTAGTGGGTGGTTACCTCAAGATGTGGAATTGTGTTTTGCTACTGTAATAAGTCAATTACATGGAAATAATTATTGATTAGTCATTGGACTTACTGAAAGTTCATTGATATGGACTTTCTTTTCTTAGGGGAGGTGTGTTATATGATCATAAATATAAAACATGCAAGTTAACCTGTTGTGTAGTTGTACTGTGGCTGCAGATTGAAGTTGCAGCGAAAGCACTGTTGGGACATTAAAGAGTTAAATGCCAAGTGTCAGCAAACCAGGAAGTAGTAAAGTGATCGCTGCTCATGGTCCAGCTTTGATTGGTCAAGAGACACCTGCCTGATGGGCATAGTAAGTGAAGGGATTACTGGGGATAGGATTAAGCTTAAGGGGCAATTTGTCACAAATAAATAGGACTGAGGGCTGCACATCAGTGTCATATGTCCATTTTTTTGTCTGGCCCAATACCTGGGTATACCTAAAATGTATAGTGGTAATCTTTACAGCTGTGACCTGACGTTTACCATTGTAAGTAGGTATTTGTTGGGACCTTTCATGTGCTCCAGTATTTTTGTTGGAGTATCTGTGTGTATGGTTCATCCCCGATAATGTAGGCTTCCAAAAAAGCCATATTTGAGCTATTGTAAGCACTTATATATTTTATATTATGTGTGAATCTGGGTATGATTCACCAGCTTAATAATGTAGGCTTCTAAAATGGCCATTTGTGAACACTCGTGTGCTCCAATATATATATTGTATTCTGTGAATCTTGTGCGGTTTGCGAATTGAATCATGTAAGGTTTGAAATAGCCATTTTTGACATAAGGAAGCCAGTATAAGTATAGTACTGTTTCAGAATTGTTGTTAGTTCTCCAATGTATAGTTTTGTGGGATATATCTATCAAGTATTAGTCTTAACATTGCACAGCGAATCTTCTAAACTGATGCGTCTTATGTTTGGTTATTGGTAAGACTAGGCGAAAGAAAATTGAACACTAAACCTCATTTTCGGCATTGCAGATGAAAGTCGGCTTTTGCCAAAAATCACAAGATAGTGGTCTTCTTCTTCTTCTTCTTCTTCTTCTTCTTCTTCTTCTTCTTCTTCTTCTTCTTCTTCTTCTTCTTCTTCTTCTTCTTCTTCTTCTTCTTCATCATCATCATCATCATTATTATTATTATTTGATAGTGCTCTTTGACTTTGAGTTACAGCCCTGAGGTCGACTGGACAAGCCAGCCTGAAGGACCCACCACTTCATGTGAAAATCATTGACATTTAAGACGAACTACCTTTCCTGGTTCTGCTGTTGCTGTGTTTTCTTGTCTTATGTGAGTGAATATATATTTGAAGAAAAGCGTTTCTATATTTGTGTTCTGTTCACGAAAATAAAGTGTAGCATCTTTATTTTCATTCATTTCTTTTTTTTTTTTGTTTTTTTTTTTTTTTTTTTTTTGTTTTTTTGTTTTTTTTTGTTTTTTTTTGTTTTTTGCTATTGAGGGCTGCATGGCACAAGATTCGTTGAGGAAAACCACCATGTAACATTAACATTATACATGTTATTAATATAAATGTATAACTCCTGCCACAGTTACTCAAAATGGAAAATTCGATCAAGCAAGGATCATCCACATCACCATCTAGTAAACCACATTGTTTTACCTCTCCACCATGTATATTTCCATCACGCTTCGGCAGAGTCTGAGATTATGTTTTAGAGAAATCCAAGTAGGTGAATCACGCCAAACATGTCAACAAAACTGGGGAAAATGCAGTGCTACCTTTTAAACATACTAAAGTCTATGGGTCCCCAGATGTTTTCTTATGCGTTTTTGCAGATATTCTTAAGATTTTAAGTAAAAATAAAACATTTGTGCTAGCAATACAGTAAGGCTACAGGTATACCAAGATTTAAGAAGGCCCATCTTCCAAGTCTTGGAAGCAGTCCAAATATATCAACAAGAAAAAAGTACTAGAACAGTCGTCACTGACAGGACGTGCCCCCCCCCCCCCCCGTTTAGCATATTTTATTGGACATTACGATACATATCATAACAATAGTAAGCAATAACAATGGAGAAAGAGGACAAAATCCTATGTAAATCCCTCTTGCTGGGAAAGACAAATGAACAGGACAATACTAAATAATCAGATACACGCAATAAAAGACTGACACCCAGACGAGACAGATAGTGGGACAAGATTTTTACCACCAAAGTGGTGAATTAGACAGACTATAAATTCAAACAAAAGTACATACAAACAGAGGTGTTAATGGAATTTGCAGAATCAGCCAATACCTATAGTGTTAAAATGATCTGTTCTAAAAATATATTCTTGCACTGCTTAAATTAAATCGACATTTTCCTCAAGTGAAGCTTCACAAGAGCCATATATTACTGTTGGTAAGACATATGGTGCCGAACGGAAAATCGACTCATACAAAGCTGATCGTGGGGCAGCATATGAGTGACAGGACAGGTAAAGAAATAATGCCATGTATCTTCCCTAGCTATGCCACAAGAACATTTAGCAGAATCCTTTAAATCAATTTTAAATAAATGTGAATTTAATTGGCTTGCATCTAGATGGAGATGTGTATGTTGAACTGAAAGGAATCTATCGTCAATGTTATAAATTCCTTGAATTTTATTGGCCGATAGATTTTATTTAATTATTTTGGATGTAAATATAGTTGGTTCCGGAGCCTGCCTATGGAAGGAAAAATGATGTATCAGAAAAGATCAGTTCCAGCACTCAAAGTGAGGAAGATCAAACCAATGATGGGTATCATGGGTTTGAGTACCTGGAGTAGACGCACTATAAATGATGCAGCATACGGAATCGGGAGTGAGATTGTCTACAAGTTTATACATTAAAGCCAACTTGAATATTTCCCTACGTTTTGCCAGAGCCAACAATCTGGTTTCCTCGTATAACTTAGCATTGGTTGTTCCATTCATTGCAACAGTAACAATACAAACAACATCTAATTAAATATTTTCTAGTTTTTCATTATCATATGCTGGACACCCACTCCAAACTGGATTACAATATTCCAAAATGGGTGTATAAAGGAGATAAAAATAGTTTCTGAAGTTCTTTTATCCAGACTGAATTTCAGATTCTTCATGATGTTGATTAGGTTGCTTAATTTGTTACAAATGAGGGATATATATCATCAGACCATTTTAAAATTGAACGAATTATTAGTCTAAGGTGCTTGTGATGGTTAACGTCTTCATACACATGACCCTGGAACACAATGGTGGGGGGGGGGGTAATCAACTGGATTAGATTTTCAAGTAATGAGCCGTGAAACAATATATGTTATCAGGCAGGCAGCAGACCATTGATAAGTATTAGAGAGGTAAGAATTGATAGCTTCAGATGCTGTAGATGATTATGGATATTCAGGCACAGAGAAGTGTCATTAGCAAACAGTGTTATATTTGATCTGACGGAGACAACTATGTCATTTTTATATATTAAAAAAGAAGAGGTCAGAACACAGAACTCTGCCATACGCCAGCATTTATTTTTCGCCCAGCTAGAGGTTTGACTTTGGACCACAACACGTTGGTAAGAATCATTGAGATAATCAGAAGACCAGTGATGACGATTTCCTACAATACCAGCCCTCCTAAGTTTGAATAATAGACCAGCGTGCCAAACCTTATCAAACGCTTTCCTAATATCATGAAAGATGACACGAATCTGCTTTTACTGATCGACAGCCAGACATAGTTTGTGGTAAAGAAGAAGCAATTGATTTATAGTTGAAGCTCCAGCTATAAAACCGGATTGATGAGCAGAAATAACAATATTGTCCTGGAAAAAGTTGAAAAAATATTTAAATACTATTGTGTCAAAGACTTGACCACTACAGTTAAGTAATGATACAGGTCTATCACGATTGCATGATTCTTCAGGGCCTTTTTTATGTAGTGGTGTAGCGTTATCCGTTTTCCAACTCGAACGAAATTTGCACTGACAAATGCTTACTGTGATCTTGACCTCCATAGCTCAAGGGCACGGTTGTTTTAGGACACACCATGTAGAAAATCAGAATAAGCATACAAATGTTTGGGAATATCGGATTGTTATTAAT
This sequence comes from Hermodice carunculata, assembly GCA_964020975.1. NCBI lineage: Eukaryota > Metazoa > Annelida > Polychaeta > Eunicida > Amphinomidae > Hermodice > Hermodice carunculata. The sequence goes on from OZ026618.1 coordinate 3,866,603, forward strand.
AAAATTATAGTCTGGACAAGGGTTTGGCTACAGATGAGAGCTGTTACCTTGACCTATGAACCAAAAGGTCAATGCTGTTTCATGACACAAACTCCAGTGATAAACAACAGTAATGCAAGGTTGGAGGGAGATATATGAAATAAAAAAGAAGTCATGACCGTGACAAGGCTTTTTCAGAGACGGAAAACGTGAAAACAGTATACATACCCTTGCGAGGGGTGTAAAAAGCACACACTCACACAGACACACACACATTAACAAAGATTGAATTGTCTGAAGCGTTCTGTATGAACTGCACTTGATAGAGATCTACCTAAACGTATCCCACAACGCTTTTGATGGATATGGTGTGTTGTTATAGAGGAAACTGGCTGTGTTTACTAGAAACTCTATTGTAACTAACATAACGTGTACTCTCGATGGTCATTTTGTAATTAAGGGCAAAAAAGGCAATGTCGTAATGAGGCATGGCGCCAAACCTAGGAGACGACTTGCTCAATCTGTATTTCACAAGGTTTCAACAATCCAAGCGAGTGTTTTCTGATAAAATATGATCTAATAAAAGATGTAAATATATAAGATTGTAATGAAATTAATTGGAACATATAGCGTCATCAGGTACCTAGAAGGATGTAGACCATGATTGTTTGGATCAACTTGGTATACATTCTTTCAGGTACACCCCAGCCAAGTTTGAGGGAAATCAACCCAAGCATTTCAAAGCAGTGGTCAACAGTTAGAACATATTTTGATGTATGACAATGACGCCGGCAGCAACAACGTAGCGACCAGGAATGACAATATACAGATTGACATGTCGTACTTATCAACAAAGGGTAAGCGATTTCAGATAATTGTAAAGTACAGTATATTCAAATTGCAAATTGAAACAACACTTTTTTTTTCTATTTTTGCAATTATTGTCCTCTCCTTAACATCATGGACAAAGAACATGCGTTGCGGACTCTGCTATTGTCATGAAAATGGCCAAGCATGTGTGGAGGTGTAAAAATCAGTTAGCACAATGAATATGTCATTCAGCTGACACGCTGTCAAGCTATATTGGATCTAAATAGTTTCTGGATAAGCTGTTTAGGAACCTTAGCCCATTTAATTTGAAGGGCCAACATTAGTTATTCCATGCTTGGTGGGAAAAGTCTTGCTTTGCACATCTGGTCTCAAGATGCCCAAAGCATGCATAATTATGTCGAGGTCAGGACTAAAGGGTGGCTACTGCATGTGAACATGTTCAATACCAGTTAGCATGGTATTCCATTAAAATCATTCCTCAGTGAGTCCTTGCAGTTTTATCCTGAAAAATGAAACCAGGACCCACAACATCAATGCCAAAAATCATGGCAACTTCATCCAGTAAATCTGGATATTTAATTCTAGTCCCAGGATTTATCAATTATCTCCAAGCTGGACCTCTCTTCCCATGTAATGGCGTGGCAAAACATTATAGCGCCTCCACCAAATCTGTCAACTGGCACCGTTTTCTTCTCATCAAACCCTGTGTTAGGCTCTCTCCATATACATATTTTCCCAACATTAAATGTCACGTTGAATATGGACTCATCAGAGAAGCAAGCATTTCCCCACTGTCCATAAATCCCATGGCTGGGTTCACAGCACTAATTCAATCTGTTCTGTAGGTTATCAGTAATTAAATGAACTTTGATGGAGAGTTTGACTGTTTTTCTGCTTCGTGCAACCGGCATCTGATAGTCTTGTCTGACACCCTACGCCCAGTTAAAGCCCTCAAAACATCTTTCCTATTTGCACCTGTACTACATGCATGATTTAGAAAAAGTTCCATCAGTATATTGTTGCCCTATGGTCTGTGACGCTCGGTGGCCAGTAAGAGGTCTGTTATCAAGATTGCCATGGCAGTATATTACAACGAGGTTTGCATTGAATTCTTCAGCTGCCCTTTTCTGGGTCCATCCTGCCCTTTGATTTGCCCGAGAATCTCCATCTGTTATCCCTCTAATAGCTGTCATCTAGTGCTGTTTGTATCAAGCCAGACCTGCTGTGTGGCTTTTAACAGATTTTGCTCAACAACCTTTCCCAGTTATTTTCCACCATGAGCCATGCACAGGTGGCCCAACAAATGGATACATAAAAACAAAAAGGTTATATACTGATATTAGGCATATTGCCAGCACTTTCCATGCAGGCATATAAGTATACAGATATATTATATATGGAATTGTTTTACTTCCGTTTATAACTGTGTATAATATCAGCCTCCTATGCAAAAATTGCAGTATCACCTACTAAAGCTATAACGTTATACTGGGGAGTACTTGGAAACGGCAGGAAATCGTTTCAGATAACTGTTGTAATGTTCGGGGAAAAAATGAGAATTAACAAAAATTAGCCAGAAGAACTAACATAAGGATGGTCACAACAAATGACCAGAGCAGCCAGGCGAGTGATTAAATGAAAGAAGGATTCTTTTTCCAAAAGCAACCCTCATTAGGCAGCTTGTAGTTGGGCCCAACACTTTTTGCAAGCATCATTAATTATGTGTTTTAGCAACATTTTGTTCAGAAAGCTAACATGCTACAAACTGTTTCCAGCACGATATCCGTTAAGCAACTTGACACGGCAAATGCGCTGTTTGTAAGATGCACTACTGGGACTGCTATTGTGAAAGAGACATTCCTTCTAAGACTTGCCTGCCTTCTTCTCTTCGGGACCTATTCTGGATGGAAGCAACTTTTTCCTCCTGTTGATCCGTTTGGTTTAAATCTTTATCGAAAACACATTTTGTATATATTAGAGAAAATCAAGTGTCAGGAGGAGACTTAAGAAAGGTGGCCATGTATATATATTTCCATGTAGTTTTATCAAAGACCATTAGCACTGATGCCCTTAACACGTGGACCTCAATCTGTCCAAGAGGTGATGATTGGATTTATTTTTCGCTTTTTAAAATTTCTGAGGCCGAGGAGCATGCACTGTTTACACAGTCTCATTCCTTTGGGGTTTTTTATTGTTTTTTGTTTTTGATATGGTCACATTACTGTTATCAAACACGTATGTCAGATCATTACACTTTGCAAATTGTTAATGTGATACTGACTGCCTATATATTTACATATGGTCAACTAATTTCCATGTATGCAGAGCACACAATTTACGAAGTTACTTCTGTGACATACACAGATTCTTCAATACAAACTCTAGTGCAATCAATTGAAGACACTTAGGAAACGTTTTATCATCCATAGAGATTGGTAAGATTAGGTGCTATCGAACACTTAGTCTTAAATCTACAATTTACTCTGAACAATGTCCATAAATGATTCTTCCTGCCTAACAGCTATTTTAATGACGTACGTCGCCTCATTGGAACCAGAGAATGGAGCCTGTCTGTATCATCAACCATGTAAAGTCTGACCTGTCTGTGGCGACCCAACTTTGAACATAAGAAACGACATCACCATAGACAGTTGACTACTTTACACTGGTGGTACGGTGTTAAAGCATTGAACATTGCTGGAAATATATCCAGCTCATGTGAGATAACGTATACACTTGACCTCGGCTATGGTCGTTGGTGTTGCTCTTGAATGGTTTGTTGTTGTCCTTAAATGGTCTATCACTGCACCTCTGCAATATTTACGATAACAAAACTACTTTTATAAAGAATTTCTCTTCGGGACCTTTCTATTACATACATATTATTAATTATATAATAAGCCTACACGAAATCTGCAAGGTGTCAAAGTGTCATTTTTGATTAGATCTCTTACTAAACACAGATGTTGTCCTGTCTGCAATTTCTCAAAATATATGGGAGATGGAGATGCTAAGTACGTAAAACAAGTAAACCTTTATCGATGTTTGCAAAATCTCAGCAACATACCTGCATACGTCTGATGCCAATCAAAAGAAACTGATCACAGTGCTAAAACTTATATTATATCTTTGTGCTCAGTTAATGGTTTTGTCGCAAGATTATATATGACTTTGATTGGGTTGTTTATTACCTGAGCTTATTGCTGCATCACGAGCACGATCACATTTCTTTGCAGAAAGCACTGACGTCAGGGAGGACAAATGTATGCGGGACTGCCCTGTTATTTGTATCACGAGGATGTACCCAGGTAGCATTCTAGTAAATGTACTACCTTTAAGAAATAAAGGACCAATTTGCATTTGCTTTTTGTCTTTTAAGTAGCTTACACCATTTTGCCAATACCTTCCCAACATGACATCGAATACCAGTCCAATCATTTTGAGATTCCTTTACATCTGTGTTTCACTTGAGGCATTTCCTGTGGGCAACTGACACATATCCAGAAGAAGGAACACTCTGTGTGTGTGTGGGGGGGGGGGGGGGTATTCAGAGGTTTTCTTTTTTCTTAAAATGTCTTTCTTTCATAACCAGTATTGTCACTTTGAAAAGCTTTGTCATTTTGTGTTGATCATACGTCCCAAATAAATAGTGATAAACTTGATATACCATTCCTGGTTCTGATGAACTGCATCCGTGGCTTGCACTATTATTTGTCAGAATTGTGTACCTGAACTGTTTGTTCAGAAACGTTTCAGGAAAATAGTGTATTACAACATCTTATTTGTTTTCAGAAGGGAATCTATTTAAAAGATTTATATTTTTGGGTCATAATTAACAATGGAAATTTGCATTTGTTGGAAAGGTGTTACACACCTTTGTCTAGGAAAACCCCAAATGAGATATAGGGTTACTGAAATGACGTAATAGATCACAATTGATCTAGTTCATGATTTTTTGCGTTTTTGTGCCTTCTTTTCTTTCTTTCTCTCTTTTGTTTTCCTTTTTCGAGTAGTATGTCGAATTTTGTAGGATATGACAGGGTTATGCATGAAAAGTTTCTATTTAAAACAAAGAAGTGAGGCTTACTCTATCCTATCTTGTATAAACGTATATAAGACAGGCCAGCATGCATGCGCCAATCAAGTCCATAAGATAATTGGAACTATTTTGACCCACTCAGGTCCAAAGGCAAGAGGCTGTCTGTCTCACAAAATTGAAATTTTCATCTAGAAAAAAAAAGGTCCCTAGCTTCTTTATCGTTTTGAAAATATTTAAATTCATATTCTAGTCAGCTGAACTTAATTGATAGTCATCTATCCATAATGCTTTCGGTATCACCCATTTCACATTTTGGTGATCTTCGAAATTTCTTGGAAGGTATACTTTAAACTTCATAGCTGTCTACTTTGTGTAAGCCCCTTTCATGTATGTTCAAACAGTTATGCTACTGTGATTTACCTTGAAGAATTTTTCCCATTTTGGGGGGCAAATAAAAAAAGGGCACTAGTTGTATTTCCCGATTTTAAACGAGTTTAGAAAATATGACATAATAGTAAGGGTGTATGTACGTTTTGACTTTGTTGCTATAGGATTAGCTGAAAACCTGTCATGGCTCATCTGTCGATAATGGTAGATACATAGAATTCCACATGGCCGTGTCATGGGGAATGCATTTTAGACAGAACATGTTTTAAAACCGTTTACTCTGAGCCCTTGGCGAGCAGTGAAGAGTTTCAAACAAGTGGGGTCTAACTCCATTCACCATGACACAGCCTTGTGGTTTTTTCTTCTCCTATGGAGAGCTAAATCGTGTTTTTGTCAAAAACCTACTTGGTTTAGCATGCTTGCAGCAGCCACTTCGACTCCATTTTGTTCATTTTCAACATTCTGTTGCTGAGGTACGTCACTCAAGAAAGATCTTTCAGTTACTGTTTTCTATCTTACGTGATCTAATTGGCTTACCAATAAAACAACAACCAATGGGAATATCTCTTTTAATTCATCTCGGCGTAAAATCGTTCCACAAATATGTAGGGAACAGTTGTGTTTCCATATGGGTAATTATGGGGGAACATAGGCCGGTTGGTATATTTAAATATTCATAGGCAAGTTCCATCTGAGATTCGTTTTCGTGTTGTTAATCTTAAAGACGTTCGGTACACTGGTCAAAAGAATTTAGAAATCTCTGGTTTTTGGTGTGAACCAAGATATTGGCATCTGAAACAAAATGCAAGCAAAAAATTGGCATGTCACGGTGCTACTTTTGTCGCTAGGTGGCGCTACATGTAAGGACTACAGAAATTTGATGGCAAACATTATTTATGTGGGTAAAAGCAAAAGAAAATAAATTAAGGATGCAAAAATATGCATAAAATAACTTAATATGAGTGTATGCAATGTATATTAAGCCTTTTGATAACAAATATGTAGACAAAACATGCTGGAATGTGACTTTAAATTCATCTCGTCTTGCAAAAATGTATAAGTGCTCACATTATTTTTTAAGTTTGAAATAGAAAAAATATTT